>OY720453.1:32730123-33165123 GCA_963082715.1 Harpalus rubripes | reverse complement strand
ATATATATATATATAGGTAAATTCGAATCAAATTGACACTAAAATTAGTAATCCACAATAATGAATTTGAATTTACATGTAAAATAAATATACTATATCTAATTAGTAAACATCACTTTTGTCGTTAAGTATAGTTTACTTATGTGCTGTCGCAGTGCTGCAATATTTTCCATCGCCTATAGCGACTTTGGAATGCGGCGTTTCGGGAATAGTTCAAACGCTACAACGCGCGCTCCATATAAATACATGTAATTCAATATTAATGTAAGCACCCGAGTTCGTCAAATTAAGTTTTATGCAGTAGGTTATCGTTATTGTCAATATTTTTTTTTTAATATGTAAGCGAAATAGTCACATTTATATTACTTATGTTGTAAGTAGATATGCAAAACGAAAATGAATACTTGTATCGACCGCGCCTTATAGCGAGTAACTTTGATAAGCCGGGACCACACATTCGGCATCCGGCGAATCCCAAGCAAACATTCGTCAAATATCGAATGTGTGGATAGACTGCTCGCCGCGAAGATTCGGTGCTCGTCTGTACTCCGCTTCGTGTCGGTTTTTCGAGCCGAGTCAAAGTGAACGAATATTTACCTACATAGTTGTATAGAACACGCTAATCAATGCTCGGCAAACTACGCATGTCTGTAGATGCATGCTCGCCAATTGACTAACATTACTCGGCGAAAGGCGAATATTCGTTAATCGTCGAATACCAAATATGTGGTCCCAGCTTTTTACGCGTGCTTGCTCCATTCCCGAATCGTGCATTCCGAAGTCGCTATAACGTGGGCTCGTTACGAATGACACCAGGGGCTTGATTCTCGAAATTTATCGTATGCGCTTTTATACTTTTGGCGCATACGAACTTCCCTGTGGTATTCTTGAGTACGAAAAGTGTGGGAAGGCATGAAAATTTCGCATGCGCTAACATAGAGTGGGTCGAAACCATTCGAAGGAGATATCGTATGTATTATACCAGGAGTTATTTGTGCTAATATAAATTATTATTATAAAATTAAAGTTAGAAAAGGTGTGCAGGAGGTATTTTAAATTATTTTATATCTATAACTTTAATACATTCATTATTATGCATTATAGGTTATGGCTAAAGTAGAAGTGTTGAATCAACTAAACCTTATAATAGAAATAGCGAATGGTTCTTGAATTTACGTAAATTAAATACATAATATGAAATATGAAACTTACTTTTCGCTACAGCTTTCAATTTTTAGAAATTGGGGATTGAATTTAATAATATTGGTTATTTCTTCCCACAATGTTTGGCTATGTTTATAATAATAATTCCAATTGCTGCTAAATTTCCTTCATTTAACTTTGGATTAACAAAAATCATTTAACTTAATTCTTTGCTCACTATATACATCATTTGTTTTTTTATATAAAAATGAATGCAAGCTATGAGGCCCGAACACCTAACCTAAAGTAATATTGTGACAGTCGAACATATTATAATAACATCACATGATACTAGTGAAAGCATATTATTGGTTGGTAGAAAGTTCGTTCGTTCGTGCTCATCCACTTGGATGCGCACAACTTCACCAATATCGCACACTAGTCGAGAATACCTATTTTGTAAATGGTTTGGGCGCACACGATACAGCACCGTGCGATGTTGTACGCGTGCATTGAGTTTCGTCTCAGGGACCAACGATAGTTAGAAAAAATTATATTATTTCTGTAACCACAAGTGTGAATTAAAAGAATATATTAATAATTTATAAAAAACATAATTTGTAGTTAATCATTTAACAATTATAGGGCCCAAGGGCCCGATTCTGTATATCAATGGTTAATTTTTAACCACTGGTTAAAAGTTTTACCCAATAGCTATTGATTTGAAAACTAAAAATCCCTTTTTTGTTATATATCATACTTGATTGGTTAAAAAATTTAACCAGTGGTTAAAAATTAACCACCGAGTTACAGAATAGGCCCCATTGAGGCTTATTTTGTCGATTTTAGGGTTAAACAAAATATATTATGAAATCCAAAAAAATCATGTTTATTTTAATTAATTAATTATAAGTTTTAAGGTGTTTACCTATAATAATAATACTTTATTGATAACCCGGGGTACAATATTTTTTGGAATGTACAGGATGTCTCATTTTCGATGTTTTTTTTAAGGTATCTCGGGTAATATTAATGATAGAGCAAAACCGTTTGTCAACTTTTCGAGAAAAGCTTAATAGTCACCACAGGAATTTTCGATCTTCTTTTGTTTCTGAGCATTTTGAAAATGTATCATATCTTATTTATTATGATAGTTAGAGAAAAAATGTTTTTAACAAAATTTTACCGTTTTTTAAATAGAATAAAATGGCGTAATTATATTTTTTGAAAACTTAATAATTCTCGAGATATTACACAACTTATGATTTTTTAAATAGGAACCTATGTTGAAAATAGTCTCGTCTTTTTGCTTATTTTATAAGCTTTTCAATGATGTATAACAAGTCTACATTCTTTTGTTTTAAACATTAATAAAAGACGAATTATTAATTTATCGATGTGAATTTATTGGAAATTATTAAGAAACAAATGAAAAAATTTATTACAAATCATCATTTGTTTATTTTGATTCAATATCTATTAATTATGTTCTCAAAATTATTCTTAACCAATTATTTTTGGGATAGTTAAATTACTAGTTATCGACGTTACAGATGGCTTTGACAAAATCCGAAAAAGATCGTTTATTATGCTTATGAAGTAAATAAATTGAAAAAATGAGAAAAATTTAAACAAATACTATTAGAAATATACAAATGATGATCTGTAATAGATTTTTTTCATTTGATTCTTAATAATTTTAAATTTTTTCAACCCAATAAATTAATAATTATTTCTTATTCAAGTTTAAAACAAAAGAATGTAGACTTGTTATATCATTGAAAAGGTTCCCATTTAAAAAATCATAAGTTTGATTTGAAGAATAAATTCTCTCCCCTACCGTCCACGGTCTGACTTGTAGCGTAAATTCGAACAACCGTCCTTTCATTTATATATTTTTCTATTGGCTAGGAATGTACTCCGACGTCAAAGAGGAGGGGGGATGTTTTTCATGAACACTTCACTCGAAAAATTTCAATTAATCACGTTACAGTATTTTTTGAATTTCGACCAATAACAATGGAATATCAGTGAATATTTGCTCTTGTGCAATACCGGAATATTTAAAATAACGGTGAACACAAGAAACGCCATCAACAAAAAATTAGCTATTTATTAAAATTACACTGTTAAATATCTGACAACTGACGATTATGTGACAGATTAAAATAAATATTAAATATTTATAAATATAATTAAAAATATCGAATGTGAAGTTTATCTCGGGAAATATTCTACCAATATACCCCTCGTGCAGGTCAAATACAATCAGAATATTTTCACTCGTGTACATTCGTGCACTCGAGAAAATATTCAGGTATTTGCCGTGCACTTGGGCTATAACTATTAAGTATTTCTATTCTATCTTTCTATTTAATTATTTACGAAAATAATAAATTATCATTATATTGCACGAACGTTCATTTAAAATATTTTTAAAAAATGTGGAACGGGCTCATTTTCCGTGCGTGATTTTTGTGCGTTACTTGCTATTTAAAAGTCAAAAGATTTGTTTTAAACAATATTTTTTTTATGCATAAATATCCCGTCGATTAATTTTTTTGCGATCAATTTTCCACGCGATCAATACTTTGGCGATCAATTTTTCTAGCCATCAATTTTCTTAGCGATCGATTTTCAGATGACGAATTTTCCCTCAATCAATTTTCCAGCGATCAATTTGCACCACAAGCGTGACTTTTGTGCCATTTTAAATTCGACATAATTTTGGTGTTAGTCTGGATAAATCGATAAACCTCCCACTCCTATGACGTCACAGTACATACAGTACGTCATTCATAGCCAATAGGAAAACAGTTTGTCCTCCACCTACGTAACACTGTTTCAGATCAAATGACTTTTTCAAAATATTACACAAATTTCAATAATTAATTGTAAAATATCTAATGGATATTTTCTGATATTTTCAAATTTCAGGCTATAAAGATCATAATTTTTTAGAGTTTAAAACTTAAGACATATAAAAATTTTTGCAACAGCCTCTTTATATTTTACCATAAACATTTGCTTCTTCGGGAAATGCTAGTATATTGAATTCATTCTTGTAATCAATATTCTTGGGCTATAATCAAAATATCATTTATTGTATTGTAATCAACACGTTTAGAGTTAATTTTGCAAATACTCGTACTGGTAGTTATTGCCATAGTTGCCAATCAATGAAAGAGATTATTATTTTTTCCTTTTGTATTAAAATGTTTGTAATTTTTTTTATATATTATACATATATTACTAAATTATAGTAATTAGAATGTGATTTTAGTCAAAACCTGTTTATTTATTAAATTTAAAAATTTCTATTTGAACATGAGTTATTCATAAATACATAAGATAATTTTATATATACAGAAATTCAGCAATTTTTTGTAACAATGTAGCAAGTTTTAGTAGCGTCTCTTGCGTCGTTCGCCGTTCCCCACTTGGCCCGAGTGATGATAACTTGTAAACATTACGAAAAATTGTACTTTTCTAATAACTCTTCTATGCGTAGGATTTTTGTTCTGAAAAAATCATATGTATTCTTGCATGTAATCTTAACATCGAACTGTTCCTATTTTTTTCGAAAGTGCTTCGGAAGTTGAATAAAAAAATAAAAAACAAAATTTGAATGTTAAATTTGAGAATATCAAAATTTCAAAAACAGTTCGATGTTAACAATGTTATTTTAAACATTTTTTTTTTCTAATAACATTTTTCTCTAAAGTGCACTAAAAATAAGATAGAAAAATGCGAACGACACTTTTCTGGTAGGTATACTAGCGCCTTAAGAAAATGTGTACAGTTCCACCGCGTGTTCAAAAATTTAAGTCCCGAATAAGTATGGTTTGCGCAATTTCTTTATACATTTCAACATTATCTAACATAACAGACGAAATTCATGCTAGGAAAACTAAACCATGCCTCATCGTAATTTAACTCGTCGGCCGCGCCTTTTCGAGACTTTAATTTTTTGAACACAGTCGGGACTCTAGCCACGTCCTAAATTAATTAAAATATTATAATAATGTGATTTATTCAATATAACTTATCACATCGTATTTGAAATAAATCTTCACTTCTGAAAATTTTACTGTGAATTACAGTACAGTGGAATTAGCAAAGAAAATAAGAATCTTTTAGTGAATTTTAATCCCGCTTCATGGAATTTACTAATGAAGAAAATAATATTGCACTTTATATCAACCCGTTTGTAATAAATATGCAATAAAATTGAAAATAAAAGACTTCAAAGCGGATTTGCAACTGAAAATAATAGAGTTAAAATTCATTGTAATATTAAAAACAACTCTGAATGTTTACAAAACAAAACATTGAAAATAAAATTATAAAATTTTAAAATAAATTACTACATGAAAGTTCTATTAATGTTGAAAATGTTAACAAAATAATTGTCACATTACTTTCTCTGTAATTTTTTTTGCCGGTTATTATATTTTCTGTGTTCTGTTGTATTTATTGGGCGTTTATGAATTACTTAGATTTAATTATAATTATTGATTGTGAGTATACTACGCTACAAAATTACAGTCATTACAAATTAAACCTACCCCGATATACGCTGATTATTTTTTTATTTATTCTCGTAATTGTAAATATAAAATTATTGATTTTTGCATAAAGTTATTGTTTGATTAAAAACTCATAAAAGTATATTACAACGAGTGAAAAGATACTATATACATAAGTAATTTTTTCCCAATATTCTATATACCTACCGTTTATTAGACAAATAATAGTTTATTATTCAATGACTCTACAGTCTACAATGGATTCTTATATTACCTAGGATGAAGTTTGTACCCACCATTATAGTAAACTATATACTATATTTATACTATTAATATATTACAAAGATTTTTTATAATTTCGTTTTGTAACCTCAAACTAAATAATCCACATGACATTTTCATACGTAATATCACAAGTGATATGATTATCATCTCGAGTGAAACCCAGTTGCAGATTACACGAGTCCGAAGGACGAGTGAAATGTGCTATTCTAGTTTCACGAGCAATATCTTCGATTATTAATCATATCACGAGCTTATATTTAATGAGAGAATATAGTGAATTTTTGTGAAACATTGTGTGTGCTGCTAACCTAACTTTTAATATATTGTATTACAACTTGGTTAAATTGACAATTGCCTTATTATTTTTATTGTTGTTGAACCCAACGATTATCGCACATTTTTATACTCAAAATTAACTGTCAATGTCAAATAAAGAAAACAAATCCCTTAGTAACAAATATAAATAAGGTGATAATTTCTTTGTTTTTTTTTAATCGCTGTGATAGACATGTAACTAGGGAGATTCTGAATGTTGATTGGCGGAAAACATATCACGTGACTAATGAATTTTATTCTCATTAAAATTAGAATAAAATTGCAATATATTGTGATGTAACTATGGTAATGAAGACATGGCATTTTCAAATGAGGTTCCACATTTGAACGCACACTACACTTACCAATATATTTTACATCGAGCTTTTAACAAAGCATTTTATCTAAATTTACTTATAGAACTGCATTACTCTGGGGAGATTAAATGCATTTAATAGAAAGTGCATTTGAGTAAATTATAATGTAGTACCCGTATATTTTCTTGTGTAGTATATAATAGGTACAAAAGAAATTCTGTCTTGCGCTCCTATGCAGCACCTTATCTTAATCACATTTAAGTGTTGTTGAGTCGCAGAACTTGCAGGGCTCCATTATGTAGATGAATCCGACTTTTAATTGTAATATATGCACGAGCTAATTACGTTATCCACAGCACAGTAAGATGATGTCTCGCTCCTGCAATCCGCAGTTATATTTGCTTTGTAAACAATCTTTTAATAGAACATTCTACATCGTTTATTAATGGTCATTACAATTTATCGGTGGAAACGTAATTGCGCGTAATTTTAATGGCTCTTTTATGCTGTAATTTATATCGATGAGGATAAATTTTTTACTTGAATTAATGGCCAGAATGAGCTATATAGGTCAAGTTTTATAACCCTAAATAGCGATTTTTTTAATAAATGTATATGCTACCCAACCTTTACGATAAACAGAGTCTTACGACTTAGGTACTTACTTTATTTAAGCTTCTTAAATGTAACAAATTTGTGACACTTATATTCACAGTTTAGTACCTTCATATACAATAAATGCCCGAGTAGGTAAGACAAGAACTTCGGTGCTAATAGCGAAGTTCGAATTCTATCGAAGAATAATTAATCAGTACTGATATTTGACATTTTAGGTTCCCTAGAATCCGAATTTAACATTTTCATATCCAGTTCCGGTCGGATCGTTTGGAAAATTCGGCCAAATCATATTTTGAATTATTATCTATATTTATATATTATTTATTCAATTATTTTTTTTTTTTCATTAGAATATATATAAATATGTTATATTTTACAATCAAACAACTTGAGTTTGAGTATTGATTAAAATTGAAGAAACTTGTCATTTTAATTTTAACACTACCACCATTCAAAAAAGAAATTGGGTTCTCATGTTTTCACGGTAAATAGTTGCTAACACTACAAAAATTCATTATAAGATATCAGATTATAAAATTTATTATTTTTACGTTAATTAGAGCAAAAGTAATTTGTGGTGACACATTGGTCTCGCTTCGTGATCTTCTATCTTTACATATTGACCTATTTCCGAAAAAGTTCTCTCGACTGGATATACAAAGAACTTGTAAGGCTTGTTAAATATTGTCGAGCAATCAAACTTTATTCGGGATAAAGCGGGACATAACATGATTCTTCCACCATAAAATTGGATCTGATTTTCTATTTATTGCTTTAATATAGGTTGCACATATTTTTTGTCTTGTTCTCTTATCATGGTTTCATCATTTTTTTTCTCTTCATTGTATTACAGTCTGAGCTACTAAGTCTCTATATGTACAAATTTCAACCAACGTGCTCTATTTTGTTTAGTATGACGAACGATTCTATCGCCGGAATTCCGGCAATCCGACTAAATAAGAAGCCGGAATTCCGAGATCCGGTAGCCAACCAAAAAGCGATTGGTTTTGTTTGTCTTTGACTTGTTTTTTAAGGATCTCTCCTGCTCCTCAAACAAGTAACATTTAGTTCTTGTTAACATCGCCATTTTTAATAAAATTAAGAAAAAGCTATTTAAGTCTTCTGATTGACGATTGTTAATATTTTCATACAATTTTTATCTTTCGACGATAACACTATGTTTGAACAAATATATTTATTTTTATTTATTATTTTTTAACGCCTTAGTCTGTGAGTATAAACAATTTGCAATGTTAATCAGACAACACGTGTTCTTATTTTGATTTTTATATTTGTTTTTCACCATTTTACCCTGATGGAGCTGTAAGTGGCAGCGAAACGTTGGCCTCAGAGTAAATAATAAACAAATTTAGACTGCATTCCTGCTATTATTCCTCCCACAAATTGAAATGTTTGCTAAATACTTATTACGATATTGATCTCAATGAACTAAAAGAAGGCTAATAATTAATATTTGATTTTTTAATTTTTATATTCTTTTTTCTTGACTGCTTGTTTATATGTTTAGAATTGTATTTATAGTTTTTTTTGTGATTTTTTCGGAATAACGTTTTTTATTATTATTATTATTATTATTATTATTATTATTATTATTATTATTATTATTATTATTATTGTGCACCCCCTTTGAAAATTTTCTGGCTACGCCACTGACGATACAAATATATCATTATTAAAATCTGCAAATAGATGCAGATTGGCACACCCAGAAATGGGTAATAAGTCGTGCTGATATTCAATGGTTATTATTATTAGTATTGTTATTATTATTGTTTATAAGTAATATAGTACACTACAAAGTTATATTGTACTTTTAAGTTGTTCAACACAACTTTTTCTACTTGCTTTAAGCAACAAATACATCTTTCATCTCCCCTTTGACCTGTTTCCTAGTTTCCAACTTAAAGTCCTCCGGCTATTAGTTCTAGCACAAGGACTAGATTTACATCTGTACGTCCTACATATATACATACATAGGTATTACCATGTGTTTTTTACTCTATTAATATTAAAATCTTTGTCCATGTTTTGCAGTGTCGTTTTGGGTTTTGGCCCTGGATCACGACCTCCAGATCGCCGAAGGAGTTATCGGGAGTGTCAGTGTAAGAGATCCCGCGGGAACGAAAGTGGCGCTTTGGGATCAGGTTCCTCTCGATGAGGGTGAGTAGATTTTTTTATTAATTCAAAATATTAATTTTAAATTCTAGTTCATGATTTCGTATTACGTTATTTCTAAAGATAATTTTCCGCTGATTTATATCATATTTAAATTAGAATTAGAACATTTATATTATAAAAAAAATAGATCGAGATATAAACAATATCTACTTTTTTCTCAAAATAAATATAGTCCAAACTAGTTGACTAATTGTTAGCTAAGCCCTAAGCGACTGGAGGCAACTAATTTTATTTGATATTAAAACATATTTTATAAAATGATAGACCTTAGAAAGTTCTTTACTGGTAAAATGGATTTGTTTTTGAATTGTTTATCGTGGCCGTAGTAGGTCATAATTTAAAACCCTAGTCTAGTTAATTATTTCCAACAATTTTAATGGGATCCCTACTATTTTTATTTTATTTTCTGAAATTTCTACTAGACTAAACGTGATCTGTACTTTTAGAAAGTTTTCTTATTCGTAAGCCGTGATAATTTTTTAATATTCTATGACGTAGACCTGGGCCCTGTTTCTCAAAAATACAAGTCTACAAGTTAACAAGTTACAAGTTACTAGTAAATTATTTACAAGGACATGTAAATTCTGTTTCTGAAAGAAATTTAGAAGTCTAGTAACTTTTTTACAAGTGTAGTTTATTTCCACAAGTGATCATAGCTGTATTTATTTGAGTACTAATTATATTTAATTTTTCAATTCAACATACATTATTTTGTTTTGTGATTTTGTTGTGACTTTAGATCTCTAACTTTTAAATCATCCCCTTTTCTCCTCCCAATCCTCATAATATTATAGTTGCTAGGCGGTTGAATAGAACTAGAAAATTAAATAATATATTAAATTATGGTTAATAAAACCTATAATAAAATAAGGGAATCGAAAGATATTATTTTCGGGGCATTTTCCGACATTTTGATAAAAAGAAATAAAAGTCGCCGAATGGACAAAAATATTAGAATCTTGTAAAGCTTTTGGGCTGGTGAACGCTGAGAAAGATTATTCATACATAAGGAATACCTTTTAGCCAAACATAAAACGAGTAAGATTGGTAAGTTTTGTTAATTTTGTTTTGTCATAATATCATGATATATTTCTATGCAAGGTCGCATTAATCCTTGATTACAATAATGAAAATGACTAATCACACAATAAATTTATTTTACTAATTGTTACTATGCCAATCAAGACTATAATTTCGAGAATATATGCCTCTTTATACAATATCATTTCTGTTCTTTAAAAAATTCTTGATTAAAATAAAGAAAATTTGATTACAACAATGAAAATTCTTAAATTGGTCCTAATAGGTTAATTAAATTTTCACTTTGTGCTGTAAGTCGAAATCTTCTATTAAATTCATATGACATCTCCATATGACTATAATCAATCCTTTTCCTAAATATTTTCGGTCTTCTTACCACAACGTCGTTTTCATCACTAGAGGTGCTTGACTACATTGCTTCCAAGTATTTATTTATACTTATTTTTTGTTATTTAAAAAAAATATTATAAATCAAGGTAAAAAACAAACTCACTTTCAATTCTGAACCTTACTAGACAACTTGTAAGTTAGGGACCCTTTTTAATTTTAAATATAATATTTTTTTACATTATTAAACTGTATGATAGGGTTGTTTGAGACTGCTACAAATATTCATGTATTTCACAAGTCATTACTTGTAAAATATATTTTGAGAGACAGAACCACAATTACACTTGTAAAAAACACTTGTATAAAATAGACTTGCACTTTTGACTTGTATCTTACAAGTGTAGTTTTCAAAATCAAATACTTGTGAAAATTAAAATTCTACAAATGTATACACTCGTATTACAAGACTTGTATTTTTTGAGAATCAGGGCACTCGAGCTTATTTTGTTCTCAAACAGTGGACTTCGCTAATAATTGGAGTCGTATAAATTGATATTTTTCAGCACTTATAGAAATATATGCAGATGTTACAATAAATTTTATCCAACACTGACTGGTAATATATTTGTTACTATGGTTATTTGAAATAACTAATATGCAACATTAGTCACTCCGTGAAAGAATATTTTAGAAGTCACGGAGAAATTATTAATGATTTTTGTGTGTGTTTTTTTAATATAAATAAAAAGCAATTTTACAAAATCATTTTATTATTGAAATAATTTAACATTATGAAACTTATTTATTTAAATTATTATTAACATTTTTGCTAAAATAGGTTACTTTTACTTATCTTTACACAATGGCAGCTGTCCTGTACGGCTGATGAAACGAAAAGGAGGAACGAGTTAATGGTTACTTGCTTCAGAATTAAATTTAAAGATGCTGCTTGTGCTTCTAAGTGAATACGTTTTAAATGGTCATCATTTTCACCCAATTTCATGTATTTTTCTTTTAAATGATTCCCAACGACAATTATTACAGCAATGTTTTTTTTTTTAATAACAATATAACAAAACTATAACTATCAGTCAATGGCTACTTTGTAATTTAAAATACTGCATCAATTGACTTGTCAGTGTCAAACGATGAATGAAAACATAAAAATGATTTATATAAGAAGTTTTTAAAACAGTGTTGAATAAAACGTTGTATTGCACTCGTGTGGAATGTATATTAGTCACTAAAGAAAATTAGCTTTTTCTTTCGTGACTAATATGATACATTCCACACTCATATAATAAATAACTTTATGGCCAGTAATTGTATTTAAGATTTAAGTGTACATAATAAGCATCTTAAGAAAATAATTAATAAAAAACTAAGTGCCACCGGCTGCCTGTCTTAATCAACACATCTATCACTTTCATACGAACTCATGGAGTGGCATCATAAATTTAAACAAAGTTATTTGGTTTACTTTCGTTATTTCATTGTTTTCTGCACTCGTGTTTTTGAAAATGGAGTCCGTATTTCAAAAAGGCGAAAGCAGAAGGCTTGAAAGTAGCGAGAATTTGAAATAGTATTAAAAACTCGAACTCGAACTAATATTTTTTTTACCTTTGACATCAAATAGTTTTAAAGGCTGTTTTATTATAAATAACCCATATACTAACTTTCTACTACGATGAAGGAGGAGGACCCCATTGTTAAAAGATTTTTTAATGAATACCTATATTATAATAAAAGAAATGGTTAATTTTTTATATAAAACTATTAGATAAATCAAATTTAAATACATCAGTTTCTGATTTTTGATATTGTTCTTTTTTCTAGGTGTGAAACCCTTCAGTCTTCCCTTATCAGAACGCGCTACTTTAGGCCGCTGGCGTCTACAAGTCGACGTCGATTCCATAGAATTCTCCATAGAGGTCGATGTGTCAGCCATTGGATCTGGTTTTGGCCTACCAGATATTGCAGCAGCTGAAGAACACTACGTAGAACTTCGATTCGGAAGAGAGATGCGCAGAAGATACAAACCTGGTCTACCCTTCATCGGAAAGGTAAGAAAAACTGTTCTACTTCGAATAATATTGGAAATTGTAGCTGTATAGCTCAACGTCAATTAAAGGTGGATTTATGCAACATTCATTTTAATTTAATTTTCATTTCATTTACATTACATTATAACTTCATTTTCACTAAAAAAAAGTAGGGTGTTCATACAAATTCACTAAGTAATTTTATATCTGTGTATACTAAAATAGTTCTCCGCACATTATCTTTGGCTAGTTTGTTTTTGCATTCATTATATATTTTATTATAACTACAGTTTACCGGTTACTTAAAATTTTTAAATAGCTATAACTTTGTTCTTCACGCATGCGCAGTTGTCTTATTCACTACATTTCTAATGAAAATGTAAAGAAAAGTTAAAAGTTGTTTAACTTTGAAATGTACTAATGTAATGAAAATGTTTAAATTAATAATGCGTTTGCATGAACATGTCCACTGATTTTCATTATTTTAACTTTTTAGAATTAAAATGTAGTGAAATGAAATTAAAATAAATGTTGCATGAATCCACCTTAAGTTTCTTCAGTTTAAGTATATTTAAAAAAAAGTCTTAACGATACAGAAATGTCGCAACAAAATTGGACAATTGTAATATAATAAGTTAAACCGTATTTAAAATACAAATATAAATACACGAATTCTAAAGTAAAACTGAAGTAATAAATTAATGTCAAACGGGTCTTTATGGGACAATTTTTAAAATTTGTTTTTGAATAACTTGTGTATCAATGTTATTAAAATTGTAAAAATTAATTAAGTACGAAGCATACAAATGAATACAATTTGATTGGTTGCCTAATTTTAAAAGCGAGACTCGCGCGTCTTGTTACTCTGCCTGTCTGCCTATCGCAAATTCATCATTGGACAAACACTAGCTCCACCCGACGCCATAATTTGTACCACAATATTGCGAATCAAAGGTCAAACTGTTCAAATTCATAAGGAAAAAATCTTATTAATTATGTTATTTATGCTTAATAAGAACTAGATATTTTTATTATTTTCTGAAGAGCACTAATGCACTTTGATTTTTTAAAATTTAAATTCTTCAATTTAATTCTTAATTTAAAATATGTTTACGAATAAATAAAATTATAAGTACATATATATATATATATATATATATATATATATATATATATATATATATATATATATATATATATATATTTCATAAGTTGTTGGACGGGAACCATAATGTAGAGTAAATAATTTGTTGAAAGGCCTTTAGGTTCCAAGTTCTTTATTTAAATGTTTATATAAATAAAGAACTTGGAACCTAAAGGCCTTTCAACAAATTACATATATATATATATATATATATATATATATATATATATATATATATATATATATATATATATATATATATATATATATATATATATACAGAGAGTCCCATTTAAGGTACGAATGCATTGGGATCTCGAGAACCGTAAGAGCTACGAGGTTGGTTAAATTAGACAAAAGTTGCCCCATTAGGAGACCATTTCAATCGTATTTTGTTATTTGCGAAAAAATTCATAGGTCACTAGATATAGGCGAAAATGTAAATTTTGCAGTTTTTTATTTTTGCAAATAACTTCGAAGTGTGAAATTATACTGGATTTTGGTTTGCACATCTTTAGGCACTTTTTTATGTTTTTTCGACTGGCGATGCTCAATTTTTTTTATCAATGTTGGTTTTCGAGGTTTGATGTCAAAGTTTTAATTTTTATATGGACGCCATATTGGAAAGTTACGCCATTGAAAAGATAATTTTTTTAGCTTTACAATGATATAAAATAGTAATAATTTATTTTTATAATTAACAGAGAAATTAAGAAAAAATGTTATTAATACTAAAATTTACAGTACAATATTTAAATATTAGATTTGGAGGACAATGGATAGGGACCAACAGCGAAATCAAGTGGCCTGCTAGATCTCCAGATTTAACACCTTCAGATTTTTTTATGGGGATACTTAAAAAATAAACTTTTTATTCGCGAATATCAGAATGAAAATGAATTAAGAAATGCCACAGTAAGAATTATAAATCAAAGTAGGCCAAGAATGCTGAGAAAAGTTTTAGAAGGAACAGAACGAAGGGCGCAGAAGTGCGTAGAACGAAATGGTGGGTTAATAGAAAATTTATTGTAAAGTTTTTGTAAATAATTTTTGTATTTTTAACATTATTTGTTTAGTAAATAGTTATTTTCTTAAACAGCAGCCTTCGATTTACTTTTTTCAATTAAATTTTAGTATTAATAACATTTTTTGTTAATTTCTCTGTTAATTATAAAAATAAATTATTACTATTTTATATCATTGTAAAGCTAAAAAAATTATCTTTTCAATGGCATAACTTTCCAATATGGCGTCCATATAAAAATTAAAACTTTGACATCAATCCTCGAAAACCAACATTGATAAAAAAAAATTGAGCATCGCCAGTCGGAAGAACATAAAAAAGTGCCCTAAAGATGTGCAAACCAAAATCCAGTATAATTTCACACTTCGAAGTTATTTGCAAAAATAAAAAACTGCAAAATTTACATTTTCGCCTATATCTAGTGACCTATGAATTTTTTCGCAAATAACAAAATACCATTAAAATGGTCTCCTAATGGGGCAACTTTTGTCTAATTTAACCAACCTCGTAGCTCTTACGGTTCTCGAGATCCCAATGCATTCGTACCTTAAATGGGACACTCTGTATATATATATATATATATATATATATATATATATATATATATATATATATATATATATATATATATATATATTCTGAAGCTATTAAGCAATTTACATTCCGAAAAAGCGTTGGAAATTTTAACTTAATAACGCTAATGTGAATATAAAAAAAAAATATGTTGAAAAACGTATGAACTTCAATAATGACTTACTTCAAAAGTAACTAATACCACGACAGTTAAAATATCTCACTTTCAAATTAATGTAGGTACATGTATTTGAAATTAAAATATATATAACATATTAATTTGTTCATTTAAATTGTTATTAATTTCCTGTTTGAAACAACAATGAAAATTAATATGCACCGCCAAGAGAAAACAATGATAAACCACCCCGAGTCTCCAGAGAAATATCTCAAATTAATTCCATTTAATTTTATGCAAACAGATCGGAACTGCCAGTCTGTTTGTATAAGTAGAGTATTAGAAAAGTTTCATAAATGCTAATGTAATTACATAAGCGAATTATTAGTCTAATGAGACCAGGTTTATTCCATGTACAAATAATTAGTAATTAAATGAATTTCCACATTAATTCTAAATACGAGTTGAATTAACGTTATTAGAAAACATACATACAAGTACATTTTTATCTGCTGTGCATACAAATTGACTTCTTGTATTCATTACACTGACCGCTTATAAACAAAATACAGCATTTACAATTTCACAAAATTAATGTATTATTTACATCAAAATTTTAAAAAAAATTAAATATTGTTAATATAAAAATGATAAATTTGACATCATAATTCTAAATTCAATAGTGAAGGAGCATCATTATTCAAAAGAACATGTAAAATTCATTAAAGAACTACTCCCAAAATCCAATATTTTTTCAGACTTTGAAGTTATTTACAAAAATAGAAGAACACACGTTTTTGTTTTTGGTAAAAGAGCTTAGGTGTAAAATGTCGAAAATCATACTGAATAATGGGTGACAGCCATAGAAGTGAAATAAATAAATTAACGAATGTTTAATTATTAATCTGTCAAGCTAGGTTATTCTATTTTCATTAGATATTAATTTTAATTTCTGTTTAAGTTATTAATTATTTATTATAAAAATAATAGTAAAAATAAACTAACCCAGCTTGACAGATAAAATCGTTAACATGTGTTAATTTTTTATATCGATTGATTTTCGACATTTTCATACTTAATTTCTACCATTACAAAGCATAGAAAATTAATTTTGCTTATTAGTCTAAATGAAAAATATTTTGCTCTACAACTTTTATTTGAAGCTTTTTATCTAAAATAATTAGGAAATCAAGTATTTACGAAAGTACATGATTTTATTGATTTTACATATTAAAATCCTATGTTCGGAAGTTCCAGTTTCCAATAAATTTTTGCCATATATCAAAGCCGTTTGGCACTCCCAGCAATGTGTAATATACCGTCATGATATATTTATTTTATTTATATACGAGTATCAAATTCGTACTTTTTTCTCTTTTTATTCTGATTTCTTCTTTTGTGTATAGGTAGAAGCAATGAGCACTGAAAAATCCGTTCGGGTTCGTGTGAAGGTATATGACAACACGACATCAATTTACAGTCAAGATATTGAAATTTCTCAAGGAGAAGGCACTTTTATTGTTCCGGCCATCTTAGCAGATAGCGATGTTATCGCTTTACAAGTAAGTCTTGAAAAATATCTTACAATAATTCATTTTACTTTTATTTACCTAAACCTAACCTAAAATTGAATGCCACCTGTAAATATTTCAAAACGAATTTGTTATATTTTCGTGTAAGTATTTATAGTGATGTGTATTTCTTATTTATTCAATAAATAATGAATAATTGTGTTTATAAACATTGTCATATCGTCAGTGTATTGCGAAAACTAACCAAATCAAAATCATATGAAATCATATGAAGTTTTAACGACCAAATGATTACGTAGGGTAATAAGTACGCATTTGTGTAAATTAAAATTATATCGTAGGGCGTAGCCAGATTGTAAAATTCTTCTTTTTGTAAAATGTCTAGACATTTTATAAAACGACGAACACTTTGGCCACATTATTTTCCAGATATTTAAAATTTTCGCTTGCTACTTCTCTATATACACATTCAACAAAACCTAACCAAATGCACAAAATTCGCGCTTGGAAAATTATGACTGAGTTATGTGCGTAATAATTAGAGAAATATATAAGCTACTATAATTAAGCTGTTTGTTGTTTTATAAACGCCTAGATCCGACCACACAGAGTACAGAGTGATACTGAAAAACGGGCCACTCATAATAACTTTTTATCTCCCGCTACCCTTGGTAAGAGACGTATAAGGTGTGTATCTGAGTATGTGTGTGTATCTGTGTGTGTGTGTGTGTATGTGTGTGTGTGTGTGTATGTGTGTGTGTGTGTTTGTGTCTGTGCGCGCGCGCGTTTGTGTGCGTGGGTGAGTGTGGATCCTTGACTCTAACTCAAATACTATCATTCAGAAAAATTTTAAACCTTGTATTTATACGTTATTCTAATATGAAAAGAAGCCATTAGATTTTGTTGTGAATTAGATAACCGGATATGGCACTTTACTTGAAGCTCAAAATAGTTTTTCTCCGAAAAATACTTTTAAATGTTATTTTTCGAGATTTATGTTATTATAAAAATTAAAGAATATTAAATTTTCTACAGATTTGAATAAATACTTTTTATATATATATATATATATATATATATATATATATATATATATATATATATATATATATATATTATGGATAAATTTATAAAATTTTATATAATTTAAATCCCGGAGCCTACGCTTTAAACAAACAGCAAGTACAATGGCCGCGTTCAGCATGGCACAGCGCTGGCAGCGCTGAGCACGGAAATTTGCCGAATACAGTTGCTGGACCAATCACATTCGTCCCTTCATTGCGTTCGGCAAACTTCGGCGCTCAGCGCTGCCAGCGCTGTGCCATGCTGAACGCAGCCAATTCCTTGGTTACACAGTTCATATCTCAAATGTATGTAATTGACAGATAAATGTCATTGACAAATTAATAATGGTAACGTTTTAAAAAGAAAATAGTAAATAGAACCATAGTTATATGGAATGGGATTAAATACAGTTTCTAGCATAAGTAAATATGTATATTTGAATTAATAAAAATTAAATGGCGGGAGGTATTGTATTGGACACAACAGATTTTTGTATTTACAATTATTTTTTAATTTTCTTGATATATTTGTAAACTAGGCTTAGGGGCTCACCAATCATAGTATTTGGCATGATGGTAGCGCTTATCACAACCTGCATAATATAGCTTACCAGGTTAATTATTCATTATTTTGTCTTACGTTTTTGTACATTTCTCTCAATAAAATTCACTTCAAGTATATCGTTGAATTCGCAATTTTACGTAGATTCGAAATATAGGCTGAACTTTTTTTAAATATAAAATTTATTGTTAATAGCCTTCCAGCTAACATGCAATTTTTATATAACCTAATCTAACACTTACTAAGAGGTGGTTCAGCTTAGGTTTGTTCTTGAATTTTTTTTAAATTGATTTCACTAGCACTGCTCTGCTTCTTAATCACAGTACACTACACGAGTACGTGTCGCGCAGTCGACAACCGCGCCATCGAATAGCCGTAGCATCGAAAAACCGTGCCGTCGAAAGTCGCCACGTCGACACCTACCCCCACCACAGGCCGTAGCTACGAAAACCGTCATATCGAAAGTCGCCACGTCGACATCACCCCCCACCACTAATCGTACCTACGATAGCCGTCACATCGAAAGTCGCCGCGTCGACATCAGCCCCCACCACTGACCGTAGCTACGATAGCCGTCACATCGAAAGTCGCCACGTCGACATCACCCCCCACCTAAACGCCACTGAGTCTTTCAAAGCATTAATCCAGCTGACTCGCTATAACGTAGTTTGTACTTCATATTATTTACGTTAGATCATTGATTATAATATACTAGCGTAGAGTATAGAAGATCAATGGTTAGATGAAACCGGCATGTACGAGTATGTCATGGTATTTACTCAAATGATTAAATGGAAGAAAATAACGATTTTTGTCAACAATTTAATGTTACAAAATATAAAACAGTTAAACATTATGTGATAGACTGAACAAATATATGTGTGTATTATAAAATAATGTAGGTATCTAATATTGTGTGTGTAAATTTGTTTCAAAATAGGTGAAATATTTAGCATTTTATTTTATAATGCAGATTTTAAATTTATTTTAAATGATAGAGAAAAACCGAAACGTGCTATTATAATTGTTTTAAAATTTAAACACTCTCACTACTAAAACTAAATCGAAATACTTATAGAGATTAATTGTTTATATAAAATATTTTATTAGCTGTTAGGTATAGAAAATGTACCGATATAGTATGTCGGTTTCGTACATTGCTAAATAGAAGATAAAAATATGCATGGAGGTATAATTGGAGGTTGATAGTCAATATTTGGACCAAGGGAATTTTAATAAAAACGAACAAGTTCTAATACATCAACGTTTGGATTTAATTTAAATCTATCAAGAGCTGTGCTAACGTAGGTTTTATACTTATAACTGAAAATGATTTTTAAGTTTTACAAATAGTAAAATGAACAAAATGTTTACATGCATGCTCCGAAAAATTGTATAAAAATACAATATAAAAGCAGTAATATTACAATTAAATACAAAATAAGAAAATAATTTACATACCGCTGGATTATTGTGTTATAAAATGTTGACGGTGTATAATTTATTTTTTCTTCAAGCGTATTATAATATTCATATTATGCTCCCGTACACACACTAAGATGTTCATTACCTTACTAATACAAAAATGTTGTTATTGTTGTACTAGTAAAAAAATGTTAGTGTTTTAGTTCACCGCTGGCGGCGGCAGTTGTCACAGCAACATATATTATATTGAAAATTGTTATTTAACAGTTGTGTCGTTTTTGTTTTGTAGCGTACACAGCCAGGTTTGACTGAAATTGCACACACTACAATTAAAAAATTCCAAAAAAGTCAAAACACTTGCAGAAAAAATAGTATATGTCATTCGTTGTAGAACGCCCTTTTAGTGTTTTACCCAGCTTGCCTAGCCTCGGTCGCAATAGCTCGGTTCAACACAAAAAGACCGCTTTCTACTCCAAATAACATAATATACTATACTGAAGTTATTTATAAAATCCGTTGTACACTACATGAATTTTGGCTAACAAAATGAAACATTTAAAATTAAAAAGGCATACAGTTGTAGCTATTACTTATTAGGTATATTTCTAAGATCAGCCGGTGGCAAAATAAGACTAAAATAATGTTAATTATTTAAATAAATGTATTATTAGGTCTGTTCGTTTCGCTACTTTGCGTCTACGGTTTACTGCCGCCTCCGTACAAAGTATATGGGCGCGGCAGTAAACCGTAGACGCAAGGTAGCGAAACGAACAAACCTATTATGTATTATTATTACTATTATTATCATCATTATTATTATTAATAATAATATTATTATTATTATCAATGCCCTTTTCACTAATAAACAGACAACTATTAGATGTATGACAGATGTGCGCAAGGTAAATAATAAAATATCACAGCCAACAGTTATAATTTTATTATTTTCTTTTTTAGACTTAATTTAAACGCAAACCCTTACTTTTTATACGTCATTGTAAAGAGAAATTGATTTAGTTCCTTATTCCGCGAAAATATACAGGATATTCCATTTAAAAGAATCAAACAAAATTAGTAGGCTATGGGAAAATTGTGTATGCTAAATTATAGAGCAAGTTGTATTAGGCAACTCCAACTTTTAGCTTTATCTTGTATCATATATTTTAGCAGATATAAGCTGGACAATGAAAAAATGATACTTCAAAGTTTTTTAGATTGCATTTTAGTTTTTCCGAAAAATATTGCCCGAATAATTTATCATAACTCAGTTAAAAGACACATAGTATAAAACTGAGTCCCCCGTGAGTCTGTCCTTTGGGCTAATCTCGAGAACTTCTTGACAGATTTTGATGCGGTTTTCACCATTTATATATAATTGAAAGGGTAAAAATTTTTTCTTCCATTTAATCATTTGAGTAAATACCATGACATACTCGTACATGCCGGTGTCATCTAACGTAAATAATATGAAGTACAAACTACGTTATAGCGAGTCAGCTGAACTAATGCTTTGAAAGACCCAGTGGCGTTTAGGTGAGGGGTGATGTCGACGTGGCGACTTTCGATGTGACGGCTATCGTAGCTACGGTCAGTGGTGGGGGCTGATGTCGACGTAGCGACTTTCGATGTGACAGCTATCGTAGCTACGGTCAGTGGTGGGGGGTGATGTCGACGTGGCGACTTTCGATGTCATGCTTTTTGTAGCTATGGCCTGTGGTGGGGGTAGGTGTCGACGTGGCGACTTTCGATGGGACGGTTTTTCGATGCTACGGCTATTCGATGGCGTGGTTGTCGACTGCGCGACATGCTCCGCACTACACAACTCGAATGGTTTCACTCTCTAGCCTTCTAACGGTGTTGCTGTAGTCGATGGGCCTCAATATGGACGTGGTTTTGTATTCATCCTTGTGTTTCATTGCATATTTTTAATTTCTTCAGCAACATACTAACGTATGAGCACCGTCGCTGCGCTGAGCGAGCGTCTAAGTTTAATGACGTAATCGCGACGTTAATAAACGAGTCTCGACGTGTTTAATTACATCCACTTGCCTGAACCTTTTGTATTCGATGGAATGTTCGACACTTCCCCAGAAGGTAATGGGCAGCTATTGGTGAAAAAACTGAACTACAGGTGGCAGGCTGAACGACAGCAAGATGGCGGAGGAATAAGGAGAGTTCTTTCATTCCTTATTGCTGGCAATATGCATTTCAAAGTGCAAAGTATTTAATATGGAGAAAATTAACATGAAGTTAGGTGATATTTTTGAATACATTGCTTCTGCACGTCCTATAAAGGAAGGCGAAGCAGTGTTTAAGGCAGGACATGTATTGCTTTGTGGAAGAAAAGATGATGGATCAGGTACAATACTGGGTTATTGTTTTAAAAAAATTAGAAGAATTTTGCCATCCTGTCTTAAAAAAGAAAAAATAGAACCGACTAGAGATGTCAAAGCTATATGGGAAGAAAATTTCATTATCATATTTTGTCACTTGGGATATAGTGTAAACTTATACTTTTTGACTTGTAATTACTGCATTGTGGCACTGAGCAGTATCTATGGCATTTACTGATCATTATTTAAACCTGAAAATGTAATATGCACTATATATGTCACTTTCTTTTACAACAAATATAAATTAAACCTGTTTAAAATTGCATACGTTTCAATGTATGCTATCAACGTTTCCTTATTCCTCTAGTTCACAAATCTGCCATCAGACGTCACCCACTTTGATTTTTTTCGCCAATATGAAAGCAACGGAATTCTGCCCGTTAGTTAGTGACATATATAGTTACATAGTTAGATAGTCAGCTGAGTTGAGTTGACGAGCAGTTATATAGATAGTGAGTTTAGGAGCATAACAGTATCGTGGTAAGCGTATGTAGTAACGGCGAAAGAAGTACTCGGGAATAGAGGTAGGTGCGGGCCGTGATTTTGTCTTGTAACGATGGATCACGACGTGACCCGCGTGATCGTGAATATAATTTAAATTTTGCGTCGTGATTGGACGTGAGCGTGAGGCACTAAAAAATTATCATACGTGATCAGGCGTGATTGAAATTTAATCGGGCGTGAGTACAAGTTATCTTCTATTTTTTATTTAAATATTGTCTTAATTTCCATCTTTTACTTTACATTCTTTTATTATTAGTATGTCCAAATATGTCACCAATAGTATTTTTTGCATGAAAATAATATTATTGATTGTTGTACCCAAAATTGTATACACAGTTACCCCGATTTGACTAAAGATATACATATCTTTAAGCCAGTTTGACACGATCATAGTTTTGTTAACAAACTTGTTACCAAATACCTATATAATGATATTTGTGATGGAATAGAACATCCTATTTGTCCATAAACATTCGTTTCCAATGAATCCAATTTGTTACCCAACTTATTACCAATTTGTTAACAAATTTGATAACAACTTGTGACTGTGTTAAAACAGGCTTAAATATACATAGACACAATTACGTGACACGATTTCGAGTGTACCAAGGTGCGTCAATAATATTCCTTAGCACTTTATTTTGGTATCGTTGGATGATATCTACTTTATGTTACTATTTTCAACATCTCCAGTTTAAGAATCTATTTACAGATGATTAATTTGTTATAGTATGTTGACAAGGTCTACCAATCAGCCACTATATCTTTTTAAAACCTATTTCAAATTCTTCTTCTTCTTCTTCTTCTTCTTTTTGTGAAGTCTGTATAGATGGATTTAGATTCGCTCAACTTTATTCTCCATATTTTAGTCCAACTATTACCCTTGTTTCCTTTTTAACTGGAAGCTCACAGGTATACAGATGAAGAAGTATAGGGCCTAAGACGCTTCCTTCCGGTTAAACCGGAAGAGATACCATGCCAAATACCATGCTTATTGAGTCCCTAAGGCTATTTTACAAATATATTAAGAAAATTAAAAAATAATTAAAATTATAATAAAAGCATTCCGCTATTTATATTTGTGCTACTTTAAACCTAATGATCAATGGGGTTCTATATCAAATTTTTTCTGGAAGAACAGAATGTACTTATATCATCATTATATCTATCAAAATAAAAAATTTGAATGTATAATTTTATATTTTAATTATCTGTGTACATATTATGTACAATATACTACACAAGTATGTTCGTAGAGGCAGAATTAATTACGGATAAACCAGTAACCGGGGTCGCGACGAAACGCTTCTGGGTAATACGTCGTGATGATATATTTATTTATTTAATAAAAAAGATATTTTCAGTGGCCCGTTTTTCAGTGTCAGCCTGTATATTTCATAATTTTATTAATTTTTATTTTCGAGTTAAATATATTGTACTGATGTATGAAAATTAGTATAATTACGTAGAAATGTATAGTCCATAATTGAAACAGTATTTGATAATTTTTGAATTATTTTTAAGCAAGTTTTTTAATTTTAATCTCAACTGACTAGAGTTTTGAAATGGATAGTCATTGTTTGTTTTATGCATGTTATGTATTTTATGTATTTGAAAAACAGAATCCATCATAGCAATATAACTATTTTAAATGTTTAAATAATTCACATTATTTTATTATTGTTATACAATACAAATTGATTTATCTCGTTAGATTTATGTATTATGCAAATATACTAAATTATTAACATTTCATATCATGCATGTTCCTAGTTTTGATACAATTAAACAATTTACACTATCAGATAATGACGTAAATTATTGAAATTTGTCTGTTTTCAAATATGTGTCATAATTTTAGTTTCTGATGAAGATAAGTACCTACATTCGTTCAATGTTGTTATCCATCAAGGCTTATTGACATTTTAGGAGATAATTTAATCATTTATACGTTATAGTAATTATTATATTTTAGTAGGCATGCACGGCCTGCAAAAATAACATCGATAACAAATTTAAAACATATTGCCTGTCATAATTATCATGGACAATTAATCGAATGAACAAATTAATTCCATAATATATGTACATTCTATTTAGTACATTTTATTCCTGATATTTATTTATGTCACAATAATGTATTTAAATCAAATCAAAAAGCGGAAAATTTATGTATAAATCGTGTTTTAAAAATAAACAAGCGAACAGCAAACATTGCAGGTGGCCTACATTCCACATTGCATTGGTTTTTAAATTATACAAAAGCGTGGAGGTACCAAACATTATTATGAGTTGAAACAATGAAATAATAAAGAGATATATGAATAAAACCAATACTCAGTTACAAATTATACTATTTTTTTAATCCATAAAGTACAAGCTAGTTTCACATTTTTTAAATTTTTGACGTTGCAGTCAATGTACCTATGATATTGCTATATTAAAATGTGTGTTTGTTAATAAAATTTATCACTTTTATTTAGTTTTAAAATGACGAAAATAACCAGAATGAAACAACTATAATTTCAATTACATAATACAAATACAACAAACATAAACAACAATGCACAATAATGACAGTTCATTGTTGCATTCAACTATTGTTGTTTATGAATTTTGAATTCTGATAAAAACAATATTTGTTATGTTATAAAATAATACATCATAATTTATATTGCTGTGAAAATTCATCCCAAAGAATGTAATTTCTAAAAGAAAATCATTTCAATCCACACACACGAAAAATACAAAGGAATGACTTTATCAAAGTCCTATATAAATAGGCTATTCAGACGTCCTCTTTTACAGGAACAAGTTCTCTTTTCCGGCAATAAAATTCTGCCCGGAATATACCCGCATTTGCTATGAACAAAGTCCTCTATTTGCCAAGTGCCCCCTAAATGCCTAAACTATCCGAATCTGATACGCCGGTATTGAGAGTTGTATAGATAAACCATAAATCGCGCGTTGCGGGCAGAGCCAAATCATTTTATTGCTTAGGCTCAAGAATTATCCAATTCCGACCAATAGAACAACTTGTCTCTGATAGTAGGGTTAGTACAAAATTATCTTGCTATCATGAATGGACTTTAACCTCTAGTGACTTGTAAGTTTGTTCTATTGTTCTATGATAACTGGATAAAATGACAGAATTAGCACTATATTAGTAATTTATGTAACAAGTGAGTAAAGTATATCTTATTTTCACGGGAAAAAAAAATTGCCACACGAGCCGAAGTTGAGTGCGCAAATCCTTCGAGATAGATAAAAACATTCCACTATTTATATTTGTGCTACTTTAAACCTAGGTGTAAGTGTTGAAATACTTAGATCAATGGGGTTTTATATCAATTTTTGTCTGGAAGAACAGGATGCACTTATATCATCACATCATTATATCTATCAAAACAAAAATTTTGAATGTCTGGTCTGCAACTGCAAAACCTACTTTATAAACCGTATTAATAACATTTGCAAAGTGTATTAAATGCTAAAAATCATCATTTTATTCAATCTTTCAGAAGAAAAAAATCAAAAAATAAGTATCGTTCCCCAATTAAGGCGTTCTACAACTATATATCACTTTCTCTAAATGAAGGATCATAAAAAATAGAGTGTAGCATCTCTTAATATAGCAATATGTTAATCTAAATGATAACTCTACATATATATTATTATAATTATAAAATTTAAACCCGTGTATGTTGGCTTGTTGGCTGACTTTGAAAATAGCCTGAATATGGTTTATTTTTTTGATTTTAGGCTGAATTGGTATCGGTGGAAGGCAAAGAGATCGAAAGCCATTACGTGCTGGCCAGAGAACCGATTCATAAGTGGAACTCATCTTCCGATTGCTATCTACTTATAGAGGGCGTTGAACACACTCTGCAGGTGAGCAAAATATGTTTACTTGTTCCGCCTTCCGTGAAAAAGTTGGTTTAGTTGAGATAAGAACATTCCTCTTTGAGATATGATAACTCAAATCAATAATTATATTTCTCTGGCTCGGTGTATTACATTAATGACTTTCTTTTTCTTTCTGCGTGTAGCCTGATGAAGACGCTCACGTGGCAATTTTATCCACGTGTCCCTGCGAACGAGATTTACATTACGTCATCACAACTGACGGTCGTGTAACTGATTGGGCGCAAAGACGATATGAAGATCCAGTACCACCCACTACCCCACCGCCCACTGGTCCAAGTGATGGAGCTGCCATCTGTCGCCTCAACTTTAGGTAAGTGCTTCTTCCTATTTATTTTTACTTACATATGTATACAATTGAGATTTAAATATAATAAATAATAATCATATAATTATTGAAGGTCAGTATTAATATTCATTGTAATAAAAAAGGAAATTATTATTCTAAATACAAATGTTCAACCTCTGCTAGGTTGAAATAATAACTAAATATATTTTGCGAGATACATAATGATTACATGCAGTTCTACGCGAAGAAGCTAGGCATGATAATCAATTTTCTTCTGTTACCATAGGCGACGACTTTGTCGGTGCTCAAAGACTTGAGCCCCACATGAACAGTTTCGCTTGTGGCGGAGCCCCACATGGAATTTATAATATAATTATTTAAAAAAAAAACTAATTATTGATGATTGATGAATATTAATTTTAAATAGTGTCGCGAGGTCTAAACTGATATAATAATTTATTTAAATGCAATATAATAATATAATGGATGTTGCGGTTCTTATTTTATGCAAATGTCATTGATGCATTTTTGAATTTTTGGCTTATAAAATTTTAGTGTAATTAAAATTTGAAATGCTGTTAGTACAATAAATCGATTCATTATTAAATTCTTCGTGTTTTTTGGTATATAATTGTCGATGTGAATTTAAAAATATGCGCGAAGATCAGCTGTCAAAAACGAAAAACGGGTCATAATTTTTTTTAACACACAATCTTGTATCACATTGACATTTAATTTAAAACATTTAAATTGACCTACGTTTCTTTGTTCATAGCCTACTCCGAGTTAGGTTTTTTTAACACACTGTACAAACAATTTAGAACCAAATCTTATTAATGATATTTTCTTTTACATGTAATTTATATAATATACTCGTATATTCATAATAATTTTGAATTACTGTCTAAATATCAATAATAATTAACCATTTATTAAATTTGAATATTATACTTCTTTTCTAAAATTACTAAACTCTATCCGGTTTAACTATGCAGTGGTGCAAAGATAGGAGCAGTTTGATCTTGTTTTCTGACCCGGATAAACCCCAATTAAACAAATAGATCAAACAGCTCCTAGATTCACACCACTGCATAGTTAAAACGGATAAAGTATAGGTAGGCTACGTGACACATCAATCTAACCACCGATATTATTCAAAATTAGTTTACTCAATATCATTTTTTCGGGCTGATATTTGAATTTTAAAATAATTTATATTCATAGATCCAAACTTTGTTAATACTGTAACGTTTTTATTTACCTGGGTGAAGTATAAAAAAAATGAAAGAATTATTATTGATTAACATAGATGTTTATTAAAACGACAAATAAATATTTAAAAGATAATAACAATAACGATTACTAATATGAAACAAATATTAAGTACTAATTTAAAACTACGAATATAATTAATACTAATTTAAGACTACGAATATAATTAACTAGTTAAACACTGACACTAATTATTTGTTTAATCAACTAACACGACTATTTATTTACGTGATATTACTAATTATTTATTTCTACTATTTATGTCACTATTTATTTATATTACATTCAACTGTCCGACCTACCGACTTCCACAGCGTCTATATACTCAACTGACTCAACAGCGTCTGTATACTCAACTGCCCGGACAGAGTTCTCACCTTTCACCTCACTGTCTGTCTATTTATGTAACTAACTCTTTAACTTCCAAAGCCTCCGTATCACCGACTATCCGTTTGCCACAACCCTTCAACACCACTACCGAGTAACCACTCCTACTCGCTGTTACTGTCCCTGTATACCTAGCTTCCTAATACTCCTCAAAACTACCGAGTATTCTCTTCAACAGCTATCCCAGTATATCACTAACTTCCCGAATATTTCACTCGATACTAAACTGCATACGCTCAGCACGACACTGATGTGCAACTCCACTCACTGACTCCTTACTTCTTATTATCTATGTAACTGTCCTTCTGACGGACTAAGACTCTATGTGACTGTCTCTGAACACACGTACGTCTCTTATATAGTTGCTCTAATATTTTCTAGAAAACTCTCCACATCATAACATTGCACTGGTAATTATACTTATCTTCCCTTTTGTTTACACAACTGCCCGCCTCACGTCGCCCGCCTATCGCGCGCTTCGCTATGTTATCGATCGCCTCCCTACTAGAACGCTTCTATTCATAGACGTCGGCTCGCACGCGCCTGCCGGGGGCTCGCCGACCAAATGTTGTAAATACTCTCACGTTACAAACTAAATATTTTTATTTGTAAAAATGTACAATATCTGAACAATTATAAAGTCGCAATCAAAAATATTATTAAATAAGTATAACATATTTCTGTCGATTTTATTTTACAACTGACAGCTAATACTAACAGCTGAAGCTAGGTGTGCATTCCATGTTCAATCATAGGGCAGAATTAATTTCCCTATCAACGAGTAAACGAACTCTGTTTTCTTGCGCACTATAATTCTGTTTAGTGTTTTATTGTTGGTAAAAAATTTGAATCGGCGGAATTATTAACATCTATACTTATAAACCACAGGATTATTATACACATGGTTACAAGAGTAGTTCTACTTGCAATTTTAAAATCTTACATTTTGTTCTTGTAGCCATCTCAAGTCCTCAAACTACACTTGCAATTCTAACGTCCCTTGTAATCCTCCATTATCCTGTATCCTGGTAGTGTCCTGCTAATCCCAAGAGTCCGGAGGTAATGATACTCACACAGAGTCATTCCAGGACTTCAAGACTCGCTATGTTAGATAACATTGTTTTTATATGCACGCTAATATGACGTCTAACACTACCGAGCTCCCAGGAGAAAAGATGGTGGCATGGCGAATGGAGGATATTATGATTTTACAAGTTTATGAGTGTTACTTTGTAGTCTTATATGAGTGTGGACTATTGATTTTGTTGTAAATTTTACAGTAAAGTTTATGTGGTGACTGATTAAAGGGCACGTAAAAAATATACAGTACATGATATATGTCTATATAAGGAAGTCTAAATTAACATTGCAACGACTTATACGAACTACAAAATTATTTAATATAAAGTGACGAAGTACTATGTTCTAAAATTTTTTAAAAAAAGTTTTATATCTCTTCTGGAATTTGATTCCAAAACGTACTTTAAAATGCACAATGTGTAATTAAATGTTTATTTTTAATACCCGAATCTCGGGAAGTGTTTTCCAAATCACTCTGTTCCTAATATTCGCACATTTATAAATTTTGTACAACTACTTCGATATTATCGCAGTACGGAGTGTCAGATAAGACAATTTAGAATATTTTAAAAGAGAGACAGTTATATCCATTGCATGTGCAAAAAGTTCAATGTTTGCAGCACGTAGAAGACTTCAATTTTGCGAATGAGTTTTCGAAAGAATGCAAGAGCAGAAATTTTTTTATCACTTTTATTGTTCACTATTGAGGCTGGATTTACTACAGAAAATATCTTTAATATGCACAACGACGAAAATCCTCAATGCTCTAAGGGTACACGATTTTGAACAAAAATTTTCATAAATGTTTGGGCGGCAATAATAAATGAACAACTCACTCGTCATCATTTAATGCCATCTCGTTTAAATAGTCAAGATTCCTTACATTTTTATTAACGCATTTAAACTAACGGTAGCCATTTTGGAAATCTGTTATGATTTGTCATGTTGACAAACGATAACTACTCTGTTCACACACATTGATATATAAATATTTTTTTCGTTGATCGTTTATTAATTAGTTAATTTCTGTGACTGCAAGACTGTAAACGACAAACGACAATTTTTGTGCTGTGTATATCAGTAGCCTTTTTCCATAGGCGGCTAACTAAATTTGTGACAAATCTTTAAAGAATTTTAACGCAAATCTAGAAGATTTAGAAAAATAAAATTAAGATACATTCTTGCTCTCGATGAGTTACATTACTGGTTAAATTTAATGTAATTATTTTATTTACACCCTATATATCTGATATATGTCGTTGATGCTGACACACATAAAACTTATGAATTAGTTTTATGTTTTGTGCAAGACATACTTCTCAGCTCGGAACGTCAAAATTTGTTAAATGAAAGTGGAACTAATTCTTGAACAGAAACAAATCTTTCTATTGGTTCGGCTCCAAAATTATATCCTCTTTTAGCCAATAGAATGACTTTTTTCTGTTCAAGAATTAGTTCCACGTTTTCTTTAATAAATTTTGATATTTCGAGCTGACAAGTACGTCTTGCTCGAAACATAAAACCAATTCATAAGTTTTATGCGTAAAACGGCTGGCTCCGAAGTGTCACCATGGCCACGAATAAACTTTGTCCATGAACGTACACTTTCTTTTTCGGCGCTCTACACGTAAATAACTATTATGACCCAAATATTGAAGTTCCATGATCATATAATTCATTGAGTAATATGTATGTTGAATAGGGGATTACAACTCAATCGAATTAAGAGAAATTAGTAAAAAATAGTGAAACTATATGCTTAATAATGAATAATAATAAAGAAATAAAACGATATAATTGAAATACTTCGGAAATAAGGGGGGTTTTGGTTTTAGCAGCTCGTCACTCATATGAAATCCATAAATATATATATATATATATATATATATATATATATATATATATATATATATATATATATATATATGGATTTCATATGAGTGATATAATTTTGATATACTATACTTTTACATACGAGCATGTTCAGATTAGACGGATTAGAAAAAAAATATGGTAAAATATAGCTTTTGATGAAAACTGTTCAGAGTACGTTTAATATTAACAAAATATTAACATTGTATTCTGTATTGACGATTATAGCCTAAATAAATCTGTTAATTACTAATACATTCTATCTTAATGGATAGATGGAGGCTTAGATATTGTATGGTATCACTAGCGAATGAAAGTTGACGTTTTAGATTATTTAATACATGTGGTTTCTTTTGAAAATAATTCCTTGTATTTGATTTGAAAGGAAACTGACCCTAATGTATTCCGTTACAGAAGATTAGAATTATACTCAATACCAGCAGGCATTTAAAATGACCTTAACAACAGGATTCAGGGATATATTAAAAAAATTCAATACCGCAAATTCTAGTTCATTCGTGTCAGGTGTAAGCAACCCTCGAGTCAGAATTACTTTTAGAGGAAATTAAAAATAATCCTATTTCATAGAATTACCAAACTAAATAGTTTAAAGACCAAAATATTTTGTTAAAATCAATATAAACAAAAAATGTTTAAAATAGTTTAAATGCACCCCTGTTTTAACATTCAGTTACCCTAGTCGGCCATCTATTTTCAGCCAGGCATAGTAATGTATTTCTGTGCTTTCCTAGTCCAGTATTTAAATGTGTTCATGCAAAAATTTCATACCGGAATATTTCGTACAATTCTATTCTTCTGCAGGGTTTCAAAAGAAACCACATCTATAAAATAATTTAAACGTCAACTTTCATTCGCTAGTCATACCATAAGGATCTCCAACATTCCATAACTAGTGCTCGGAATCAGTGGCGTAACTACCGGTGTTCCGCGGAACACGGGCCCGGTGCCCCAAGGAGACCGGCATGCACGTTAAAAAATATTTTTATTTTTTAGAGCCACATGTTTCAAATATACTAAATGATCTTACATCTTTCAGCAGAAAGATGCTCTTCAAAATAAAAATTAGTCAAAAAAAATTAAGGGGTGCTACAGGGCAACAAGGATTATCATTATCTGACATCCATTATTTTAATAGAATACGAAATTGCCAGAACAATAGATATTTCTAACATATAGCCTTTTCAGCTTCTGATTTCAGTGCGCACTGACGTGCGCTTATATGTTTACACTTTCTTCGTGGTAGCGTTTTCGGCTTTCAGCTCGCAGTGAGTGCACACTTTTGTGCACTACAGGAGCAAGTGCACGAATATCAGTGCAAATAATATGGCTTCTAAAAATAAAATCATATTGACAATTGGCAGAAATTATTAGAAAGTTCTTCAATGTCAGATAGTGGTGAAGTTATTAAATCAAAAAATAAAACTGTATGTTGTACATAAATATACAAATAAAAAAGTAAGAATGTAAACTCATGTGAGTATTTGAAATAAAATTATTTTCGTTTTCATTTCAAAGATACTTTTCAGGTATACAAAGGAGTACTTCCTTGAAATTCATAAATAATTTTAAAAAACGCGCCAAAACTAACAGGCTCTGAGACTTGCACTCATTTATGGTCTCGTTTTCCACTTAAACTTGCATTAGGCTAGTTAGAGTCCAAACCGATTCCATGACGTCACACAGTGCACTGAGTACGCACTGACACCACGTAAGCCGAAAACGCTAATATCAACTTTTGCCAAAAAAAGAAATCAGTAAAAGCTGTTGACATAAACGTACAATATTGTCTTGGTTTCGTGTTTATTTTTGCAGTATTTTTTGTTTTTTAATTAAATTTTATTTAAAAAAGTATTTTTTTAAGTGTCTTATTATGGGATCAGTAAAACTATTTTCTTATCTACATAGGGGCTCGGATTGACTCAGGAACACAAGCCCATAGCTGTATTGCTACACCACTGCTCGGAATACCGGTGGATCCAAAAGACCGCGACCCCTCGCCGAAGAACCGAAAGACTCATGAGAACCGTAAAATCGTATGACCCGTAAGACGTATTTGTCCACTTTCAACTTCACCCTGCGCATGAGTTATCCAGTTTAGGCAGTTTATGAAACATAGCAATAAACATCAACTATCATTATAAAAAGTTGTATTAATATAAATGTTACGGATGATATTTTTCATCGTATGATTATGTTTATGCTGATTTATTTTATTTATAATGTGTACCCAACTACACATCCATTATTAATCATTTAAATGGATATTTAAATGCAATAATTAGATATGTTTTCGGTGCGGCGAAATATGCCCCTTAATGCAAGCAGTCATCGCTTCACACATAACGTCAAGTCTTACGGATCATACGGTTCTTACGGGTCTTATGGGACTTACGGGTCTTATGGGTGAAGAATCCACTCCGACCCTTATTCCATTTGGCCCGGGTGGGTGGGTTTTATCGTTTTAACTGAATACCCAATTTTAACAATAACCGAATACAGGTCACCAGAATGACAGTAGTGAAATACGTTTTCAACATACTTTTTTCATCATTGTAATTACCTCTGATTGCAATAATAGTAGTACATAGAATATTATGCTTATGATAAAATTTAAATTACAATTAAAACTAGATATGCTTTGAAATATTAATTTAACATAAATTCTTCGAAATAAATCATAAAGAAGAAATAAGTGTTTTATAAAGAGTAACATAAAAATCCATAATTTGTGAAATACCTTATCTTAAATAATTATTTAATTAACATGGGTGTTAATAAGGGTGGTTAATAATGGTTAAATATTAAATAAAAATTTAAAATAGATCTAAAAAATTTGTAGTAAAAATTATATGAAATTGATTATGACGAGCCGCCACTTACTTAATTACATATTGAAGAAAACATCGTGTGTTAGATTTTAGAATGTAGCCGTTTCATATTTTAATTCTCATAACTTCTAAGTTATCTACTGTGTAGTTTTTTATATTAAATACGGCTACGGCTTATTTATATTTCCATTATTTACGAAAACGTTTTAGATCTGTATCTATATTACGCCCGATTTGATCGTATTTTCTATAATACTGGTATGAGAAATCTAATATTATAAGACGTACATATTCGTAATTTTTACTCGGATTCTTTGATATGGGGTACTCAATATTCAGCTCATATTACCGCGCATTTAAGAAAAGTGCAGCGTGCATCCAGTGAGATTTTTCTGGGGTAAATATCGACCAGTGATGTTTATGGGTATTTAATGGATTTTTACGACGTGTTGCGTGGGTTTTATGGTAATGTTGTACACAAGAAATTCTCCACACCCGTCCAAAGACGCCAGGTTAAGTGCCCTGAATATTAACACTTGAATCGACGAAGTAATCATCTCGAGAGAATATCACAAATTTTGACGGCTTAAATTTCAAATTTTAAGTGGAATTTTTATAGCTTATTATATTAGAAAATTTCAAAACATGATTAAATTATGAAAGACGATCGAAGTTCGTGAGGGGATGAACAATAGATTAAATTTTCACTAAAGATTTAAGAGATTTCCATAAATTTCATTATAAAAGTTATTGGTATATTAATTATAAATAAATAAATCGCTAAGCTCAGAAAGATAAGTATTGCAAGTAGGTAGTTTTGAGATAAACGATAAATAACTTCCGATATTTATAAATAAATGAAAACGCACATTGTCATATTTATTTTATGCTTTATGTACTTATAAATCCGTAGAAAAAACTGACAAATAATTATTAGTTCTTTTGTAATACACTGATTAAATACTGAAAGAATGTACTTTCCTTTTTACACGCGACTGCACTCGGATGAGTAATTTCGAAGAAAAAAATCTAGCTTAAAATATATTCGAGAAAAAACGTCTTCAAATTGACCAATCAGAGACCTACACCTTAAACGTGTGTTTTCCGTAATTTTACGTTACTAGGGTTTTATACAAATCAAATCTTCTTTAAAATGTGTGGGCGACTGTAGTTTTCGAAAAATGTCAGTGTCAAATTAAATTTGACAAGCTGAATAAAAAAGGCAAATTATAACCATGTTTTCAGCCGCTTATTACTTAGAAATGATTTTAATTTTCGGAGAATGTGGACGTAACGCCAGAGAGGCAGCACGAGTCAATTTGGAACGTTTTCCGGATAGAAATCTTGTGGATCATAACGTGATATTGAGAGCCATCGCAAGGACGAATGAGACCGGTCAAGTTATGCCAGATCAAATGACAATAATATTTTATTGAATTCACTATTTTTTAAATAAATTTTGACTTTATAAGTTACTTTAGGTACAATAATTTTTTATTTCATTTCTTCATTCAATAAAATACTTGATTTACCAAAAAAATTATGTTTTAATTTTGTAATTTATTCAATAATACATTTTACAAAATAAAATAAAAATATAATAATATGAGGCGGGCAGGCTTTGAACTTATGAATAATTATTACGGTGCCCCGATCTAACCAATTCTGAATACGCTTCCATGATTACTGATTTTAATAAATTATAAGTAATAACTGTCAAATTGCATTATACTTTTGCAAATATTTCAATAATAAGCCATTAATTTAGGAGTATTTAGATACTCTTAAATGCCAAATTGAATAATCTTTCTAACCATATCAAAAACTTTTTCCATGTTAAACGCGTATGTCACGATTATCAATGTTCGCACTGTATGTATGTATATATAGGTATAGTGTGAACACTGAAAACCGTGACATAGGCATTTAACATGGGAAAACAGTTTTTTTCAAATATCATCTGTCCCACAAGACTATATAGTGGGAGTTTTTGATATAGTTAGAAAGATTATTTAATTTGGCATCGAAGAGTATCTAAATACTCCTAATTTAATGGCTTATTAGTGAAATATTTGCAAAAGTATAATGCATTTTGAGTTATTAATTATAATTTATTAAAAACAGTAATCATGGAAACGTATTCCGTAGCTCAATTGGTTTGATCCGGGCACCGTAATTATTATTCACAAGTTCAAATTCTGCCCGACTTATATTTTTTTTTTGTAAAATGTATTATTAAATAAATTATAAAATTAAAATCTAAATTGTTTGGTAAATCAAGTATTTTATAGAATAAATCTACGAGAAATAAAATAAAAAAATTATTGTACCATAGCACCTTATAAAATTAATATTATTAAAAAAAATAATGAATTCAATAAAATACTTGATTTACTAAACAATTTATGTTTTAATTTTGTAATTTTTTTTAAATAATACATTTTACAAAATAAAATAATAAAAATATGAGGCGGGCAGGATTTGAACTCGTGAATAATTGTTATGATGTCCCGGTCTAACCAATTTAGCTACAGAATACGTTTCCATGATTACTGTTTTTAATAAATTATAAGTAATAACTGTCAAACTGCATTATACTTTCGCAAATATTTCAATAATAAGCCCTTAAATTAGGAGTATTTAGATACTCTTCGATGCCAAATTAAATATTCTGTTCAACCGTATCAAAAACTCCCACTATAGTCTTGCGGGATAGATGATATTTGTATAAAACTGTTTTCCCATGTTAAACGCCTGTCACGGTTTTATATAATATATATATATATATATATATATATATATATATATATATATATATATATATATATATATATATATATATATGTATATATATAATTAATTCGATTTGGCGAAAAAATGCACTGCAACTAACAATTGCTTGGAAAAAACAAGTACGAACAGAAAAAACAAAAAATAATCAACTCGACAGAAACATCGAGTGACAGTTAACAAGTGACATTATGTCTATCTGACAATATGTCAGAGTGGCATAATGTCAAAATGACATTTTGTGTCAAAGTGACATTTTTACAAATTAACAAAACAACAATAATGAAAATTGACGACAATTAAGCTATCTATTGAGTTGGTAGTGGACATAATTTATTAATTGGGCGTTTGATTACACCGTTTTCTGTTTTTACCAACGCGACGCGAGCTATTTTGTCGTTTCCAAAGTATAATTTAGTGATAATTCCTAATGGCCATTCTAATGGTGGTAATCGAATTTCTTTAATTATGACTACCTGCCCAATTTTTACTGTGTTAGTTGATGTTAGCCATTTTTGGCGTATCTGTAGAGAAGTTAAATACTCTAATTGCCATTTTTCCCAATATGATTTTATTAGTGAGTCTAGTAAATATTTGCGATGTACCAAAGTGGATTTGGATTTGAGTGGTTCAGCTATAGGCAATCGTTTTAATGGGGTTTGAAGCAGAAAATGGGCCGGTGTTAATAACTCTGGATTGAGTTCTGCACCTTGTACACATAGAGGACGAGAATTTAAAACTGCTTCTATTTGTGTTAAGAGCGTTATCAGTTCTTCGTAGCTTAATAATTGTTTACCTATGACTCTGAATAAGTGTTTCTTACAGCTTTTTATTACAGATTCCCAAATCCCTGCGAAGTTAGCACTGTATGGCGGGATTGTTTTCCACTCTATTCCATTCATTGCTAATTCGTTGGATAATGTTTTATGAAATGTAGTCGACTGCACAAAATTATACAGTTCATTAAACTTGTTTCGAGCCCCTATGAAAGTAGTGCTATTATCGGAATATAAATGTGAAACGGGGCCTCTCCTTGATACAAATCTTTTAAACGCGTTAATAAACGAATTTACTGTTAGATCTGAAACCAATTCAATATGAACAGCCTTTATAGTTAGACAAATGAAAATGCAAATGTATGCCTTTTTTGCGTGTTGGCCTTTATGTCTTGATTTTATGAATTTAATTGGGCCTGCATAATCTACACCTGTGTAAACAAATGGCTTTGAAACAGTTACTCGATAATCCGGTAAATCCCCCATCTTAGGTTGTGTGCTAATCGGTCTTGTCTTAAAACATTTATTACATTTGTATAAATTTCGTTTGATTGCATTTCTACCGGCAATAATCCAATATTTCTGACGAATTATTGCTAGTAACAAATCTGTTCCCGCATGACAATTTGAAATATGATAATAACCTATAATTAATTCGACTATGTGATCAGATTTTGGCAGCAAAATTGGATGTTTAACTTCAAATGGCAATGTTGCATTGAATAATCTTCCGCCAACTCTTAATATTCCGTTTTCGTCTACAAATGGGGAAAGTTTTAATATTTGTTTGTTTTTTATTGACCGATTATTTCCCTCTTGAAGCGTTTTTATTATTTCATAGAAGTATACAAATTGTACAGCCCTTAAAATATATATTTCTGCTATGGCTAAGTTTGACGCGGATATGTAACCTTTGAAAAGTAATTTTTTGCCAAACTTTAAAATGTAACTTGTTACCCTTAACAATTTGCTCCAAGAGGATATATTTTGTGCCAAAGTGTATAAAATGGGATAATGAATCACAGATGCAGTGGTATTAAATGTTTTCGAATTAATTTCCGGTAATTGGTCAACAGACAAAGTATTTAATTGATGAATAGGCCAATTTTCGATTGTTGACTGTAACCAATCGGGGCCATTCCACCATAAATTACATGTAATTAATTGGGCTGGGAGCATCCCTCTAGATATTAAATCGCTAGGGTTTTCTTTCCCTGCCACATAATAAAAACAACTTGGATCTAAATTTTCTTGTATTTGCGCAACTCTGTTGCTTACAAATGTTGTCCATCTATGCGGAGATGATTTTATCCATGATAATGTGATCATAGAATCAGAAAAAGCATATATTTTATCAATTGGGTATTTTTTAATTATATAATCTTTAACATGTTTTACAAGTTTTGCCATAAGAAGAGCAGCACACAATTCGAGCCTGGCTAAAGTGATTATTTCCATAGGAGCTACCTTGGATTTTGAACATAATAGTCTAATTGTGACATTATTTAAATTTACTACTTGAAGATAGATGACGCAACCATACGCCTTTGTACTAGCATCGCAAAAGGCAACCAGGTTTACTCGGCAGCCTTCCGAAATGCCTATATGTCTAGGGACCGACAATTTCTCTAAACAGTTGAATTCTGCGATCAATTTGCAAAAATTCGAGGTTATGTTTTTGGGTGGTATGTCATCCCAATCAACGCCGGCTTGCCATAACTCCTTTATTAATAATTTGGCATATAATATTACAGGTGAGACTAATCCAAGCACGTCAAATAATCTGGCAACTGTTGACAATATAATTCTTTTTGTGCAGTGTGCTGTGTCAAAGTTTGACGTTTGGAATGTGAAAGTGTCAGTGTTAGGATTCCAAGATATTCCTAAAATCTTTAAGTTTTCTCCCTTTGACAAGTCTATACTGGTTTTGTGTGAGGTTGGTAAACTCTCAATGAGTGATGTATTGTTACTCGCCCATTTTATCAAATCGAAACCTCCAGCTGACATTAAATTAATTAAATCCGTTATAAGACTACTAGCTTCAGTTGAATTTATAACAGATACGACTAAGTCGTCCATATATAATTCAGTCTTTGCCCGATTTGTCACATTTGGATAATTTTTACTTTCGTCTTCCGCTAATTGTCGGATAGTTCGCATTGCTAAGTAAGGGCTAGATTTTATTCCAAAACAAACACAATTAAATTGAAAAGTTTTTATCGCTTCAGAGGTGTCAAATCTATAAAGAATTTTCTGATATTTTCTATGTTGTTCTGACACTAATACTTGTAAATACATCTGTTTTATGTCAGCTGTCAAGGCTATGGGAAATAATCTAAAATTTAACAATAAATTAAATAAATCTGCTTGCAAATTTGGGCCAGAGTACAATAAATCATTCAGAGACAGTCCAGTATGAGTTTTAGCGCTAGCATCCAGAACTATTCTAACTTTTGTTGTAGCTTTGTCTTCGCGAATGACAGCATGATGTGGAATAAAATAGCCTTCATTATTCGTCACTTCTGACAGATAACCTTTTTGTAAATATTCATTTATTATGTCATTGTATTGACGTTGCAAATCTACTGACTGACTAAAACGTTTTTCTAAATGTAAGAGCCGACGTTCGGCTATTAAGCGAGAATTTCCCAACAAATTAGGATCTCTCTCAAATGGTAAGTTTACTATGTATCTGCCATTTTCTAAACGTTTAGTGGTTTCCGTAAATATTTTTTCACATTCAGCGTTTTCAGGACTCTTTATTGTGTGACTTGGAACTTCTTCTAGTTCCCAAAACTTGTGCAAACAAGATACTAAATTATTTTGTGCAAATGCAGAAAATGATGAAAAGGATTCAGAAGGTACAACTTTATTATTTATTTCTCCGATTAGCACATAACCTAATGTTGTATCATAGGCTACTGGTGCGGTTCCTAATCGATTCGATAGTATTAAAGAGGGATATATTTGAGCCCCTAGAATTACATCAATTTTTCCCGGTACATTCCAGGAATTATCGGCTAAAAGAATGGATTTTAAGGACCGAAACTTTGAAGCATCTAGTTTACACGAAGGTAAATTATCAGTTATACATTCTACTACTAATGCATTTAAATTGTACTTATGAGGCGATACTCTCGATTCTATGTCAAAATTTACATACCCATAAACTGGGCGACTTGTCATCCCGATCCCCCGAATTTTTGAGTTTTCGAGCGGTGTGATCGGTAATTTTAATTTTTCACAACAATTCTTTGTTATAAGATTATTTTGTGACCCATTGTCTAATAGACATCTAATCATTAGTTTCTTTTTATTTATGTTCGTTGCATAAACTTGTGCTGTCGACAACAAAACATAACCATTATTATTTGTGGATACATGACATGAAGTGTCAATTTTCTCCGGTTCCGTTATTTGTTTGGTTGGAGATTGAGTAGAAGATGAAAAATGCAAAAATGTATGATGTTTTTTGTTACATTCCCGGCATCTATAGCGTGATGGACAGTTTTTTACTGAATGAACATTGGATAAGCAATTATAACATGCATTTTTTGATTTTATAAATCCAAATCTGTCTTGTACTGACATTTTATGGAATTTTTCGCAAAAATACAGATTGGAATGTTCCGCACTGTTGCACAAAATACAAGGTATTTTACAAGGTATTTTTTGTTTTGGTTTTTCATCTGCCGCCAAAAATGTGCGTGAATGATTCGCCACTTTTGGCGATCCCTTTACAGATGAAAAACGCTCCAAGATCTTTGCCTGATCTCTAACAAAATCTAAGAAGTTTTTGCAAGTAGGAAATTCCGTTTCGCGGAATATCGTATCAAATAGCAATACTATTTCTGGATCCACCTTTTTGGATGCGCAGTTTAATAGCACGAAATCCAGAATGTCTGGAATATTAAGTTGCTTGATAGCCTCTACGGAGGCGGAAAATTTATTGACAAACGCTGTCAAATGACTTGGGTTTTTTGAACTAAATTTTATATTGAAAATATTGTCTAAGTATTGCTTAGCCATTGTTCTTTCATCCTGGTATTGCTTTACCAGGCCGTCCCAAATAATGTCATAGTTTTCAGGTGTGGGCAATATCCCCCCTGTTATTTCTAGAGCATTGCCCGTAAGTTTGCCTATTAGATAACTAATTTTTTGTTCGTTTGAGAGCGCCTCGTTTTCATGTACATTTGATTTGAATGATTGATAAAATAACGGCCACATTTCTACTTTCCCATTAAAGGATGGCAATTCAATAGCGGGCAGTTTTTTACATTTATTTAGTGCAGTACTAGATTTTGACGGCTGCGCTTTGGGGGCCAACAAGGACAGCTCACTTCTCGTTCTTTTTATTTTTGAAAAATACATTTCTATTGTCATTAATGTATCAAAATTTGGATTAAAATTAGCATCAATAGATAGCTCAAGGTCATTTATACGAATTAAGGCATTTTTAAATTCCTCCCTTAACAAATCGACTTCTTGGGATTCGTCCAAGAAGCGTTCATTGGCGCATGTGTCCGTTGGAGTGCACTTTTTCGCGAGATCGTGTATTTTTACAATACGGGATTCGTAGCCTCTTGCTAGGGCCTTTAACGTTTTTAAATCAACTTCCATAGTACTAAAATTGACAGTGGAACATCCGGCTCGAAGGACCAAATTTTTATGTTAAGTTAAGTTCGAAGGACCAAGTCGCTAATGGACTAATTGTATGTTGTTATTTGCAATAATCGCGAGTGGACTGTATTATTAAATTTGTTTGAGGTATCACAAGCAAAAGCAAGAGTACTGACCTTGACTTAAGGAGACTTTAAAAAAGGGGCAGGGACTTGGGATCTAATGACAGGAAACAGGAATGGGAATCGCTGGATGCGTCTTGAAGCGGTGACGAAACAGGAGTAGGAGACGCTGGTTGCGTCTCAAAGCAGTGATGGGTTCGGATGCGTGAGGAGATGGACACGCTGCGCTTGCATGTGCGCAACGGCAGTAGGGATCTAGTTGAGACGGCTGAATGCCGCTATTCTGGTTGATGATGCGTTGCGCTTGAGGGCACGCAACAGTAGTGGAGATCTGGTTGAAACGGCAATCCTTTGCTGTCCTGGTCGATGCTCGTTCTGGCTCGACTTGAAGACGATTGCCGTTGTCCTGGTCGACGCTCAAATTAGCTCGACTTGAAGACAGGGTTTGAGCTCAAATGGCCCACTGCTGGCGAATACAATACTATTCACAAGCACGAATAAACACTTACACTTTCACTATTTCTGAAAGGAAAAGATCCCCACTAGACAATTAAACGACGATATTCAATCAATAATATTTAATTATTCAAATTTAAGATTATAAGGTGGAATTCAAAGCCAAGATGCAAAAATTAATAATGAATTTTTGATTTTTTAAAGAAAGATTCAGAGAGAATGAAAAACACGAGTGAACCCTCACTTGGTTCGTCACCGACTTTTTTTGTTTATTTATTTTTTTTCATCGTTAAGGGTTTTTAATTGTTGCATCTTTTCTTCTTTACAGATGACTATGATTACAAAATATGAATACAGAGTTGACTTGGTTTTTTAAACAATAATAAAAACATTTTTATAATCGTCAGTAACTCTGATCTTGCTTGTCACACCTCATAACAAACTTAACAATATATATATATATGTATATATATATATATATATATATATATATATATATATATATATATATATATATATATATATATATATATATATATCAGATAATAAATTGAAAACTCACTTTCCTTTATTATACTGTATTTAACGTCTCAAAATTACACAGAAAAAATAATTATCGTCTAACGTCTAAATATATCTCATTAACAACTGAACATCAAAATTATGACGTATGTCAAAATACAAAATTATACAAAATATAAATTATGAATATTGATTTATTCCAACATTCTCCCGCAATGTTCATAATTTTGTAAAAACATTAAAGCTCAAATATTACTTCATCCCCAGTAGATTCTTCATCGAGACAAGTCTTCTAGATGAAACTCCTTTTGTGAAAATGTCAGCTAGTTGATTTTCGGTAGAAACATATTTTAATTTTATTTTATCTTCACTTGCAAGAAGTCGAATATAATGAAAACGAGTCTCTATGTGTTTGGATCGCTCATGAAATACAGGGTTCTTGATGAGTTTGATTGCACTCTGATTGTCTATCATCAAAGTAGGAACTGATTTCTTCTCTATAACACCAACTTCTTTTAATAGTCTATCTAACCATACAAGTGACTTGGCAGCTTCACTCGCAGAAATATATTCCGCCTCCATCGATGAGAGTGCTACACATCCCTATAGCTTGCTCTTCCAGATAACAGGTCCTCCACAAAACATTATCAGAATTCCACTTGTAGAACGACGTGTCATTTTGTCTCAACTTCATGAGCTTTTATTTCAAATCGAACAGATAGTTGTTTCACAAAATTGTCAATTAAATTAGGATTCCCCATTATTATACCGTCGTCCACATGGAAAAATATAATTAAATTTTCACAGAAAAATAAACAAGGATCTGCATTACTCTCCCGTAATCCACAATCTTCTAAATAGTCTGTCAAACATTTATACCAACATTTGGAAGCTTGCTTCAACCCATAGAGACTGCGAAGTAATTTGCACACTCGGTTTGTTTCATCTTCATAACCAAGAGGCTGATTCATATATATGTCTTCATCGAGAGAGCCATAAAGAAACGCAGTCTTTACGTCAAATTGTTTCATACTCCAGTTATTCTGAACAGCTACAGAAAATAAAGTTCTCATGGTTTCAAATCGGACAACAGGGCTATAAGTTTCATTAAAATCGATACCCGGACGTTGAGTAAAGCCTCTGGCTACCAATCTACCTTTGTAGCGAATTATATTACCTTCGAGGTCTCTTTTTAAAGCAAAAACCCATTTATTATCTACCACTTTGCATTTTGAAGGTAACTCCACAAGTTTCCATGTTTGATTCTTCTTTAAGGATTCTATTTCTTCATCCATAGCAGCTCGCCATTCTGAGAAATTCTCACTCTGAATGGCTTCTTCATAACTTTTCGGAGCTTCTCTAAGCAGTAATTGTTTAAGAGCATCTTCTTGAAGACGTGGTTTTCGTTTTTTTTATTTTTATCTCTCAAAAAATATTTTACTCTTTCTTCGCCTTTATTTCTACATTCTTCCTTTTTCTCAACATTCTCGAATCCATAAAAAATTTCTTCCTCCGAAATGGACAAACGTTTCTGCACTTGTCTATCCAATTTTTCTTCTTTTTCTTCTTCTTCTTCTTCTTCTTCTTCTTCTTCTTCTTCTTCTTCTTCTTCATTTTCCGAAGGTACCTCAATCAATTCTGGAACTTCAATCTTGGCAGATTCTTGTATAATTTCAGGTCCAAATTTTATATCTCTACAAACTGTCACGTTATTTCTTCCAGGAAAATATATACGATATCCACAGTCTTCATAGCCAACCACATAACCCATCTGTGCTTTGGGATTAAATTTTCTTCTTTTTGGATAAGGAATCCAGGCATAACATTCAGATCCAAAAAATTTAAGATGGTTAAATCGAGTGTTTTTCTTGAAAAATAATTCAATTGGTGCTTTACCTTTTATCTTGGTTGGTCCAGTCCTATTCAAAGTGTGCGTTGCACTAAGTACAGCTTCTCCCCACAGGGATTTCGGAAGATGAGGGGCTGACTGTAACCAACCATTTCACAAATTATTCGGTTTTCACTTTCGGCCACCCCTTATTCTCCACACCTTATTCTCCACAACAATGCGGGGTGCATTGTTGTGGAGAATAAGGTGCCGTAAATGAATGTTTTAGTCCAATTTTCTGAGTATAATTATGAACAGTCGCATTATCAAATTCTTTTCCACGATCCGTACGAAGTTCTTGCACGTTTAGCTGGGCTTGTATTTTTACCATTTCCATGAAGTATGGTATTTTATCCTTTACTTCGTCTTTTCTTCTCAAAAGATAGATCACTCGGAAACTTGAAAAATCATCTTTAAATACCAAATAATATTTGTAACCATTTAAATCGTTTACCTCCATAGGTCCACAGATATCGGCATAAATTAACTGCCCAGGATATGTCGACTTCTCCACTCTGTCACCAAGAGTTATTCTGTGATGCTTGCCCAGGATACAGCCCTTACATATTTCATTATCAAGAGTAACATCAACGCCATGATCCTTTAAAAATTCCATTACGTGTGTTTTGTTTTGGTGGCCAAGCTTTTCGTGCCATATTTGTAAGTTATTTTGATTTGAAGCAATACAAACTCTCTCTGGATTTACAACTTTTACCACCATTCGATATAAATCATTCTTAGAGGTAGAAAGAGCTATCGCCATGATCTGTTTGTTCTTTTAAAAAATCCACGTTCTTCCATTATTTTCTATCTTCTGATTGATTCCTTTCGCAGCAGCCTTTTTTACAGAAAATAAATTACTTGATCCTTCCGGACAATACCACACGTCTTCAAAGTATTTTTCCAACCAATTTTTACCATCGAATGTTTTCACATTTATACGTCCAAAGCCAACTGCTTCAATTGACACCGCTTGTCGTGCACTTTCCATTTTCCTTGGTTTATCGAATAATGTAAATGTGTCATACCAATCTCGCCTATTTGTGATATGATGAGACGCTCCACTGTCAACGAACCATACATCACAATCCATATTCTTAATGTCAAAATCGAATAGTAACATCGCACAATTTTTATCATTCGAACATTCATTTGCTTTGTGCCCTTTTCCTTTACATTTAGAACATATTATTCCATTTTCACAATTTTTTTCCCACATGAAAAACATTTCAAATGACAATTTTTGGAGATATGTCCTGTCTTCCCACACGAAAAACATTTTAAATTACTGCCTCCAGTCTTTATAGGGGTCTTCTTCCTAGAATGTGTTCCCTTTAGCTTCATAGCTGTCGCAGTAGACATTGGTTCTTCACGTCCTTTAATACGTAATTCGTAATTCAGGAGCCTCTTCTGTAATTTCGACCACGTCTTTTCGTCAGAAGGTAGGTCGTACCATGTTACATAAACATGATCATACTGAGCAAGAAGTGTTTGCAACAGCCTTGCACACATATCACCTTCATCTATATGTTTACCTAAGAGAGTCATTTTTGTCTGGATGTCATCAAATTTCGCAAGATGAGATTGTATTCCTCCAGGCCACTCAAATTCAATATTGTGAAATTCATGTCTCAACAAATCTATATTTTCTTCTGACTGAATGTCATATATTTCACTGAGTTTAATCCATATTTCCTTAGAGGTGGAACAGCCACTGACTCGAATAAGTGGTTTGGCGTTAAGTGACAAAATTAAACGTTTCTTAGCTTTAGCGTCAAGTTTGAACCATCTTTCAAATTCAAGTTCATAATCGGGAATACCAGGTTCAGGTTTTTTATGTTTGCCTTCTACGACGTCCCATGTACCGTCGCACTCCAAAATAATCTTCATAATTATTTTCCATGTTTGGAAGTTTTCCTCTCCCGTCAACTTTTCAATTTGAGGCTTATCGTCACTCATTTCAATAAATTATCTTTCATAAATCAACTTCATGAATTACGTCAACTTAGGTAACTACGCTCTGCTACCATGTCAGATAATAAATTGAAAACTCACTTTTCTTTATTATACTGTATTTAACGTCTCAAAATTACACAGAAAAATAATTATCGTCTAACGTCTAAATATATCTCATTAACAACTGAACATCAAAATTATGACGTATGTCAAAATACAAAATTATACAAAATATAAATTATGAATATTGATTTATTACAACAATATATATATATATATATATATATATATATATATATATATATATATATATATAGGTTGTTCATCTATAAATAAATAAACCAGCAAATATTTCGCTTATTATTACTATTAGGGATTTCAACTATATATCATGAATTACAGTATGTTAACTTCTCTATAAAATTTCGGAAGTAGATCAATATTATTACTTCCGGTTTAGGAGAAATTGATAGCAACTTTTAATTTTGCAACACCCTATATATTTTTTCAAATTTGGAAAGTACATGAAATTTGCTATCTAAGGCTCGGGCCACACTATGCGGTTTGGCGGGACCGGTTGACCGGGAAGACAACAACTTATTGTTTTAAATGAATGCGTCCACACCGATGCGGTTGCGGTCCGGTTGCCGGATACTACCGCAGCATGTTGCGGTTTGACCGGACGGTCAATTTGCCGCATGACAACTATAATACTTTGGAGATAATGCGAGTTTTCACAAGGATCTAGCTTTGTTTTTTAATAGTCAACGTATACTATTTGGGCTCTGCACTGATCAGATGTTGGTCCGACTGTGTCCGAATCGGGTTGTCATTGTTGCCGTCCTGTTTAGCGGGATATATGTGGACGCTGTACGATCCATCCCGTTTAACCGGATGCGGTTTAACCGGTCCCGCCAAAACGCATAGTGTGGCCCGAGCCTAACTGTATAAAAATAATCATATGTTATATTATTAAAAAACAAAAAGGCGAATGATTAAAATATTTTTTTATTAAATGTAGGAGGCATTGCAATACAAATTTTTTGAATAAGAAAGCTCTAATGACATGAATTAACAGATATAATAATTAAATATCATATTAATGTAATTGTACATCAATTTGAATATTTAATTAATTGGTATTCTTTATATGTGAAAGGTGTAATATAAAATAAATGAAATTCAAAGCCTCCTAAATTTAGCAAAAGTATAATAATTTAATCATTCGCCATTCTATTTTTTAATAATACAACATACGATTGTTTTTTAGTGTGTTCTTCGAACGTTTAGATGCGAGTAACACAATAAGTTATTGTGATAATGTGTGATATGGTACATTATAATCAATTTACTAATTATTACTATAATTAGTTATTATTAATTAATTAATAAAATAGCACTTTACAAGTTTATGGAAAAAATTAATCCAAAATATCAAATTATATATATTTATAGAAAAAATTGATTAAATACTTTGGCTAGCGCGATTTAAATAATTTTTGTACTGATTAGAGTCAAATTATGTAAAAAGAACGGGTCTGGTCGGGCTGGGCCGGGCTTTTAGATGACTGGGTCTGGCCGGATCGGGCTTTTTAAATAAACGGGCCTGGCCGGACCGGGCTTTGTAAATGAACGGGCCTGGGCGCACCGGGCTTGTTAAACGAACGGGCCTGACTGGGCCGGGCTTAAAAGTTATCGAGCTTCGGGTGGGCCGAGCCTCAAAATTTTAGCTCGTGCAGTGCTCTAGTTCATCATCATCATTACTGCCTTGGCAGACCATACATATAATAGATAATCATTGATTCAGATCTTACATTTATCTACTGTAAACCTGAGCTGAAACTACTGGGGCCATTTTCACTATTAAGATTAAACAAGCAAACTAAAAAATTTAAAATAAAAACCTAAAAACAAGTGGTTAAGTACATGAAAGCGAAATTTCACAAATACTTCGTTGCAGAGACATACACATAACAATAAAATATTAATCAAAATATAATTTTACTTTAGTTTAGTAATTTAATCCATGCCTATACTGCTTCATAATTTAATTTTTATTATAAATTTTAATTTAACGAATATACGAGTACATCTTCGCCAGATATCTGATATAAACAAAATATTTTTGAAACAAATTAATTATATTGACCATAATAGCTTCATTTGCAGTAAAATAATATAATCAAATAAAATTACATACACTTCCAATTTTATTAAAAATATAAAAAAATCAACATTTTGAAAGTAACAGAAATTTAAAGTACAACCGATTACAACCTTTAAACAAACCTAAAGAAAGAAAAAATAAGTATTTTTTTAAGTAATTATTCAAATGTGGGTTTCATTTATATCTCAAAATTTAATGAGAAATATTATTTTCGTACGTCGCTGATGGGCAATAAAAATATCTCTTTTACTTGAAAATCAGTTTTTCATCATTATCTGTAGTCTAATGCCCGGTTGCCGAAACGTTCATCAACAATTACTACGTTTACATGCAGTTTTGAATATGGTTTCAGTTTTCAGTCAAAATTACGCGAAACTGTTTACATGTAATTTTCAAAACAGGTTTACAGATTGATTTGAAAACAGTTTCAGCGCATGCGCACGTGGCCGATGTAAGTTACAAATCCTCTTCACTCCAAATTCTTCGTTTTGCTATTATTCCAATTATGTTTTTCTACTTTGTACCACTACGCACTAAAACTACATAACTGTCAGTTTTTTGTAGGTTAGTAACACGAAGTAATAGTGTCTCTGGTCTGTGAAGTAGCACACAGCGACAGAAACGTTATGCTACTCGTATGTACGCATGCGCAATATCGAAACTGAATTTTAAGTGTTTACATGAGTAATTTTGAAACTAGTTTTCAAGTCAAACCCATGAATTTTAGTTTTCGTTTGAGATAAATCAAAACCGTTTTGACACTGTATTGATGGCGTTTTCAAAACTAAAAACGTTTTGAAAACGGTTTGAAAACTGCATATAAACTTAGTAACTTTGTTTAATTAACTAATTAACGGATCATCAAATCGAACAAACACAAAGTGATTTTTTGACAGCAATGAGTTAAATGTCATAAGAATAATGAAAATATTTCGACTTTGTTCATTTTGATGGTATGTTAATTAAACAAAGCCCATCAACAAGAGACAACAAATCATAGTTGCCTTTAGCAAAGCAGCTACTCGTATACCCAGTTTTATTCATTTTTATGAACGATTATAATTCTAATTATAAACCAAGATTTTGTATATACTTATATATTTTTACATTTACAAAATAACGGATTTTGAAATCCGAGATTAAATTTTGTTTACAAAACCAGGCAATAGTGTCATAAATTTTTAAATTTTATTCGTTCAATTCAATAAAAATGATCGTTCAAAAAATATATAAGCATCACGGACGTTTCGGATAGTAAACTGCACTTAGCGCCATTAATACTTAAATAACTTTAAACCAAACTTAATACATGAAAAAAAGACGATTAATATATTAAAATGATCTAATTTTACCTTATTCAATTATGAATTATAATTCTTACTTTCAACTATTCGGTGTATTCTACAAATTCTAAAAAAGTTTCCTAATTTTGTAAATAAACTGTCACACATTTTCAAATACTAAGACATTTTGTTTTCTCTTCACCCTTAGTCAATATTTAACCCGTAACCTTTTTATCCCACTCACATTCTCTCGTGTACGTGATTATCCGTAACCTCGGGCTCCGGTCAGAGCTTCACCCCGGTTCATGATGCGTAGGGCCCTCCAGGGGGCAGTTATTAGCGCAGCCCTAGCCACGGGAACGGTAACGGAACGTGGCAACAAGGTGGAAGAAGGGAAGGATGAATATATAGACCTAGAATTAGGGAGGTTTATCTCCCGTTTTATTACTATCAGATAATAATAATGCCCATACTCATAAACACTCGTAAAATTTCATAACGGCTCGTTACAATTTTTGACAAATAGAATCAAACTTGACAAATTAAATTTCAATTTTTCTTTCAGCGTCGACTATTTGTACTGGATAAAATTATAACGAACCGTTTAAAATTTTACGAGTGTTTATGAATATGGGCATAAGTATAATTATATGAGTAATTACTAGATAAAGATATATAAATGCATTAATATTCCATTATTGAGTGCGGTAGCTGTCCCATGTTGTTAATTCTAAATGAGCACGTTTTTGATCAATATTTTTAAAAGCAAAAAATTCGTTGCATGCATTTTTTCACAAAGCAATCGCAATTTATAATTATATAAATTAAAAACTAATAAACATATAAAATTATTAGAAAATTACGATTGTAAATGATAATATTGATGACCATATCAAACATAATTAAATATTAAGTAATCTTCATTTAAGTCTCGTGTTTGACAATCAGCGTCCTAAATTTTACGATTCATTCTCCAACATTGATTTATATCTCGGTTTATAATACTATATGTATGACAACTTCCTAATTATTTTAAGATATTAATTAGTATCGACGATAAGTAATTCGTGGTTCTAACCTTAAATCTTTACATGTATCGTCACCACAATGTGCTCTATCATATCATTATTGAACTAACAAGTTAAATGCAACTAATTTAGTGGATATTATATCGCTCTGTTAAACGAACGCCTTTAGATTTTTGATTATGACAAAAATAATACTTTATTGCACATAAAAATTAATTATAATAATTAGTCTAAATTTTTACTCCAATCCGGGCATATGTGAATATATATATATATATATATATATATATATATATATATATATATATATATATATATATATATGTGTGTGTGTGTGTGTGTGTGTGTGTGTGTGTGTGTACGTATAGATTCGTCACTGTTTGAATTATAATTATAATTTTAAAAAGTAGAGTTCGTTCTGAATTATTTCATAAAGCTTTCGGATTTACTTAATCTTTCATCAGGATGCTGTAAAGTTATACATAAATGTAACAAACAGTTTTATAAAGTAGTTAACATTTAGTATACAAACTTCATGTTATTGTAAGTTTTCATACTAAATAATATTGATCAACTTCCGTAATTTTAACGTACTATAATTTATGTTATATAGTTGAAATCGCTAAAGGTAAAAATAAGCGAGATATTTGCTGGTTTATTTATAGACGGACACCTGTATATATACATACTTAAAAAATATTTATATTTAAAAATAACAGAAAATTGTTCTACAAATCTGTTTCTTTTTGAGTTTTACAGGCGACAGAAGTAGGTATATATATATATATATATATATATATATATATATATATATATATATATATATATATATATATATATATATATATATATATATATATATTTACTTAAACTTCAAACACTTGGTTGAATCTCAGACAGAAGCGGATTAGTCTTCTATAATTGTACAAATTGTACATTTAATATTAATAGGTATTAAAAATTAGGTTTTGGTTAGAATGAATGTAAAAAAATATTAATGTTCTTAAGAATTAGATTAGTACTCAATCTTTTAAAAAATTACTACACTTGTTTCATTTCCAGTGTATATTAATATTTTTTAATAAATTTTATTACTTTCATTATTATTTACTACCCATAATTATCTACTTGGCAGGTAAATTAACCAAATTTTAATGTTGCCTAGCAACACCTATTTGCCAACCGTTATTACTTGAAAAGTGACTCTTTACACACTGTAAAGAGTGCGTGAAAAGTACATTGTAGGAAAAATATATTTTTATTACAATAAACCTCACACCGAAATGTAAATAATCTGTCAACCTTTCTAAAGCCTTTAAGATTAATTAGCATAGAGAAATAAGCAAAATGGGCTATATAACTGTTGTCGAATTAACGGAAATAAAGTATAAAAATTAACCATTGTGACTACCAATAATATTATCTTAATATTAATTTCCCTCAAATTAGTATTTGAAATTAAAATTTATGTAACGGCGCCACATCTTTGATGTCACGTAGGAGAATGAGACAGCAGTTTATAAAGCTACAAGTGGGAATTTAATGAAACGATTTTTTGATATTACACAATAGATTGTTTTGGTATACATTTGGTTTGCATTGCAGTATCAGTGGCATATGATATGACATTTACACTTCATCATATGACATTGACCTCCAAACCATATGACATGCATATGACTCATATAGTTTTCGAAGGCTGTTTACATACAAGTGGCGACTTGTCAGAGTAGGCAGTTGAGGCAATGCCTCACCAGAAAAGAAATATCATTTTTACAAAATAATAATTTTATGTAAATTAAATTTCAACTTATTCCGTTATTGCTTGTCTGTATAAATATCAAAAGAACAATAATTTACGCCACCACCATAACTGATGTAATGCAGTTCACTTAATTTACACTCTGTGATGCTGGCCTCTCGGAATGAATAGTATAATGTCTAATGTTTTTGAAAAAAAAAATCATTCCGGTAAGAAATATATACGCTAGACAAGAAGGTGTTTGAGGCATGCTTCAAATGGAAAATGCAACGAGTGCGTAAAGGATAAAAGCTAGAGACTGTGACCGTGAGGTTACGTGAATACAATCAACGCCGTGTGGTGACAAATTTTGAAAGTAGGTTTATGACATCCACTGTACATTGTTGCAAGCCAAATTAAATGTTTGGTGTGTAATCTGTAACTTATGTTCATTTTAACATTCTGTTTAAATTTTTTACTTCTAATAGGAGACACTGAATACAAAATTTAAAGGATAGATAATACATTAGTTTCTAATGGCTACAAATTTTAACAACCTGTAAAAATTAACATGGTACGATATAGAATGCATTCGAACATCGAACATAAACATAACCTGTCTAGCATTTTTATTGTAAAGTAACGTAGGCCCTATATAATAGTCGCGCCATATTGTGTTGTATTTAGACAGTTTAGACAGTTAAATATATATATATATATATATATATATATATATATATATATATATATATATATATTCTCTTTTCTAAAACGTTCTTTGATCTGCAATTTATTTTTGTACATGAAATGGGAAAAACATGCAGCTTCAAGAATGAGTAGAAAACTTTTACCTCCGACAAAATAAAACATATCTGATCACTAAGTTCAATTTATACAAATATTAATAAAGAAAATAGAAAAGCTCCAAGTTCCTCAGCTCTGTAGAGCTGTAAAAGAAAAATTAGATGTTTAAACAGGAGCAAAGTTTCAATGGAAATTAAAGTAAAGTGTTTTAAAGATGTATTTAAATTATAATTACAGAGGTAAAGTTTGCTATGGAATATACATAACAATATGCTGACGTCAAGGTATTTAAATAAGTTCTATAACTTACTGCTGCATAGAACTTTAAAATAATAAGAACACGAATATTAATGTCTTCACCGTAATACATTTTAAAAGTCGCCCCGTTTATAATATGTAAAGACATTGAATTAAACTGACGTTTCCATCATATCATATTTTGGAATAGCCCTGAAGATGGTCGTAGTAAGACCGAAAAAAGTCAATCATAAAAATATTAATAATAAAATTACCTATTTCCAATTTTTATGTTATAAAACGAAATACTATTATTCAGGGTTTTAGAAGTTTTTATATTACAATCTGACATAACAACCTTTCAATATTTTCATAAACTTTTATAATGATACAATTAAAACTATAAATACAAGCTATTACAATAATACAACTGATTAAAAGTACTGTCGATCGTAAGCAAAATGTTATGTATACCTCTGATTGAAAGTATATTTACAGACCTCGACTAGTTGCAGGCTTCGCTTCGCTCGATCTACAATCACTGACCTCGATCTGCAAAGAATTACTTTCAACCCTTGGCTTACAAATAACTATTCTGGATTAATTCATCTTGACAGATCAAAAAAATAAATACTTCAATTAATTATTATCAAGTGTAGGTATAAACTAGAATGTATTTTTGTATGAATAAGGAAAACACAAAACAGGATTATTATTGTAACGATATTTCATTTTATTAACTAACTGACACACTCTTAAATTTGGATTTTTCTGTTACACACCAAAGAATATTCGATTTGTTTTCATTAAATCTATTATGGCCCAAATTCACTTTATGATGTCCTGCATTTATATTTCTGCAGTTATTACATAGTTTTACCAGTGCCGGATTAGCCATGTAGCAGGAGGCAGCAAATTCTACGGGCCCCGCGCCTTGGGAGGCCCCGCGCCTGTGCCCAAGAAAACTACAAATCAAAAAATTATAAGCCACCCACTAAGCCACACGCCTAGTAGCTATACTCAAACAGCCGTATTCATAGTGCATCTGTTCAAGTTTAAACCAGGTTTGTCTCAAGTCTAACTTGAACCGGCGCAAACAGTTATTCATAGAGGCAGTTTAGCGCTAGTACGGGTCTAAACCTAGACTAAAATTTAGACCTGCTCGCATCCTAGTTTATCGCGAGTCTACTCAGTTGACAGCAGTAGTATGACAATATAATTTGGGTATTTGTAAATTATTATTTAATATATGGTAAGTAATATAAATGTTTTAATATTACTGTGCCATGTTACACATATTAATGATATTATATTATTTTTATTTTTTGGAAGTTCATAATATATTAATGGTTTTGATCATGTTAATGATATAGAAGATATTAGGAACATAGTGGAACATCGTTGAAGAAACCACAGTGTTTATCATACCTATCCATTTAGAAATTAAATTATATCGAATAGAAAAATTTATAGGTTAGTTTTCCAAGAAATATGCAGTTGTTCATTTTATAGAAACTAAAAAGCGATTTAAATTTGCAGATTTAAGAAAGAAAATCTGCAGAATTTAAATGATAGAATAAAACTATTATTAGAAAATGAAACTAACAATAAAGGTGACCAGTTTCAGTCAATGTGAAAGTTTTGGGCACTGTACGGTATAAGATATCTTTGTAAAGGGAATTATTAAAGTAAATCTGGTAATAAATAATTTAGAAATAAAATATGATATGTAACAACTATTTCCTTACAAATCCTGATATACTAAAATCATCAATGTGTGTTACCACAATCAAGAAACAACTTATGGATAATAATGTGTTTGTGTATTTCGTAGTTAAAAGCTAATAAAAAGTTTCCAATGAAGTGTTAGTTATAAGAAATCAGTGCAGTCAACATCAGCTATGATCAAAAAATTCAAAATTGTATTCACTACTCATGAGCAGAACAATGTATGATCATAGCCGACAAGATAGAATGGTGTAAGATCGATTTACTTAGATTAGGTTTAAACCAGGTCTAAATATGACTATGAATAACCTGTTTTAGACTTGGTTTAAACCAGGACTATGTAGACCTGGTTTAAAACTAGTTTATCTGCTTTACTATGAATACGGCTGAAAGTGAGCGCAGGCCAGACTGTAATAGTATACGTACATTATTATGCTACAAGTTGGCAACACCACATTACTTACAGGTGGAATCCCCTAATATTGTTTTCGATTCGAGCTGTTCGTATAACCCGACCATGACGACTCAGTCGAACGTTCCTACCACAATTACATAAGTTTATTTTTTTTAAGAGTGAAATTTGTTTTTTTTTTGGACTATTTACATCGTGTTATAGTGTCTTAGTTTTTACGTGCTTTTGTGTTATTAATTCTGTTTTGCTGATCGCTGTGGACTAGTACAAAATCAGTACAATACCACTTTTTATAATAGTAAAATTATATATAATATCAAAACAGTGAAAACGACGAGAACGATAAGCTCTGAAGTTTTTGGTAAGTAGATAACTTTTGTGTGCATATACCAACCTACTGTACAAAGTTCAAAAAACAAGACATTTACGTTTTAGAATCGAACATTAATGGGGGCGATGTGACGCGAAATTGCTTATGGGGCTGCATTGATGAAAATAGGTTCTTCTGAACTCAATTTGCTTTTATTTGTAGATAAGATAAAAATCTGATTTTTTATATATGATTTTTTGATAATATTTACTAGATTTTGGTAGTCAAAACGGGATTTAATAAAATTTCTCGATAGAATTATTTCCCGAAGTTGCTTCAGTTTTTAACATTTTTCCCTTATCATACCAAAACACCAGCGATTTGAGAAGTACTTTTTTGAGTACACATTAGGTACTAAATTTTAATCATCCAGTTTTTTGTTTGGGCATATTGACCGTTAGTATGAACAACTGATTAAGGGTGATTATCGAGCATTTGACTAGCATTGTTTTATCTCTGTCATTCGTTTATGGATCCTTTTAGAGGAAAATATTTCAAATAATAGTTATAGAAAAATTAATTGCCCGCATCTTTTATTTGAAGAATTTTTCTCTAAAATAATCTCTAAACGATTGACAGAGATAAAACAATTTGAATTTGATGATCACAAACTGCAGCGGAGAACGTTCTTTCTCAACATTAAAGAGAATTAAAAATGTGTTAAGGAACACGATGGGACAAGACCGTTTGAATGACCTCATTATTATGAATATAGAAAATGATCTACTTAAAAATATTGATTTGTCGAGTGTAATTTCTAAATTTGCCCACATTAAATCACGAAAAACCTTTTTGTAAATGTTTTGTTTTATTTACATCCTAAATTATAATACGTAATGCAATTCAAGGGCCCCCTGTTTACATTTGCTACGGGCCCCGCGCTGGCTTGATCCGGCACTGAGTTTTACGACACTTTCACTTTGGTTAAACAGTCGAATTAATCATCGAATGCTTATAATAGACGAAATGGGACGATATTCATAATTACCACCGAATAAATCTATTACTTGTGCTATCTAATTTCCAGCAAAATGCCATTTCACACACTGAACGTTTTTATTTGTTAGTATATCCATTTTAATAACAACGAATCAAGGTATTAGCATTAACAATAATTAAATTACACAAACTTGACAGTCTAAAGTATGGACAGTAAATAGTTTTCATGGCACTCTTTAAACAGGTTAGAAATGTAAATTTGAATTAACGTTTATTTCGTGAACAGAACGTTTAATAACAATAAATAAAGGCTCGTTAGATGCAATTTTTAATTTCGAACATCTTTTGTATTTACACTTTCATTGTAAAATCAATAGATCAACACAGCGAAATAAAAAAATTAAAATTATATTTCCTACAGGCCAGAAAAGTAGACACCCGGTGTGTTAAAATTTATTAAATACTAGTTAATTGAATACTAGAAAAACGGCATTAAAACGTCTGCGACGTCACCTTTGCAATATAATACAAGCAATGAGAATAAAAGTGATAGGTACAAACTTATCTCTTTCGCTGTCGTTGCTTGTATTACTTCATACGGATTATGTCACGTAATCGAAATATTAAATATCCAAAAGTGTACGTTTTATGTTAAGAATATCTTTCCATTTATAACAACATTTCTTTGGAACTTTTTATGCTTTTTACTTTCCATCACTTTTAAGTAAGGAAGGTATTGTCTTTGGTCAAAAAATTCAGTGGTGAGTTTTTGATGAATAAGCATGTTTTAGGGTCCCTAGAATACGATTTTACTATTTTTACGATGATGTCTGTGTGTGTGTGTGTGTGTGTGTGTGTGTGTGTGTGTGTGCGTGTGTGTGTGACAAAATTTTGTAATGCGATAACTCTAATATTACAATTCCAAAAATTATAATTCTTTCGTATTCCTCTTCGTTGCATCCATGTGAAGAGCTGATTAGATTTTGGTTATAATTGCTCAACCGGAAGTACCCTCATTTGAAGATTTGAACAGTTGTTCTTGAAAAAACGATGTTAAATATCATTTTTTCACATTCAATGTTATTATAAATATTAAAGAATACTTAATTCTCTTTACGATTCGAATGCATTTTATACTTCATATTGAATTGATATAGAGTTAAAAAATTATAAAGAAATTAAATATCATATATTAGCCAGCTATGTTATAACTCTGAAAACAGCTGCTATATTAAGAAAATTCTGATTGAAAGGAGTCAGTGTCAAGCGCAGTTGACAGTATGTTTTTGTTATAATTTTACTGGAAATGATCTTTTGCTAGAAACTTTCTGTATGGAATTTGTATAAAATACATACAACTGCCTTAAGGTAATGTACAATAGAATCTTTTGCAAGAAACTTTCTGTATGACATTTATACAAAATACATAGAACTGATGGAAGGTAATGTGCTAGCCACATCAGATTTTTTATGTTATAATATTATCTTGACATTACTTTGAAGAAGGCGGATTTACCGCCGAAATGCAGGTTTTCAATCGATTTACCGGGTGGTGGTGGTTAAAAATTTCTGTAATTAGTAGCAATAGCAATAGCCATGTAGAAATCAATGTTATTTTATTCAAATTATTTCAAATTATTTTATTGCAACACTATGTAAATTAGATAAGTAGTGAATGTTTAGTCGAATGCGGAACGTGTCTTTATTATAAAGAATTATTATGGTGGAAATAGTTATAGAAGAATACTGGATTTATTTTTCATATATCGTTTAAATATAACTGATATAAACCAGAAAAACAGAAAACAAATGCAAATGCCATGGCTATGGGTTACTAGGTAATAAATAGAAATTTCTTTTTGAAACTGTGAAGAAACCAAAATCATAAGAAACAGTTTTGTATGCAGCTTTACAATCTATAGTTTTTGCCATTAAATGAAAGAGGAGCAGGAAATTACATAAATGAAGTGTAATGTAAATAGCATATGCAGATATGTAATAAATACACCACCCTACATAATTGCATACCTTCAAAAATATCATCAAACATACACATGTACCAACATTAGCTACATAGATCCCCTGACACCCCCCACTATCAGGTTTATGTGCTGGCAGTAGGCGTTGTATTGTGCGAAACAAGTGAAACATTTCATGAACATGTAGCTGTTTGTGAATTACAAAGTTGGAACGTTGTTAATTTATTTCATGTCGCTTACAGGGCCCACAATAAACCATAGCAGAGCAGGCCTTGGACGCCGGCAAATGTTGACAAACGAATTGAAATAGCACTCGTTACTCTGATTGGAAATATATTGCGGTTTTTTGTCCGGGAAATAAAATTTATTGTATCAGTATGAGAATTATACCCTCTGCGGTTTATATTGATGTATTTATATTACTATTTTCGTTTTATTGTTCTATATTGATAGACTGGATTTCGTTGAAAGCACGTACGTAGATCAAATATTTATTATTCCCGTAAATTTTCAATGTCAATAAATATGCAATCTGTATACAGTAAACAAAAAGATGGTTTGTTTTTCCCGTAAACGCTATCATCGAATGTTTCTCTTTTAGACTAATAACAATGCCATCAAAAACCGTTTTCAGAATTCGGCAACGAATTTTAATCTGCATATGAATGATTTGTAAAAAGCAAACTTTGTTAGTAAACAATGGTTCAAACAATTGTTGAAAATACCATTTAACTTTACACCTAAACTCTATTCATCATTAGTAGTGGCTCGATAAATTCTAGTTGTGCCGAGAGTTCAAGTACCATGTGCGACAACGTATGATTACCATTTTAACCCAATTAATACTCTAGTGCAGCGTTTCCAAAACTTTCCTTCTATGACGGTGATTTCAATTTACAATTTACTCGTACTTACGGAATATCAAATTTGTGCTAGCATAATAAAATATACCAAATATTAAACATATTAGAATTTATGAACTTTTTTCTCTTGCTCTTATTGCTGGTAAACAGTTTAAAAGAAGGAAACATAAAAAACATTTAAAATAAATAAAAAGCTTTAAAAAACAACGTATATGAATTTCAATATTTTTTTTTTACGAAATGGTTATTCAGGATTATTATTATACCATAAAATACACAACACTGTTTGGTAAACACTTCTATAATTGTGACTGAAATGGGGTCCTCCACCATGGTAATAAATTAGAACATGGGTCATTTATATTAAAACACCTTATGGACTAAGTTTAAAATTATGATTTTAAAATATTCGAGTTTTTAATACCATTAACCTTGCCTTGTGTTATTATATATACTACGTTTAAATATTGTATATAACTTGCAAGCCTTCTGCTATCACCTTATTAAAATTCGGAATCCATTTTAAATTAATTCAGAAAATATGAAAGTAAAAAATATCATTTGCGTAAATTTATGATGCCGCGAGATACTTACTTAGTCCGTTTGTATGAAAGTGAAAGATAATATGTTGAATGACATGCTGTCAGTGGCAATCAAAACTTGGTCTGTATTATAAATGTAGTTTTTTTATTAATTATTTTATTAAATTGCTTATTATCGACACATTCCAGTATTTGACCACAAAAGTTATTTAACATAATATTCATCCATTTTTTTTACGTGATGAAAAAGATCTACTCCATTTATTAGCGAATTCCACTGTTTGTGAACACATATAGCTTAACATCTACGTTATATAGTATTAATATTATCGTTACTGGTATGGTATGATTTTATTAAATTGTCATTTATTTAACAATTCAGACGTTCCGGTTCCTAATAAACTATCATCACGGCTATGTTAGTAAACGAGTATAATTTGTTAGTTACTTTTTTCAATCGTCTGAATTGTTAAATAAATGCCAATTAATAAAATCATTTTACCAAAACTGATTCTCCAATATATTTTTTTCCGTAACACAACTTTTTGTTTGTCATCTGAATGTCATTCTTATTCATATTAGTGCGTATGTGTCACTTTTTCACACTGGAGCGAAAAAGTGACATACGCCCAACTAGCTATTCAGCAATAGCATGTCACTTTTTATAACGAATAACAATAAAAACAACTTATTCATATTAGTGCGTTTATGTGTCACTTTTTCGTACCAATAGCCTGTCACTTTTCATTTTTTAAACAATTTCTAATCTGTTTGATTGTTTGATATTTTCATTTTTTCCAACGAAATCTGTATCAAACCACAAAACTGCACAACATTAACATTGCTCATTTAACCAAATCTATATCTTTAATAATAAGAATGTTACCCATAATATTGTATTCACTTTGCAAATTGGGACACATATATTGTAGATTATAAATCATTTAAAAGACTGAAATTGGAATAATAAACCGGAAACTTTTTAATCCTTTCTGTTTTCAAGAACTACCTATATGAAGAAACAGAACACTTGCTCCCCTCTTACTTACTTTACATATGTTCATATCCTCCCGTTTTATTTTCTGCGTCTACTAACCTACATCCCTAAAAATGTTTGTCCATAAACCCACCCCTTCCCCATGTAGAAAGTTGCCTGTGTGTTGATCCGACGGAGACAGATGGCAATGCGAGCACGTTCATACCTCTTGCGTCACAGCACACCACGACCGCAACGGCTTGTGCATTTTATGTCGACGTATAACTTTTTTCGCCCTGAAAAGTTTTGATGGCGGTTCGTGTGTTTTAATGTCCTTGCGGCGACAGAGTTTGTTTTTATTTTATGCGTTTATAGATTGCACCAAAGCAAGATTGAGCAAGCAATGAAAGATTAAAAACAAAGGGTCTAACACCTTACTTTTATAACTTTCCTTTTTTATCAGGGACGTTCATTGGGTTAATTTTCTGGAAGCAGAAGGCTAGGATTGAATCATAAATGTGGGATGTGGGCAAATCATTTTGACTGTGCTGTATGTGTTAAGAGATACTCGAAATGTCATGCAGTATTTATTTTTACAATTACAAAACCTGTGTTTGGTATATACTGTAACGTTTATTTATTTGGGTGAAGTGTAAAAATCAGAGAAATATTAATAAATCAACTAAAATATTATTAAACGAGAAATAAATGAGAAATAGATAAAATAACGAACACTATGAATAAACAAATATAAACGCTAATTAAAGGCTAAGAATATTTATTTAAAGATTTAATCAATAAGGCGGCGGTCTCACTGGTAAATTTGTGTCGTGTAGCGTAGTATCGAATCATGTTGTGTCGTTTAAAAACTGAAGGTCCGATCTCACTGGTCGAGTTGCATATATCATTTAGTATCGAGTATATATAAATATATTAATCTATATTAATTTCACGCATGCTCCGCTCTTTGTCGTTTCTATTTTCACTACTACTTCTGTTTGTCAGTGTCAAATCAAATAAATCACATCAACTAAATTAAGAGGTTATGTACATTTACGCATGCGTCAAGGCATCGAGTGGAATCGAGCATCGAGTAAAAATCAAACCAACTTGAAAATCAAACAAGTCGACGGCACTCGATAGAAAACGATGGCCCAATGTAACATACGCTATTAGAATACACGTGTTTGAAATATACACGACAGTAAACGATTGATAGTACTCGGTCAGTGAGACCGCCGCCTAACATAAAACACAATTTATTTATTTACACCATATTTATTTCACTAACTATTTATGTTCACCATGATTTTTAATATCACACTGACTGTAGATTGTAGACTAGCCGGGATTTACCAATACATCTAAATGTTCCGGCAGCCGACGAACAGCTTACTTAGTTTGTATATTTTTCTAAAACAACAATAACCTGACGTACAATATACACACTTGGAGAACTCTAGTCTAGTTTTGTATGTTAGGTTAGGTTATTGTTATATTTAGAGAAATATACCATTTCTCTCGTCACAAATGAAACGTCATAACTGAAGTAGGAAATTAGACTACGGTGACTTTTTCAGGATGTAAGGCACACTGATACTTAAAATAGAACTTAAATGTATAAATTCATTTTCCTAAAACCGTGCGTGAAAAGTACTTTTCACTTTTCACGCACTCTTTACAGTGTGCAAAGAATCACTTTTCAAGCACTAGAGCGTGAACAAGGCGTTGCTAGGCAACATTAAAATTCGGTAAATTTACCTAAGTAGACAATTAGGTAGTAAATAATAATGAAAGTAATAAAATTTATTAAGAAATATTATGTACACTGTAAATGAAACAAGTGCAATATTCTTTTTAACAGATTGAGTACTTATTTAATTTTTAAGAACATTTTCTTGACATGAGTTCTAACCAAACCTAAATTTTGATATTAATATTAAATGTACACTTTGTACAATTATAGAAGACTAATCCACTTCTCTCTGAGATTCTTCCATGTGTTAAAATTACTTTTGTACAGAATTGTAACGTGGAACGCCCACCGTCGCCGCCGCTGTCGCAATCGCGTTAGCAACCGGGCTACGTGCTTTAGTGTACAAGGACAGTAACGGCGAGTCGGGAAGTTACTAGTATACCGGGATAGCTGTGGAAGAGAATACTCGGTAGTGTTGAAGAGTATTGGGAAGCTAGGTATAACGGCAAGTGGAAGTCAATACTCTGCAGTGGTATTGAAGAATTGTGACATACGGACAATGGGTAATACTGAGGCTGTGGAAGGAGAAAGTTAGTTACATAAATAGACAGACAGTGAAGTGAAAGGTGTGACTTCTGTCCGAGCAGTTGAATATACAGACGCTGTTGAGTCAATTGAGTATATAGACGCTGTGGAGGTCGGTAGGCGGACAGTTGATATAAGTATATAGTGACATAAATATAGTGATATAAATATCGCGTAAACAGTCTACAAGTCTGCAATAGACCGGCAATCTAAGATTGGAACGCGTAGTGAAATAAATAATTAGTAATATCGTGGAAATAAATAGTAGTGTTAATTGGTTAAATATGAGAAAGAGCACTAACAGTATTTGAAGATGCTTGTACACACAGTATTATTAAAAACAGCACTAATATTTCGGTTGTAGGTTGTAGGAAAAATATTGTATGCGATACATCGCACTCGACCAAAAAAGTACTACTTTACACACTTGTTGCATAAATAACTATTTTGTACTAAATTTATAACTACATATTCAGCCCAACTCACCGAAATAGACGTTGGCGCATCGCTTCCCTTCCCTATGCTAATTCAGCGTTTTGCGCTGAATTACCTTAGGATTGGTACAAAGTTATTTCGGCTTATATCATAACGACTGCGAACTGAATTGGTATAGTATCGGTAAATGAGTATACCGGCATTTTCATGCGGTAATTTTCTTATTCTTATGAAAAGTGGGAATTGAAAAATTGTTCTTACTATGTATTTAACGAGTAATGTTTCGTTAATGCTTTTAATGTGCAAATATTTCGCGTCAACAGTTAGACTGCCGGGACTTTTAGGTGTATTGATAAATCCCCGTTGCCATTTAACAAACCGTATTAAATCATTTTTAAATTAACACATCGAAGACGGTCATCTTCATCTAAAATTTAGATCATTAATATTGTCTTTATATTTCTAATCCATACTAAATTTTTAAGCGTGTATAGGTGAGTGCGTTATGCTTGATTCTGATCGTCCTGATTGATATCTGACCAAGGTCAAAGTAATAAATTATATCCATTTTCAAATCTCACAGCAGTGTTTGCCCACAACATCTTTAAGTGACAATGAGGTGACGCCTACTTAAAGAATTCTACGGTGCATACATATACATATACTCGTACATTTATACTATGTATACCAGTATTTCTTATTGAAATTCTTCGAATTAAAGTTGCTTGACACCCCCAGTTGTTGGATATATTTATTTATTCATATATTATTTAATTATTGCAAATTTTACATTATTGTGTAATTAATAAATAATATTTCATTAAAAGGAAATTTCAGGGATAGACTCGAAACATTGTACTCACCCTTCTATATACTTTAATAAACATATTAGATATCGTTTTATCAATGCTCTTCAGGTATTAGAAATTCCTGCTTTAGAAACTACCCTTCCTCTTTGTAAGTGAATATTCCAATCAACTATCCAATTTCTTCATCCCTCTTGTACTCATTGTTTATATCCCCCAGAAATCCCCAATTCAATCCACTACAAATTTCCTTAAAAACTGAAGTCCCTACCCTTAGTTTAGAGGAAGTTGTGTTCCTTGCTTATGCAGTATAACAATAATCCCTCGCAGAGCCCTCGACACTAACTCAGGGTAGTTTCTCGTCTAGGGTGGAGGTATTTCCACAGCACCAACCTTCAATAATTAAACTTCCCTAACGACCTGGTCATTCGTAGGCTGAGCACGTACGTAGCCTGTTTTACAATGTACTATTGAGGTTATGTTATGTTCAATATGGCAGCTATCACAAAACGGAGGAACTAGTTAGTGAAAATTGGTGATAGTCTTAAAATTTTATGGTTTCTACGAGTTCTCTGAACTTCTTTGAGGAGAATAGGACTGGAGTTCTATCTTTTTCAATGATAATTTCTGTTAAAGACTGTTTCAAATGATCATAAATTTAATAACTTAAGATGTTAATAAGTTTAATAAGGATTTGCAAAAAATAAATTTAAAAACAAACACATATCAGATATGGCCAGCACATTGTTTCCCGCTACAATTAAGTGAATTAATAACTAAATTAAATAAATGTATCTTTTATCTATTGAAACTGTTTTTAATTAAATTCTGTATTCTAACTGGTACTCCAAACATTTGCTCTAAAATGTTTCTATAAACTGTTTGTTTCGTGTTTTTCCATATTCTGTATTTTTCTATCAACTTTATTTAAAGAGACTGAGTTCGGAATTTTGAGGAAGTCATGTCAAAATTCATACTAACATCGTTTTCTTGCTTACCGACCCTTACTGTCTATTGAAATAAACGTCCTTTCGAGTTTAATTCAACGTTCACACAGAATACAAAATTGGGTGAAATTATACTTAATCCTTGTTTACGTCAATAAATTTTATTTGCATCTAGCATATGTCCTTTATAATTTACAACGCAACATTCTTTGATTTATATGTGTTACAATAGTTGCATACCTATTTTTGTGATACAATTTTCGAGATAGATTTTCTTCAGTTAAACCAATTATATGCAAATCAGAGGGGGACATCAAGAGCAAACACTAAGCTTTAATCCAAAATCATATAGTGGAAGATAATATAAATTTGAAGTATTGAATGTTTTTTGTTATCTTGGAGTTACCATAACGTATGGTAACGATGAGGATAAAGAAATTGTGAAAAGATTAGTGAACGGTAATAAGTGCGTGGGTTCATTGCATACACTTTTAAATCAAATACTATGTGTCGAAAGGCAAAAATACTAATATACAGGACTGTTACAAGACCGAATGTTACATATGGATGTGAAGGGTGAGTTTTAAATAACAATAACATAAAAAAGTTAGAAATATGGAAAAGGAAGGTGTTGTGTAAAATTTATGGGGGGAAGTGGTAGTACGGAGAACTAATAGAGAATTAATGGAATAGGGAGGGAACCGAATATACTTAGTGTTGTTAAGGCGCAAAGGTTAAGATGGTTAGGGCACACGATGCGTTTGAGTGACGATCGCGTCACTAAAAAAGTGTTCAAAAGGGGAACGAGGACGGGGAAGACCGAAAGGAAGATGGACAGACGCTGTTAACTGATTTTAAAAAGTCTGAACATTAAAGACTGTGAAAAAAGTGCAGGACCGTTTACAGTGAAAAAACATTGTGAAACAAACCCATGGGGCAATGCTGAACTATTATTATTATACCACAGACAAAGGTTTACATTCACGTTTGTCTGTGGTTATACTGAACTAAACTCTATTTTTTTTTTTTTTAAGAAAAGAGTGATGGGAAGATATGGGCAGTTTGATGTTGTTGTTTGATTGGATAATATCGGGGTATTATTAAAACTTCTCTTATCTTCCCACCACTCCATTCTTTAAAAAACAGAGTGTAAACAGCGATAAATTTAAATACAAAATAAGTAATTATAGGGAATTAAGATATTTTAACTCCAATTCCACGCTTTGTCATACATACATATATTTATTTGTATCATGTCTTTATTTTTTTGCCCTGGAAGCGAAATGCTGGCGTGAACAACTAAACTTTTGTTCATCAGTCCCATCATAATTCCCAATTAAAATAGCGGCGCGATCGGCAAAAAGTGTAAAGGTGCGTCCCCACTGAGTTGACTTTTGTCAATTGGCAAGGCCGCACGGCAATGAATTAGTACAAATGTATCGTTCTTTAGGACTTGAGTCATAAAAATGATAAAATGAGCGTAAGGGGCACGATAGTTTAACTGAAATTGCGGTTCTCTTTGGTGAATCTAAAGACAAAATTGAAAATGCGGGATCAGTCAGCCGAGCCGAATGACAAAGCCGATACATTGGGAACGCAGCTTAACAAATTTTAAAAAATCAAATTTGCCAGACTAATATTTTCGCGCAACTTTACATCAATTTAACATAATGAAATTATTATATAAATATATCTAAAATACTTAATTACTCACTCGGATTTCTCATACTTTTTGCGTGAACCAATAATTGTTATTTTTATGCAGTTTTAATTATAATTTTTAAAAACCTTAAAATTTTAATTTAATTTATATTAGTACTTTGTTCTGTTACATGTAATCGTAAAATCTAATGGATAATTACAACTTTTTGTAATATTTTAATAAAACATAACATATGACTAAATTTATTATTATATGCCTGTCAATATTAATTTAAATTTGATTAAAGTAGTGTTTTGTGGAAAGGAATAATTATTTTTAGTCGACAATGATAAAAAATAATATTGCCAGGGGCTGTTGGTGATACAACATTTTTTATTTTAACTTTTATATTCTACGCAATTTTATATATTTCATAAACTATGTAGCCAGAAGCCTACTGTTTTACATTACTGGTTTTAAAACAAATAAAAGGACAAATTGTTTTTGTAGAAAAAATGTTAATGGAAGTCACTTAAAGTTCAAATGTAACTACAATTACAGTATATTATATAAATAGAGCGACTGTGGAGGAACTAATAAAAAAATACTCCCCCTTCTCCCATATTTTAAATATTCAATATATTTTGAAACTTCTTATACAATGTAAAAGTACTTATTTATTTATTATGAAAGAAACTTAAATTAGACAAAAAAGAAACTAAACTTTGTTTCATATTTAATACTTTAATAATTATTTATAATAGATTGCATTCATCGTGGCATCGAATTAAGTAAATTACCGATGAGTTTGCGGTCTACAAATTTCCATGCATCCGTTACAATTTTAAATGTTTAGCGTTGAGTATTGATCTCTCAAATTGTGAGAGTGTACTCGTTACGATTTGTAAAAAGACTTGTGAAAGATTCATAGACTTCAACGGGAACTCGTGGCTCAATTGGTAGAGGGCCCGGCTAGAGATTGGGAGGCTCTGGGTTCGAATCCCAGCGAGGTCCATGAATTTTTCACAATTCTTTCTTCGTTTAAATAAATTTGTCCTGGATCCTAAAGCCCATTTCTACGATTTAAATTTTAAATAATTGCTTAGAATTATTAATATTCCTTGTAATATTTTTGTCCAACAGAACTTCAATTGCATTATCGATCAGGTGAGTATTTTCGAGTTATAGACACAGATTCAAACCGACGTATTACTTTTTTCATTCACCACTCAAACGGTTAGATACAGTACATCGCGGTTTCAAAATATGAATTCAGCATAAAATTCTCTTTCTTATTATGTATTATACGATTTTAGCGAACGAGTGTTTCACGAATGCAACACAATGGAAGAAATGTCTTTAATATTTTAAACAGTTTCAAATCGGCAAATTTATTATGCCATACGTCGAATAGGAAGCACTTGCTTTTGTATAAAAGTAAAACATATATTGAATTACATAGGGCACCAGTGGCAATTAAAACTTGGACTAAAATATACACAGTTTTTTTATTAAATATATTTTTACCTCCTGTCATACCATAGGTAAGGGAGGTAATGTTATCGGTCGAAAATATCGACTTGGAGGATTCAAAAATTAATGAGTATTTAAAACTTACTGAACTTTGTATGAAGCAAAATTACTTTCAAGTAAATAATAAATATTACCACCCAAATGAAGGCACAGTTATGGGAAATAGTTTATCACCATTTTTAGCTAATTTATTTATGAGTAATTTCGAAATTGAATTAAAAAAACAACTAATATTTTTCTAGAGTTTGGATTAGATATGTAGATGATATTTTTGCCATAGTTAATACCAATAACTGCAATTTGAAAATGTTTCTGGACAGTTTAAATTCAGTTTTCCCATCAATTAAATTTACAATCGAAAAAGAAACCAATGAACAGTTACCTTTTTTGGAAGTACAGGTAATTAGAAACAACAACAAACTAGAGTTTGATATCTATAGAAAATCCACGAACACTAACAGATTTATAACTGCTGACTCAAATCATTTTTGGCAACATAAATTAGCTTCGTTTAATTTCTTAATAAACAGATTAACTAAATTTCCTTTAAACAAAAAAGATTTCAAACTGAATCCAACTATATTAAAGAAATAGTAGAGTTGTTAGGACCTCTGGCATGGTTGACATGTTGAGTAATCTTGACTACTCTGTTTAACGTTCACTTGTTGTACTACTGATGATGAGAACTTAGTTCTCGAAATACGTATTTAGTTTTTGTTAAAATTAATTTTAAGGTTAAGGGGTAATCATAATAGTTTTAGATATAAAGAGATGATTAAATTTTGGGTAAAATTGGACAACCAGAAGTACTATTTTACCTGCCCATAACAGTTTTTAATGAAAAAATATATTAAAATAAAATACAAAACTTTTCAGTTTTAGTATTTAAGACTTTTATATCAAGGGTAATAAGATATTAGATTCTGGCTAAAATTGATAAACTGGAAGTGATACTTTTTGTAGCTCTGAACAGATTTTCGTGAAAACTATATTGTGATATATTCCAAAACTTTTAAAATTTAGTATTTTAGACTTTTATATGAAAGGGAACATTAGATTTTGGCTAAAATTGACAAACCGGAAGTGATACTTTACTTCAAGCTCTGAACAGATTTTCGTGAAAAATATAATATGATATATTCCAAAACTTGTCAAATTTAGTATTTAAGACTTTTATATGAAGATGAGCAACATATTAGATTTTAGCTAAAATTTATAAACCGGAAGTGATACTTTATTTGAAGCTCTGAACAGATTTTCGTAAAAAATAAATTAATACAATCCAAAACTTTTAAAATTTGGTATTTAAGACTTTTATATTAATGAGAACGACATACTAGATGTTTTCTAAAATTGATAAACCGGTAGTACTACTTTACAGGAAGCTATAAACAGATTTTATTAAAAAATATATTAAAACATGATTCAAAACTTCTCAAATTTGGTATTTAAAACTCGTGTATAATTTGAAACAACATAATATTTTGACTATACCAATATTATTAACCGGAAGTGGTACTTAATTTAGAGCTCTTAACAGATTTTCGAGAAAAACATAATAAAGTATAATATAAAATTTTGTATTACAGACTCTTTTATTTATTGGAACAACAAATTAGATTTTATTTACAAACGATCAACTTAATAATAATAATAATAATAATAATAATAATAATAATAATAATAATAATAATAATAATAATAATAATTTATTCAAGTATAAGTACAATACATATTGTTTTACCAAGTCATTACACATTACAATTTTCTAGTTCACTTTTGTTGTATAAATATTTCTCCATAACTAATAATAATAAGCTTTTCCCAGCAACATCTCAGTTACTACACTTTTAAACTTATTGTATGGTAAATCACGGTTTTCTAAAGGCAGAGTATTATAGAATTTTGCTGATAAATATTCAGGACCGTTCTTTGATTTCATCAAACGTTTTTTTGGTATCAAGGAATTAAGTTTGTTACGAGTATTATAATTATGAGAATCCATGTGAGTCTGAAATCTGTGCTGATTACGTTTAACATACAATAAATTTTGAAGTATAAAACATGAAGGTAAAGATAATATTTTGTTTTTTAAATAAAGGTCTACAATGTTCCTTATTACTAGAACCATTCATTATTCTGATGACTTTATTCTGAAGGAATTTTAAACGTGGAATTGACGGGAGGTCATGTGTTGGCCACATCAATTTTTTTTAAATGGTTGTTGATTATTATCCACACATATCCAATTATTGAAGACAAACGTTTTTCGAACAGATTTATAAATATATTACTTCTAAAGCCTGTTTTACATTCTCATAAATTTACATGCATTTTTACAACTTCGTATTTGATCACAAAATTTCTGTAATTACACGGTAATAAATTCACAACGTCATGTGTACCATACGATGTTATAAAAATTCTAAAATAGGGCATTTTCTAATATTGAAGGTCATTTGCTTAAAATTTTGGCGATATTTAAGATTTTCATTAAAAAAAATTATTTTTCATGGATAGTTAGCCTACTTTGTTCTATGAACTGTCTTTGCCAAAACCAAACGTCAAGTTCAAATATTTAAAGAACAATGACCTTATTTTTTTTTAAAAAAAAAACGTAATTGTCACAGTTATTATTGCACAAATAAGTTTTTGAAGCGAAAACGATTTTGTGTGAAACTGTTGATAAAAAAACAACAAAATAAAAATATACTTAAGTAGGCAACAGTCAAAAACTTCACAAATATTTGACCGGGAACGAAAAGAATTTAATCAAAATGAATTATGTAAAAATTATAATATTTTGCATATAAATTTATTTGCAAATATAGATTTTGTAAAGTATTGGCTGAAGTATTGAAAAACATCAATTTAAGTAACCAAGTACGTATCGTCGCACCACTCGCGGATTTTTTAACACTATGGCTAGGACGTGGCTGGGATGACAGTTCGTAAACGCGATAAGCAACGAAAACCGTGGTAAAAAGCCATCAAGCATGTTGTGTTGTAGAGTGGAAATAATCTAAATTTAATAGGGATGATAAGATTCTTTTTTACTCCTTCCCTTATTACCCTTGGGAACAGGTAAGGCGACAAAAATGGATACCATCGATTCGTAGAATGACATAAGTACAGTTGAATTTTATTAAAAATCTCATTACATATTTCTCAAGCACACAACATGGTTTTAAAGTTTATATATTTTGTGGTTTTATCAAATAAAAAATTTAGTTCAATAATTATAACTTAGGAACAAAATACTTTTATTCAAAATAGGTTATGGGACAATACATATCTGTGTGCCTTTGATAACAATAATGAAAAATAAAATAAAATATGTATAAAATATACATCTATTGAATGTTAAATGTATAATTGTATAATATTTATGAGATCTACGATAAATTATTAGTAGACAACTTTATACAAAGCGCACGAAGGAAATCTTTATACTGACCTCGACAAAAATATACTTCAAAGTTCAAGAAACATGTAAGTAAATGGAATACACAAATTACATATTAACTAACGGTTCTCCCAAATCAACGGAAAATATTTTCCAAATTGTCGTCGATTAAAAGTACACAGTGACAAGTAGTGATAGTCTGACAGTCCTCACACTGGCGCGAATTTACCGCGCAAACGTATAAGAAAGATATGTCGACGTTTTCAAAATCACAGCTTATGATAACACAAGTATTTTCTATTTCAAGTAATGCTTCAAATATATTTTAAACTGACAAAATGGTTTGTGTATATATACAACGCCATTCTACACGTAATAAATCCCTCCCAGAAATATTTAAAGGGAAATCCATCAGATGGCACGACCAGCGACACGGAACAGCTGCTTTTAATAGCGAACTTCACTGTTTGCGAACAAAATGAGTTTAATATACGTCATAGAACATTAAAAAATTGTTACGGAATAACGAATAAGAATTAAGATGTTCTAGAACTATAAATCACTTGTAATCTAGATGAAATTTTATATAAAAAAATAAATAAAAATAGTGGAGGACCACATTCTATTTACTCGTACATATCGGTATAAGAAAAATTGAAATGAAAACTTATTTTAGACACTCTTCTTTAAGTACGGATTCGTATTGTAGTAGGCTACTTGCGTGCCATTTTTTATTTAATGTTTTTAAAGAGTGATAAAAACTTGCTACCCATATTTTTTCTTTTGACAAAATTTTTATTAATTGTCCAGAAAAAATTAATGAAATTGTATTATTTAAATTACCGCCATTTATGACGTAGAATTACGCCAAACTATTGAATGACCGATGCGCCATAGCATCAGTATGTCCCATAGCAACGGCCTGTGCGGGTAATTTAAACATGACAGATCACCTGTCTGACGTTTCGAGATTAATATTTTAGTTTGGCAAAATCCTACTAAACAAATCGAAATACGTAATAAAAGCAACAGAAACCACGCAAATTTCAAATAATAAGCAAGAGACAGAGAAAGAAAAATGTACTAATGTCAAAATTAAATTAAAACTTGCACTCGCACGCCATCTACAGGTTACATTTTTAAATATGCTTTCTTTCTCCGGTTCGAAATAATGACGTCACAGAAAATGTTTTTTCTTAATTTACTAAAAAACATAATTTTTTAAAATTAAAATTAATATTTTTACATACGTTTTCAACATAACATTAGCTATATTGTGATGCATATCGGAAAAATTAAAATGAATGTTAATTTGGGCAATGACTTTTAAGATAAACAATTCCACTTAAAAAAATATTTCTTTCTGTAGAAAAACTGCTAATGGAAGCTATTTAAAGTTAAAATGAAATTGGTTTAGGTATTTTGTAAGTGAAGTTAAAAATTAAATTTGAAGTATTATAGCCTGGAGTAAATTTCCATTTTAATAGTATGTGTCCATACGAAGCAAAGTTGGAAAGTTCCAGATTCAATAACGATTCTCTTCCGGTTTCATACGGTGTGAAGTTGCAACTTTAGTTAATAGCATAAAACAATTTTTAAACTTCCAAACTTTAAACGCTACAAAACTTAGTTAAACTAGTTAAAAATTATCACAATTCCTTCAATCAAAAGTTTCTTGCACCCTTTAATTAAAATCTACCCTTTATTTTCGGGAAAAATATCCAAATTAAAGCACAAAACCCTGCTAAATTAGTGCCGCTGTTGGTAACACGTGTTCAGTATTACCAACCAAAGGGAACTGGTCTGGCAGCTGAATAGCGGTTTATTTGTGGCGGCCAAGGAATTTTATAGGAACTATCCTAGAGTTAGTTACTGTCACTAGCAGTTGGCTTAAATGTAAATGTTGATGTGGGGTTAGCGCATTGTCTTATAAATTATATATAACTATAATAATATGGAATACAAGTTTGTTGACTAAAGGTTACCAAGGTTTCGTAATAATCTAGTTGGCAAATATAGTTTCCTTTCCAGGAATTTATCATCACTTAGCACCATGTTTTGGAATATTTTAATTTTCTTCTTAAATTTACTATTTGTATAAATTACATACATATAAATAAATATATTCATGTCCTATATAGGTATTTTGTCCTCATTTCATAAAAATTAAGGCTTTATTTTTTGTACATTTTATTATATTAATTAGATGAAAATATTTCGACTCTTGTGTAATTAGAGAAGTTTTTTTTTGTTTCCAAATAATTCTGTTTTTGGACATGTTCGGTTTTTATAAAATAATCCTCAATTATTTCTGGATTTGAATTATAACACATTTACTGCAATACTATTATTACTAATTAGTGTAGAAAATTAAATAAATTCAATTTTTGGTAGCTTATTTAGTTGTTAAATCATAATTTTAACGTGTACATACTCTATATTTTTATATTATTATGGCTTATAACCTTTTGCCCCAAGCTCTTAATGTGCCCATTTATCGTCTATTTCCTTTTGTTTGTGTTTATTGAAAGTCATTAGCCCGCTTGACTTCCACATCATCGCGGGAGAAAATTGAGCATCAAACACCGCCATTTATTCATCCCCTATACATAACCTTACATTGCAAACACATAGACAAACTTCATAGGGGTCTGTCAACCACCGACTTCACGATCGTGTAAGATTGAAGTGCCTGAAGCGCGCCGTAGAGTCACTGTCGTCACCCCATCTCAACAAGGGGATAACTTTCCCTCTCGCCTACCCTTAACTTCAGCGCCAAGGGCATAAACGATGTTTTTATTCCGATATTAAAGAATAATAACCAGAATCGGTAGCTTTGTCTCAGGGTTCTGGATTTGGCTAATCCGATCAACGCATAAAATGTGATGTGTTTGTTTTCTCTGCTTTATGGACGCATAAATTTGTAAGTTTTAGAACGTTATTCTTGAGATGACAATGAAAGAGATCGTAATATTTAATTATTCCACTACATTAATATTTTATGTTTTTACATTAATTTTATACAACTTATAAAATTACATAAGCGAATGATATTACAAACAACACGGTTTGTTATATTATATTGGCCAATACTTATAGCGTGTTTCATAACTTCAAGATAAAAATTGAATGGCAGATATTACGTTACATTTACTACGTTTACATGCAGTTTTGAAAATGGTTTCAGTTTTCAGTCAAAATTATGCGAAACTGTTTACATGTAATTTTCAAAACAGGTTTACAGATTGATTTGAAAACCGTTTCGGCGCAGGCGCATTTGACCAATATAAGTGACAGATCCTCTTCACTCTAAATTTTGCCATTATTCCAATAATTTTTCCTACTTTGTATCACTACGCACTAAAACTACACAACTGTCAGTTAATTTGAGTGTTAGTAATACCAAGTAACACAAAGCGACAGAAACGTTATGCTATGTACGCATGCGCAATACCAAAATTTAATTTTAAATGTTTACATGAGTAGTTTTGAAACTAGTTTCCAAGTCAAACCTGTGAATTTTAGTTTTGGTTTGAGATAAATAAAAACTGTTTTGACACTGTACACATGGCGTTTTCAAAACTAAAAACGGTTTGAAAACTGCTTGTAAACTTAGTCATTGACACTGACCACGAATCGTAAATAATTTTTGTAAAATTTGCAAAAATAAACACATGGCTCTTGAAGTAGTTATACATTTTTAGTACCACTAGTCGTGACGAAATTTTTAGTTAGCGTTAGCAATAAAGTATACTTTTGCTGATAATAGGCTAATTTTTGCCTGAAACGTCCAATTTAATATTTGTTTCAAAATAACTTTAAGGCTTCATTATTCTATTACAATATGGGAAGTAATTAAATGATTCACCATTGAAATATTTGGCTAGCAAGAACTATGTATACTTAGTGAAAAAAAATGGCTTTATATTTGATTTGGTTAAGTTATATTTGCCGGCAGAATACATTTTAAAGTCGACCAAAACCTCAATATTTTGCTGCGTTTAAATTTGCTGTCTTAAAATATGAAGAAGGTTTCCAAAATAAATTTCTACTCTACATTATGTAACGCTAAAGATGAATGCGTAGGTATATTACTTTAACAAAATTAAATTCGTATGGCATTGTTTGTTGAAAACTCAATCTCAATGTTGGCATTTTTAATTGCGACATACTTGGAGGTGTACTGCAGCGGGTTCGCAAGGGTTCAATAAAAAAAATAAAAATTTCTACGTACGGTGAACCCATTGATACTATTGCTTCATGGTAAGCAAAATATAATTGCGGAAAGAAATCAGTCGACAGATGGCAGCCAATTTCGAGAAAAGGAATCAAGTAAATTTAAAAATTATTAGGAAATACTCGTATTTAATGCAGTTTATACACGGTGATTCACATAAAATTACAAGCCTCTTTAACTGTGGATGCAACCCAAAATTCAAATTTCACAAATATCTAGATACCTACAAAAAATTAACTTTAGTTATATTTTGACATTCTTCACAGAGGCAGATAGTAGTTAAACCGATACTTTACTTTTCGATTACATCGATTTAAAGTTCGTCAGGCTTAACCCTCCGTCTATCGGGTGTGGTCTGCGAGTTCGCGACAAATTGAAATTTTTAGATAATTTGTTTAATATTTTTTCAAAATTTCTACCGTCACAGTACCAACCTTTCAAGTATCCTAATAGCTACTGTTTTTCCTATACAAAACTGTTTTTTTTTTAATTACAAATAGTTGCCACATGGCATTGTATCCTGACAGACCCCACCCGATTAAACGTTTAACAATATATACTATATCTGGTTTAAGATTGCAGTGGTGTGAAAATAGAAGCAGTTTGATCGAGGTATTATACAATCAGAAATAAAGATCAAACTGCTCCTATCTTTGCACCACTGCAATCTTAAACCAGACAGAATATACTCGTATATCTTTAGAAACCGCCATCTTATATTTTATTCTGATATAATTTTTATGTTTGTTTTATCAAATAATGAAACTGTTATATGAAACATATGTTTATATCTTTTATAATTACGGAGTTATTTGACATTATCTTAAATCGCGATCTTCAGTTTTTTTTAATAACTTTCAATCTAAATGAGCACTGAAAACTGCATAACATTATCCATTTAACTGACCTCGCAGCTCTTATAGTTTTCGAGATCCTAATAGTAACGCAATTAAGTTGTGACAGCCTGTATATATAAGCACAGAATTTTATTTTTTAGTTTTTATATTTTTTATTATATATATATATATATATATATATATATATATATATATATATATATATATATATATATATATATACCGGGTGTCTTAGGCCGACCGACACATGGGCGATTAACATGTAAAATTAGTTAATTGTGAATAGTATCTCCCCAGTGCAAGATATTAAGATGAAATTTTGCATGCTCATCCGGGGATACTATTTCTATGGATTTCAATTCAAATCAGTCAATTTACAAGTGTAATATTAGAATAAATTAAGAAAAATTGTAGAAGTACCATGAATGTTATTCATATCTTGAAAATAATAGTATTTAAGCAACAGCTCTGATAGAGTAGGGGTAACGTGCGCGCTTCACAATTTAGAGAGTCGGGTTCGAAACCAACCGACAGCAATATTTATTTTTTAATTTTTTCTTTTCAAAATAATTTTTTTTGCTTAGCGCAAAACGGCGGCCATTTTGAATATTTATTATAATTTTTAAATTTTAATGTTGTAATTAGTAGGTACGATTTAATATTTTTTAAATAAATAAATCTTGTTACGTACAATGTATCCACTTTATTAAATTAAATATTAATAAAAGATTAAAAACATACTAATAATAAAAATTATATTGAAAAGAAAAAATTTAAAAATAAATATTGCTGTCGGTTGGTTTCGAACCCGACTCTCTAAATTGTGAAGCGCGCACGTTACCCCTACTCTATCAGAGCTGTTGCTTAGATACTATTATTTTCAAGATATGAATAACATTCATGGTACTTCTACAATTTTTCTTAATTTATTCTAATATTACACTTGTAAATTGACTGATTTGAATTGAAATCCATAGAAATAGTATTCCCGGATAAGCATGCAAAATTTCATCTTAATATCTTGCACTGGGGAGATACTATTCACAATTAACTAATTTTACATGTTAATCGCCCATGTGTCGGTCGGCCTAAGACACCCGGTATATACAATAAGTACAGTCATAGCTGTCGTGTTCTCGCGAAGACAGCACCACAAGAGTCACTCCGTATGTAACTGGTCATTTAGTCCGCGCACAGCCACGCGCCCCTATTCATTTTTTGAACAAAGCAGACATTATTTTTAATGTTTTGATATGTATTTGAAATATGGGTTTATATAAATACAATATGCCTCAAAAAAACTCTGTATTTTTGAGAGATCACACATATTTTTTATAAATAATAATGGTATTACGTAATATTTCACATGTAGGTACGGTGCACTCTGCAAATCTGACAAATGAATGTAGTATTTGAAATGAATAATGCATTTCATGTACAGCGAATAAATCATAATCAAATAATTATACGATAATATGGAGATAAATGCCATTGTCGCACATGAGCACCAACTCATATGTTTTCATATTAGTGTACAAATTAATTACTTCATTTAGTCATTATAACGATATAAATTTATCTTACAAGTGTACATTATTTTGCGTAATGTAACATTACCTACTCGATAATGTTAGGGGTACTTGTTAATATTTTTTGGGATCTAATATACAGTTAGTCCAGAGGTGTGCTGCTATAATTTTATCCACATGTTTGATTGTTTAAAAAAACTAACCTTTTATTTCATAAGCGGATGAGTCACATAACTTTAACCCTCCGTCTGTCGGGTGCCCTTGCTGAAACACTTTCGATCAGGTGTAGACCAAAATAAAATATCCTTGAAGGGCATACCTTTAGATTTTTTTGCTTGGGGTGCCATAAAAGAAAGAGTTTATGATGAACCGATAGATAATTTGGACACTCTACGCGGAAAAATTATTCAAGTTTGCCAAACCATATCAGGTCGTTGTCGTGCCTGTTTGCTTGCAGCAGGTGCACATTTTCAACAAATGTTGTAAAAAAATGATACGTTATTGATTTATTGTAAATAATAAATGTGTTTGAAATCATTGATAATTTTCATATTTTCACTGAAATCCAATGCAAATAAACTAAATTTTGTAGTGAAATTAAATAATAACCAAATCATTTATAATGAATGTAATTATTATGTCACAAGTTAATAAGATAATGTTTCATATTTCATTATGAAGTTGATTATTTAAAGTAGCGCTGCGCTAATGAGAAAAACATGAATATCTCTGAAACTAAGCATCTACGGACATTTGCTTAAATGAACTTGTCACCTAATTTTTACGTGTTTAATTCATGGTTGAAGTTATGCCGTTTAAATCTGGGACACCCTGTATATATATATTTTGAAACTTATAACCAAGTGTTACCGGGTGTCCTTAGGCCAACCAACACAGGGGGATTAACATGGAAAATCAGTTAATTGCGAATAATATCTCCCCAATGCAAGATATTAAGTTGAAATTTTGTATGCTTATCCGGGGATACTAATTAAATGGGTTATATTTTAAATCAGTCAATTTACACGTGTAATATTAGAAAAAATTAAGGAAAATTGTAGAATTTCCGGGGTTGTTTTTCATATCCCGAAAAAAATAGTTTTCACGGTCCTGATAGTATGGTGGTTGTGAGTGCGCTTGGTAATAAACAAAATTCGGAGAGACGGGTTCGAAACCAGCCGACAGCAAAACTTATTTTTAAATTTTTATTTTTCAAACTTATTTTTATTATTAATATAATTTTAATCTTTCATTAATATTTAATAAGATGGATACGTTATACGCATTTATTTTATAAAATATAAATCGCACTAAATACAACAGCAAGAATTAAATATTACAACAAATATTCAAAATGACCGTCGTTTTGTTCTAAGAAAAATCCGAGACGATCAAAACATTGTTGTCTCACTTTGCTCAGCTAAGGAGCAGGAGATATTGCAGACCATTTAATTGGTCCATTTAACAAATCCAAAAATATTTATTGCAATCAGTGTGATTTTAAAAATATAATGTATGATTTAAATAATGTTTATATTTTATTAAAAATTAATGGGGTCTCGTGGCCGCGTGCCTGAGTGTCAGGTCGCGAAACTGGGGAACCGGGTTCGATCCCGACCGACGCCAAATATTTCCAATTTTAAATGGCACAAAATTGACCCCTGTGGTGCACTCTCCACGCCAGCAATGAGTGCCCGTGTGGTGACGCCTGGTAAGCGCCCGCACGGTACAAATATTTCATCATTACCAATATCTGTGTACAAAGCAGATTGGCACACCCAGCAATGGGTAATAAGCCGTGATGATATATTTATTTATTTATTTAAAAATTAATAAAAGATTAAATACATATTAACGATAAAAATTATTTTGAAAAGTAATAATTAGAAAGATATTCACTCTCGACTGGCACCGAACCCGACTCTTTGAATTTCGTTTATTACCAAGCGCACACGCTACCGGGATATGAACAACAATCCTGCATATTCGATAATTTTTCTTAATTTCTTCTAGTATTGCACAAGTAAATTGACTAATTAGAAATATAATCTATACAATTAATTCCCCATGTGTCGGTTGGTCTAAGACACACGGTATATATATATATATATATATATATATATATATATATATATATATATATATAAATTTATTTCTGTATGACATGATCATATGGTAAATTATTGTATATCTCTCTTTGGACAAATTCTTAATTTTTTTATGTCTTTCGTAAATACATTATTCTTGTATTTTGAAATATGAACAGAGTAATGAGATGCTTATGGAAATAAAGTGAATAACGTAAAACCAACAATCTTTATAAGAGGAGGGGATAAATCAATATTGTTGACTTTATATTTAATTGTCCAATTACCAAAAAATATTTTTACATAATTTTGCCTAAATTGAGTAAAAAATACTTTATTTTGGGATAAATATAAATCTATATGTATAAACAGTGGTTTATTGGAAGACGCGCATAGCAGTTTCAATGTTTTTTTTTTTAATTTACTGCTTTAGTGACCAAGTAAAATTAAAAAACTGCTAATTACCTACTTTTATTATATTACTTGACATGACAACTCGACGATCCTGCTGCTAATCTAGTATTCTGTTTATTCATAGAGACATTCAGGTGAAAATGTGCATTATCTCCTTTGATTTGATCGTGAATAAATTTGTAGTCTTTCTAAATTAAAAAATAAAATTGAATTGAAAGATTTTTCACGTCATTCTGTTGTAAATTTTTCCATTATAAATTTCCAAGAAATAGAATCTGAAACAAAAATTAAAAATGAATAATTCCAAAAAGTTATTTATTTAAAAAGTGATGCATATGTTATTCTCATGATTTCCATCTAAATATATTCTTCTCGTGCTGCCATTATAATTGAGCAGGAATCCTCGTGTAACCTTCAGTGTGAAATCCATGTGACACCCTAAAGTTTAAACCCCTGCCACGCCCTTCTTGCAATGTTTAATGAACTTCGCGAATTCCATCGGTCTGTGAAATTGACTTGTGTCTCTCGAGAGCGACGAAGAACCCTCTCAATTCTATATAGAATAAGAATATGAGAGAAATCTCTGTTTTCCCTCCAAGGTGAAATGACAACATAGACATAGAAGGCAGTGTACGATAATTTTATAACTCGGAAGTTAATCTAAGTTACACACTAGTGATTCCAGTTGAGACTTCCGAATACGTTTAGTTTAAATACATATACTTTATACATTTTTATGGCTTACACGAACCGTAGATTCAAACCGAGATATCTAAAGTATAATCCTTACATGCTATGCTATATGCATATCCATCTCGAGAACAAATATAACTACATCTTATTCCTTGTCACTATTTTTTCTTTTTCAGTGATAGGGTTCTTGAATAAATAAGCTTCATTCGCCGATAATTACTTTATTGAGGTAGGTAGGTACTTTTAAAAACACGATGTTTCGGCTATGATTATAGCCATTTTCACACGGTGTGTAGTTAAATCTGTATTTGGTTACTTGACAGCATTTTGGAATTATGTTCATTTCTTTACAACAGAGTAGGAAGATTCGACGATTCTACATTTTGGTCAGTTTTCTTAGTAAACAGGGGTAAGATTTAAGAATTTGGACCTGTTCAAGTTCGTAACAATCATGTATAGACGAGTAGAAAATATAGATCACCCCTAGTCCTGGGTTAAAAATAAAATATAAATAAATAAATATATCTTCTCTGCTTATTACCCATTGCTGGGTATGCCAATATGCTTTGTACACAGATGCGGGTAATGATTAAATATTTGTACCGTGTGAGCGCTTACCAGGCGTCACCTCACGGGCACTCATTGCTGGCGTGGAGAGTGCACGGGTTAAATGATAACATAATTATTATAACCTTCTTCTTGGAATTACTTATAAGCAAGTGGTACAACCAGGGGCGCACGCAGGTGGGCGGTCCAGTAGGTCCGCCCCTAAAATTGACAACTATTATATAAAAATAACAAATACATATGGAAAACTGCTAAGCAGATTATAAATAAATAAAAAACCACTAAATCCTGCTTTACTTCTCACCAAAAATTAGGTCAGTCACGAATTTTAAAAAATAGAACTAAAGCGGATTTTTATTTCTCGGAGGCCAGTTGGACCTCCCCAAATAATATCCTGTGTCAGAACTAAATGCCGTCGTATAGAAGAATATGGACAACTAGCTCTATATTAAACATGAATGTTAAAGCTTAAGCTTAGTTAATGGGGTCCTCCGCCCATAACAAACAATAATAAAAATATACACTTTATACTTAAAGTATAATTACTATTACTCAATAACTAATGAATAAGATACGCCCGGCCTGTGCCTCATAAAGTTATAGAAATGCATAGATATCGTCAAAATCATCATACACCAAGGATACATCAAACTCGCGACATGCAACATGCGGTAAATGGTGTATGAGAGTTTCGACGGTATCTATGCTTTATGCATTTCGATAGCATTTATGCGGCACAAGCATACTCGAAGTATTTACCTCATGTTGCATGTATATCTTTGGTGTACGCTTGGCTTTATTGTGATATCACTCTATTGTTATCTTTCTCGCGCAGCCTACTATAGAAACTTGCGCGAGAAAGATAGCAATATGTGTCGCAAAAAACAAATGCAGTTAAACTAAAAAAAATATGATTATTTAATACTACGAATTGCTTCAAACTTAGATAAATTTACATTTAAAATAATAAAATACAATAGTGAAGGACCCCATTGTTGTAGTAATAAGCAAATTCAATATACTTTCCGCTAACCACAGTATCGTCCGTTCAAAAATTTTCCGAAACCTTATGTGACATGTTAGTTACTATTATATCCCTTCATAAAATTAAGTTGCTATTTTTCTAGAATAATGCGGGAAATAAATGCTCTCAAACTCAAAATGAATTTACGGTAATACGGCTAAATTGATATACCTGACATTAGAGAAATTAGAAGTTAAACAAGTTTTCCTAATGCATGGTGAATGTATACCATACAGAATATCAAATTTATGTGTTATGAAAAAAAATTAGGAATATTCAGCAACATTTTACTAAATAAAAAACTGTAAAGAACAAATTTGTAATAAAAAGCAGTTAAACAAAAGTAATAAATTAGCAAATGTATTTTATTCCAAAGTAGGTAATGGTTATTTTAAATGTATAATATGCGTACTTATGTATGTCATTCATTTTTAGTTTCATTATCATATTCATATTATGTTCTATGTTATATTATTTTCATTTATTAGCTCCAGATCTAAAGATTTATTAATGTTATTATTATTTCTTTTATTTCTTGTATTATTCAAACAACAACAAATAATTTAAAGTAAAATATGATTTTATTCGTATATTTACGCCATTTATAATTCTTTTTTTAAAATTAATTTGTTTAGTTATGTATATAAAATAGTTATTATATAATATTTGAATTTGCAATCCAATTTGTTTAAAATTCCGTATATTTCCTATGCTTTACTGCTGTCGTTCGAGGCGTGGCGTGACAGCAAGGGGCTAGCTGTGACGTCACGAATTGAGCATTCAGGCCTGTATTCTCATGTGGCCTCTGTTACATGTTACAACAACGTAAACAATGTGTATTTTTAAGAAAATACGTAAGTAAAAATGTACTCGTATTTATTACCTATTATTCTAAGTTTAAAATTTAAATCAATTTATCTGCTACAGCGAAAATATTTGTTAAAAGTGTATAATTAAAAGGTTTTTTGTGAAGCACAAAACAAAATAATCAATTCATTGGCTTTGTCTGCCCCCATTATTAGATTTATTTGTTTGTTAGATATTGGAAGCGTGAAAATCGTCCTGTTAATTGATTTTTGTGGAGCGCTATATGGCCTAATTACTTATACAGTATTAATTTGTTAATTAGCAACAACTGTCATACGAATGTTGTGTATAGCAAAACAATAATTTGATTTTTTGTATACGTAAAAAATTATATCATTGTCAAAGAAGAACACATTGAAATGAAATAATGTATCAGACATGCAACGAGTTCAATTTAAAATTTGATTTGCATAATTGTGTAGTGCAAATGGAATTTTGAATGTTATATTTGCAAATTTTCTCGGGTCTCGATGGGTCACGAGGTGACACGCGTAAACGTGAATATATTTTAAACTATACGTCGTGATTGGACGTGAGTGTGAATAAATAAAAATAAATATATCATCTGTGAGGTGGTCACTAAATTTGGATTTAACTTTCGTGTTTAACATTGTAGTCTTGTGGTGGTGAACAAGTTAGTTTTTTTGCTAAACTTTATATATTCAAATCGAGGTTCAAATCCCACCAGTAAAAATGTTGTTTTACATTTTTATTATCTTGTACTGATTGAAATTACGCATACAATGTATTTGTTTGGTTATATTATATGTCGTTTGTTGTAAAATGTATTGTTATATTTTTGTTTAAAGTTGCTAATGTTTATAAATATGTTGTTTACCTGTCAGGTACCGCGTGGTTGAGTGGCTAGCATGCTCGACCAACGCGCTGGGGATCGTGAGTACGATCCTGCATGAGTTTGTATTTTTTATATTTTTAATTTAATATAGCAAGTATTTGCAGGATGATTAGAATTATGTTTAAAATTATTTCCGTATTTTTAACGGCCTTTCGGGGTATAAATACGGGCCCAAGCGACAGTTTTATGCAGAGAGTGTGTACTCTCTCAACAGAGCGTTAGCTCTTAATTGAGTCTTAGAGAGAGAGAGTGTGTGCCCTCTCGGGGAGACGGTGTGTGCCGTCTTCCGCGAATCTGGTGAGTGCCAGGCGAGCAGTTTGTTAGGACTTTGGCTGCCTCTGACTCAGTGCTGTTGGTGTGTGCCAGCAGCTCGTGAGGGAGTGCAGAAGGTGCATTGTACGGCTACGGACACCGTAGCCGGATGTTTCCGCACAGTGGGGTTTACCACCGTTTGCTGTAATAGCGATTGTTGATGAGTGTTGTCGAGCGACAACACTGTTACCGTTTGTTTTTTTTTTTTCTCAACTTTGGTGTGTGCCATTGTTGCCCGTTCATTGTTGACAGTTTCTTTTAATGAACGAATCCAGAAAGTATCGCTGGTTCATTTGTATTCGCCGATTATATGCTAGCGATTGCTATTTTCATTTGTTTCGTTATTATCCAATCGATTGGCGCCCGAGAAACCCGTATTGACAGCAAGGAGAACTACAGAGAACATCGAGTAAAGTTGACAGTGATTTTTGGCCATTACACATCACGGCATATTACTCAATGCTGGGTGTGCCAGTCTGCTTTGTACACAGATTTCGGTAATGATGATGATATTTGTACCGTGAGTGTGAAGGGACTAAAAATTTATCGTTAGTGATCGGGCGTGATTTAACTTTAATACGGCGTGAATGATACATTTTCTCCTATTTTTACATTTTAAAAAAAGTTATTTAATTTCAATATGTTGTTTTACATTATTATTATTTTTATTATTATTAGTATTATTTATTATTATTATTAATATTATTATTATTATTATTATTATTATTATTATTATTATTATTATTATCCATGACGTTTGAGTCAATCAGTTAGTAAATAAATAAATAAAATAAATATTGTGTTTTGAAATCAATTTCATTCTACTATATATATACACTCGTGGCCAAAAAAACCGGACACCAAAAAAATAAATTGTATTGACTTGTAATGTAATAAATATGGGTTTATTTATGATTTTTTTGTTATGGAGTAAAGCAGTGATATCTAAAGTAAGATAAAAATTGAAAAATATGTAACAATCACTTTATTTATAAAGAAATATGGAAAATAAGTAAATTCGGGCAAAAATGTTGAAAATCAAAAAATCAATATTTCTAACAAATGGATCAATTCCCGTTGCTTAGTGACTCTTAGCATGTTGTTTATTGTATTGTCAGATCTCGTATTGCTGATTGTGATATTTTTTTCTAAAATGCGACCTGAAATTATTGCTCAAGCAGTAGCTTTAAACAGAGATGGTCGTAGTATACGTTATATCGCCGAAGCTTTGAATGTACCAAAAAGTACTGTCCAAGATGCAATCCAACGTTATCGTCAAACTGGGTAGTACACCAGAAGACTGGGATCAGGAAGATCACGCATCACAAACCCCCGAGAAGATCGTTTATTAACGTTATGTGTACTACGCGATCGAGGTATACCATCAACTATTGTTTCTAGTGTAATGGCTGATGCTTATGGAACTGATATTTCTGCACGAACCGTTCGCCGAAGGTTGCGAGAAAACGGTTTGAGCTCCAAGAGGCCTGCTGCTTGCCCAACTTTGCTCGCAGCACATCGTAGAGAGCGTATACGTTTTGCGCGTGAACATAGGGATTGGACAATGGAACAATGGAGCTCCGTTTTGTTCATTGATGAATCCCGTTTCTGTCTACGATCACCAGATGGACGAGAACGCGTGTGGAGAAGGCCAGGCGAACGATTTTTAGAAAGCTGCATATCCCCAAGAAGATACATATACGACAAATATCTTTCTATATGTTTAAGTGTACTTATTTTTCAAAATTACTTCATGTTAATTGTAAGTAGAACATAAAACACATTTTAATTGTCAAAATTACTGTATTCAAAATTGTAACTTTACAGAGTCCTGAGGAAGCCTTAAATAAAAGGCGAAAGCTTGACTAAATTCTCAAAGAATCAACATTTTTATTTAGGCCTAAATTAAAACACTGAACTACCCACTAACATTTCTCCATATATATATATATATATATATATATATATATATATATATATATATATATATATATATATATATATATATATATATATATATATATATATATCATCAGTAGAATTTTTTGCCTAGAAAATAGTATTTCTAACTTTTTGTATGCGAAATTGTACATAAAATTGACTCCGTTTTTACTAAATATATATCTTAAATTTAGAAACAATTCCGTGATTTCATACTTTTTACTTTATTAAGAACTCGTAACACTATAGTTTTGTAAATTAAACTCTCATGCGGCAACAATCTTTTATTTAAACATTGTTTTTAATTAAGTGAAATATCCTTATATACAAGGTGATCAGAACAAACTGATAGTAACGTGACCCGTAACTTTCCTCAATGACGTCAAAACTAGACTTCTAGGAAGAAAAGTTTGGTATCTAAGTTTATGGACATGCAAATTTTTATTATAAAGAATACGCTTCGACAATAAACTTGTGGTGTTCGTTCGTTAAAACCATTTCGGGTGATAACTTAACCTACATTAGTTAAGCTATTAAAATTAGTTTTGTAACTCACCAAGCAAATAACGAAATACACTAATAAGAGCCTTGAAAAAAATTGTTGTCAATAAGGTAATAAAGACGGTAAAAAGAAACAAAGAACGTAACGGATATTTGAACAGTTATTTGACAGATCGACAGAAAAATATACGCATATGAATTGAACGCAACTGCTAATACTTATTTCCGCGGAGTAAAATATTGAGAACTACTCAGGTTGTGACTATCAGTCGGTTTTGATCACTTTGTATGTATCAGAGCTGTGCGTGTATTTATATACATGTACATAAGACGGTACTTAAATACATTTTTATTTTAATTGTCCTTGTATTGAAATACAATTTTGCAATGTGTAATTGTATTTAAGTCCATAAGTTTTAGGTTTCAATCTGCAAAATTACGCAGAAAATTTATACCCAGTGTGTTATAAGCATACTCTCGATCTAATTAAGCAGTGCTCTGTGCTTTTTAGTCTTAAACGGCAGTCCACAAAATCGGTTGCAATTATTTTCTTACTTTATTCATATGTAAGTAGATAATTTAGAAAAATATTTAAATTTATAAGTAATTCGAAATTCGATAATAAGATAGATTAAAGGAAGGTCCGACAACTGAAGTACATCTGTAATTACAACTACATTATTACAAAAATATATATTATGACATCCTGATATTTGACAGGTAAATAATAACTAAATTACCGAAAATTTTCGTGATTATTTTGAATTATTATTTATATAAAATATACAGTTATATATAGTTTAGATAGATATGAACATTTAATCCAATAAAACTTGTTTATACTCTTACATACATAGTCTCAAAGACCAATTGATTTTTATTTATCGAGATTAATAGGTAGACTGGTAGAAATTAACAATTTTAACCACCATAAAAGTTTTAAAAGTTATTTAAAATGATTATCCGATTTAAAGCTTGGGAAACTAAATAGAGAGGTAAAATAGCTCATAAAAAGTCTTTGATGTGTAAGCCTGAACATACTCCCTTTGTGCTAGGGTACACAGAAGTTCCTCGTTGGCGATCTAGAGTAATTGTGTTTAAATAAGAATTATTATGTTTCCCGCCGCTGCGATGGCGATGGTAAATCTTTAAAGTAAGCATTTTTATATCAAACGCAAACATTTGTACGTTTTAATTGGCAGTTATACAATGAAATATTACACGAGGAAAGTTTAAATAACTATCTTTGGACGGGAGTTCTGTGTTTACATTCTGTTTCGTTTTTATCATTCGTTCAAAGTTTATGGAATTTTGCTCGTTATTTTCTTTCCTGGCTATTACACTGCTGCTGCAGTAGATTTTTAACGAATTAAAGTTGTTTTTACATCAAACTACAAATTACTTTAATCTTCGGATGACATATTCAATTTTTTATTAGTTGCAAGAAACTTATTTTTCAAAACTATTAGCCAAAATAAATCGGGCTTTTGTTTCAACAATAGGATGACGTTAATAAATTATTACCGAACATTTCAAACAGCATTTTCATGATTTATTCATTAATAACACATCATATTGCTGTTACCCATCAATATAATATATCGTTTATAGTATAAACTTTAACAATGGAGTCATCCACCTTAGTAACAAATTAGCACATGTGTCATTTATATTAAAAATACATCTTTTAACTGAATGATAAGAACTTACAAAGTTTTAAAAAAAATTAATACCCTTTCGTCCCTTCTATATCTACACTATTCCAAATCGCACTAGGTACTTACATGCTTTCTGTTATCGCAATTTTGAAATACGGAATCCATTTTCAAATATATGAATGCAGAAAATAACGAAACACCTGAAGAAAACCAAATAGCACTTATTGGCAATCAAGTCGCAGACTACAATATATGTAGAATTTTGTTAAATTGCCTATTATTGACCGCAAAAATTATTTTAAAGCTTGTTTTACATATGTCAATTGTAAGAACTCGGCCAAGTTGAATAAATTGAATTTTACAATAGATTAATCAATTTCTACCCAACTGTTTACAATGATCTTTTATATATTCATATATCAAAAATTATTATTATAGTAATCATATAATTTACGTATTGATGTGTTATTAAAATTACTAGAAAGCACTAAAAAATTGAAGGAAAAATAGAACATACTCTATTTCCGGCTTAAAAATTATGCAATAATTGATGAGTGTAATGCAAATGTTTTAAGCTCAATTTCTAGATATTGGCCAAGTTTTTAAAATTGACGAAAAATAGACAAATGTAAAACAGGCTTAACATATTTTTATATTTATATAAATGCTGAATAAATAGTTTATGTGACTCCAATTATTAGCGATTTCAGCTGTTTGAGAACAAAATCAGCTCTATATCTACGTCATAGAATATTAAAATAGTTATTTATGCAGCAAGTGTGTAAAGTAGTACTTTTTTGATCGAGTGCGATGTTTTATGTATGAGGCGCAGCCGAATGCGGAAATTGTAGCACGAGACCAAAAAAAAAACACTATTTTACACACGTGTTGCACACAACATTTTTCCAACAACCGATATATTAGTAATGTTTCTCATAATACTGAGTGTACAGGCAACCAGCATCTTCAAATGCTGTTAGTGCTTTCTCATAATACTGTATATGTAACTTAAGCACTTGGAAGAATTTCAGACAGAAGTCGATTAGTCTTCTTTAATTGTACAAATTGCACATAATATTAGAAATTAGGTTAGGTTAGAATACATATCAAAAAAACGTTAATGCTCTTAAAAATTGGATTAGTACTCACTCAGTTAAATTTCATTTACAGTATATTGATATTTCGTAATAAATTTTATTACTTTCATGATTATTTACTACGTAATTATTTACTTGATAGAAAAATTAATCGAATTTTAATGTTGCCTAGCAACGCCTATTTACTTTTCAAGCACTAGTGCGTGAAAAGTACTTTTCATACTCATGCATTGAAATGTGTTGTTTCGCGTCGCCTAAGCAACGTCCAAAACATCAATTTCCCAGGTCTCCACCAGATAGGCGACTTGGAAATTTTGGAAAAAACACTCTCCTATTTCTAAAGCATATATTAAAGAAATATATTTCCATTAAAAAAGTATAGTTTCTCAAAAATTCTTTCGCTTAATAATAATAAAAGAAAATGGTGGAATATTGAATGAAATTTAATTTTAAAATAATGAAGTTAGTGCATTTGGTTCACAATATTGGCAACAATTTCTGCTTGGCGGGTGTCGGCAAGGCAGAACACTCGGGAAGTCGGTAAAATATCACCAACAAACGTAATGTAAATTGCAACAAAACAATAAGAAATTTAACAAGTTTATTAAGTTTCAATTTGCTGTATACTACAAGTGAAATACTTGGTAAGTAATAAATAGTTATTTAGATACCACGATTACATAAAAAAAAACATTAAAATAATTGGAATTTAAATTTGACACTCACGCACTAGTGCTTGAAAAGTGACTCTTTACACACTGTAAAGAGTACGTGAAAAGTACTTTTCACGCACAGTTGTGGAAATAAAATATTACGGCTTAACCAATAACAATAAAGACTTTCTAAAACAACAGATCGTAATCAGCTTAGATGAAGCATAAAAAAATATTGGAGGACCCCATTGGCCACATTTTACAACCCTGTTTTGTAACACAACAATCAAATACGTCAATAAATATCATAGCAAACCGACAATGCATTAAAGTTTCACACTTTTTAAAAATTAATATTTATACTGTATTTCAGATAAGAATGTTTGATAATATGGGGATATTATCCTATCAAAAAATTAAATTAAACTGCTCTTATCTTCTAATCACTCCATTCCTCTCTAAAATACAGTACAGATTCATTTTTATGAAAACGAAAGTATCTGGCACCACTGTAAAGTTACAGAAAATATGATACCGCTTATAACGTGGCATTTAAGTTCGTCTCTAACGACAGGTCTAAAATTCATAATAAAGAAAATAACCATTTGTCCCAATTTACATATATATGTAGGTGACTTTAAATTTCTTCTATTTAATGAATAGAAAACAATTTTTGCTTTTAAAGAAACAAAACAACTTTACATTTATTCGAGTTCTATACAGCTATAAGGAAAGTGTAGTAATTTGCTGCATACAATTTGTGAAAAGTTATTTATTAGCGTAATACAAAATAAAATGTATTCAAAGAACATCTCTTTAACAGCTCTTTCAAAATTTAAAACACTTTGAGCAAAATCGTTGCACAATTAATCCTTTATTTAATCTTGTAAAGTTGTAGCGCAATAAAAATTGCAATCAATTTACAGCAATTCAGCAGAAAATGGCGGGCATTTCCGTAATTTTTCCATTGCCAGAAGCGTAGAAGAAGAAATAAAGTAGCGATAATCCATTCTTTTGTTCATGTGAAATCGGACGAAATAATTGCGAGAGATAACTTAATATTTCTCAGCCTTCTCGGATACTTCAATGTGTTTTTATAAATTTAGATAATCTTCGCGACTTAATTAAAACTTTTCTGTTTCATTTCACACGATTATTGATGAAAAATTGTACATTTGCCTAATTACGACTAATTAAGTTTATTACACGAATATTTCTAATTACATTTTACGCTTCATTTCATGAAAATTTCGATTAAATCTCAGTGTGAAAGAACTAAATTATTAGCAAATTTTGTTGTCACTTCAAAAATAATAATTATGTAATGTACATTTTATGTAAAAAATACCAACAATTTTATTTTGATTAAAATTATTGTATACATAAAGATTGGATATTGTGAAGCCTAAGGCCCGGTATTTTCATCTCCGGTTCAGCAGTCTGTTAACTATCAGTGAAAAGAAAAACACATAGAATCGATATTATAGCATTGTAGAAATTACACATGTCACATGTGTCAATTATTCGATGCCATATTGTTCTTATGAAACCGATGGTTAAGTTAGCAAACAGTTTAACCAGAAATAAAATTTCGGTCCTATGGCTAATATAATTGATAATAAAATCAAAAAAATTTGCTAACCTTAAAATTAAGTGAAAATAAACAAAAATTTACGCGAATTAACAGGGCAAAAACTATGCCAAATGTCGTAACAGCCATTTTCTCAGACAATTCGAGTTGTTAAGACCTCTTTCTAATGATGAAAACAAATTTATTCGGAAAGATTTATGTCTAAACTGAAATATTGACGAACGACGAACTCACTATACTTCGTTTAACGAAGAGCGTAGATACCTATTTCGCTCAGGCAACTTATAGCGTTTTAAGCTTACACAATGCAAGTGCGCACTGAGTGCAAGATATCACGTGACCACACTGAACGAGTTCTGCCCTCATCCGGTGGCAGTCCTAGTTTAGCCGCCATATTTGCATTGACACTATTGCACTTGCCTAGGGAGTCAGTGCACAAAAGTCGCACTGAACCAGTGCACGGTGCAATATCTTCTTAAGCTGAAAACGCATCAGCTGACTAAATTTTGCACTCAATGACAAGCTGAAAACGCTCAGTGCAAAAAAGTGCGCACCAATGCGCATTCAACTGGTAAGCTGAAAACGCTATAATAAAATTTGGGCGGGGAAAGTTAGTACGGCGGAGTCATACCATAGTTGTATTGTTATTATTTTATATTTATATAACTATACCAAAAATGTCTTAAGAGAAACGGAATTATCCAAAGCAAAAATTTTTTGAAAGAACTCAACTCCTTCTGGTGGGATAAGAACACCTCAAACAAAAATAAGAGAAGAATAGTACTGAGACTGAGAATGTCTGAAGAACGTTGGCCCAAAAAAGTTTTTCATTGGAAACCACAGGGAAATAAAAAAACGTGGTAGCCCTCGTAGATCCTAGAATGACAACACCAGAAGAAGCATGGAGAACCGTGATCTGCAAGAAGTCCAAAATATATTGAGATGTAGACATAAAATTTGTATTTCTTGCGAGATTTCTTGCAGAGAAAAAGTTGAAAAGTATTTCTAGCAAATTTCAAACATTTATATAGAAACTTAAGTGAATAGAGATTTTCTAAATTTGTCATTAAAATCTACTATTGCACGTTGATAATTTTGTAACCATCTTAAACGTAGTAGGCAATTATTGAAACAAATGTAACTGTCAGTGACATTTCGAGTTAACCATTGTCATAAATTTGATTTAAGTTTTGTCCAATTGTCTCGAGATTTCTTCTAATAATGTCACTGGACTGGAAAGTCAGAAACTGTTACAATGAAAATTCAGAATTGGTACCTAAATAAACTGTCCTAGGTTTTCTGAAAAATGATCCTGTTTTTATCAGTCGCCTCGCCTAATAGCCCGATTTATGCTAGAAGAAGGCCATCTATTCCTTAGAAACTTTTCCTGCATTTTTTTGTCACGCCTACTTTTTTCTTGATAAGTTGCAATGATCACTTATGGGTCGATTCTGTTCAATACTGTAAGTCTTATTTATCTGTAAATATGTCAAAAAAAATAACAAAAACGGATCTATTCTTGTTGATAATATAAAATTATAGATAAGAGTGGCAGCTTTCGTTGCGAATTTATTCATTATATACATATTCACATATCTATAAAACTCACAGATGTGAACAGAATCTACCCATAAGTCAGATTTACTTAAGCGAGATGCCATTATTAGAAGAAATCTAAAGGATAATTGGATAAAACTTAGAACAAACTTTTGATAATTTTACAACTTACACCTCGAAATTTCACTGAGTGTTACATTTGCTTCAATAATAGCCCACTTCGTTTGAAGCTGATTATAAAATTATCAACGTGTAATAGTAGATTTTAAATGGCAAATTTATAAAGTCGCTATTCTCTTATTTCTCTGTATAAATGATTAAAATTTGCTAGAAGTTATATAGAGTTTTAAACAGGATTCGTTTTTTTAATAACCACCCGGTATTGTAGTAAGAACTGTAAGAATGATCTATATTAAATTGTTGATATGTGTCCCCTGAGGAAACCGACAAACTTTTACTATGTATTCCAGGGGCCATTCTAAGTAATAATAGTTCATATGAACTATTCACCGGTTACATGTGTAGTCGCATGCCATTTTATTTACACCAAATAATTTTCCAATATTTGCTCTTTTCCAAAATTGACTCATATTACTTTATCGAGTAATACAATTTCTCTAAGTTGAATGGTCAAACTTCACACCCTCATATTACTATATTTCACACTGTGTCCTTCCGCATCCATCTTATCCCTTTCCATTTATCATACAATTGGTTTCCGCTTCTGCTGCTAAACATCGAAATCGTTGCGCAATTACACCCTCTCATGCCATCTCTTCAGCACAATGCGTGCCGTCAGTGTTGCAAACCTCAACCCCGCAGCAGGCACAGGGGAATGTTAGCAACCAGCAGTTGGCAGAGTTGCGTTGCATTGGTCGGGTACCGAGATGAGATATGTGGAACAATGAGAATTGAGCGATGAGTACGTACGGGAATTAGAGTGGAATTGTTGCAAGATGAGAGGTTGTTTATATATGGTTTAGTTTCTCAATTGTCGAGCAGAGATTTCTAAACAGTTGAGATTGGAAAAGTTCATATTACGTACTAATCATAAATACTTTGTTTTTCTTATTAAGGGAGCATTAGATAATATATTGTTACTCATATTTGTTAATTGACCGCCACGGAAAAAATACTAATATTATATTTATATTTGAGTACTTACTAGAAAATATTATTATTGTTGTATATTAACAAAGAATTCCTGTCATATATAAATATATATATATATATATATATATATATATATATATATATATATATATATATATATATATATATATAACTTAATATCATAAATTTAAGAGTGAGTAGTATGACATGTGTAGATTACGAAACTGAAAGAATTTTTTTAAAATTCGAAAAACAAAAATTCGACTTTTCTTAATGAAACTTTTTTTCACTGCTGTTTTAATTCATATTTCATTAAAAATATGTTTATCAAAAATACATTCAAAATTAGTTGTATTATTAATAATTAAATTAAATTATTCTTAATAATTAAATTAAATACCATTTGCACCGAAAATAATTGTGTAATAGGTACATAAAATATTTCATTATTCTCGGAAGTGTTAGTGACAAGTGATTTTTGCTGTGCTCTTGTTAAAAAAATGTATTCTAATTCTGAATTAGTGGATATGTTGTTGATTTATGGTGAAGTGGTACAAAACGCGGTTTTAGCAGCAGGTCTGTATGCCGAACGGTATCCTGGAAGACGCCAGCCTGATCGCAGGATGTTCATCACAGTGACACAACGGCTTCGCGACACAGGCAATTTAAGAAGAAATAATGGACGAGATGGCGGCGGTCGCAGACTGCACCACAACATTGAAGATGAAGTCTTAGACTTGGTGCATGCTAATCCGGAAATTAGTAGTAGAGGAGTGTCTCGTGTTGTAGGAGAAATATCTCACACGAGTGTTTTGAAAATTTTACACAAGAATGATTATCATCCATACCATTTTCAACGTGTTCAAGGATTAATGCCTGCTGATCACCAAGCAAGAACGATATTTTGTCAGTGGATTCTGCAACAACATGCTGCAAATTTTAATTTTGCTTCACTTATAATATTTAGTGACGAAGCAATATTCACACGTGACGGTGTCCATAATTTCCACAACATGCATTATTGGGCTCAAGAAAATCCACATGTTGTAGTAAGAAGTAGTTTGCAACACAGATTTTCATTAAATGTTTGGGCTGGTATCTTAAATGGAAATTTGCTTGGACATTACATACTGCCCAACAGATTAAATGGTGACCAGTATTTGGAATTTTTACAAAATGTTCTACCAGTATTATTAGAAGATGTTCCTTTACTCCATCGTCAACATGCATGGTTTCAGCATGATGGTGCTCCACCTCATTTTTCAAGAAATGTGCGGCAGCATTTAAATAATACCTATGGGAACAGGTGGATTGGCCGTGGAGGTCCTGTATCATGGCCACCAAGATCACCTGACCTAAATCCCTTACATTTTTATCTGTGGGGTCATTTGAAGTCCTTGGTGTATGATAATCAAAACCCCCCTGAAACTGTTGAAGAATTGAGGATGCGGATTCAAAACTGTGCTGAAATTATTAAACAAGAAAATCATATGAACCTGGCATGTAGTGCCTCATTAATTCAACGTAGTGCATTGTGTGTAGCTGTGGGAGGTGACAATTTTGAACAATATTTATGAGTTTTGTGTTTATTCTTGAATTGATTTTTAGGTTAAGTTTTTTTCGTATTTCCATTATCCATTCTGTTTTTTTTTTCTTTATAAAAATAATTCTGCGAAGTATTAATATTAATATGGTTCATTGAACTTTCAAAATAAATTACGTTAGATATAATTAAGATTTGATTATACAGAAAATTACGTAAATTAATTTCTAGTATTACAGTTGTCAGTGGTCCAGTGGTACCAAAAATATTAGTTTAATGAGAACGACCCTTAAATATGAGAATTTAAAAAAAAAATCTTTCGGTTTCGTAATCTACACTTGTCATACTACTCACCCTTAAATTTATGACATTAAGTTTGTTTCTATCCTGTATATATCATTACTTCAATATTCATATTATTAACCTGTCTATCGTAACGGAATAATGAAATTGATAAAATATTTATTTATGTATGCACTCTAACTTGGTTTTACATGGATTATTTGTACACGATTTAGAAATAACACGGTTTAGAAAATCGCCAATGTAGTACCATATTTTTTTATATCTTCGTATTTATAAAATAATCAATTAATAATAATTTAATATCTTTATAAGTTGTTTATTCTTATAAATTGCACATTTTTCGATGCCAGAAACCAATTTCTAATTTCCCATTTGCACTATAAGGTGGTAGTGATGCGGCAATATCTCGCATTTTCGAGATCACGTCACGAATTTCTCGAATTTTCGAGATGAAACTAATCTTATTCTCGTCTCGATATTTCGAGTCATGTTCTCGAGATTTGCTCGAGACGAGAGTACAAATTTGAGATCTCGATTGTACGATTTTTTATATTATATTAATATATCTAAGAAAATTATAAAAAATATTAATTAATTAATTAGTTTAGATTTATTTGGTTTTAGTCAATAGAAAATGCACAAAAGTGTCACCTATACTATACTTTTCCTGCCAGCTACAAATGCCCGCACTATATTTGCCTACAAAGCAGATTGACACACCCAGCAACGGGTAATAAGTCATGATATTACTGAGTATTTTTTTAACCTGCAAAAACCAGAGTTAGAAAAAGAGTGTTTTATTAAAGTGGTACTCGTTTATCATATCCATGTTGCTTATAATATTAATTTATTTACCATTGCTAATTATAAATTCGAAAAATTCGAGACTCTGGTCGAGATCGAGAGAAGGCAAGAAAAAATATGACGAGACGAGATGCAGAAAAAACTCGTCTCGAAAATTCGAGACGTGACGAGAGTGGATTGTTTCTCGCCAGTTATCGTCTCGCAGCATCACTACAATGTGGTGACTGGAACATCCGAACAAAGGTATTAACTATGTAAAATCATACTTTCGTAATTTTCTGCTTCTCTAATTATTTTAGGTACAAAAGCATCAAATAAAAGTTTTGGAGTTTCAAATTCCGCATCTAAATCAATGAGATAAATTAATTTTGTATGCTTTGTAATGACAGAAATTTGGTATGAAAATGTCGAAAATCACTTCAAAAGTAGCGATAGCCATGGAATTTAGACAAATAAAGTAGCAAATGTTTAACCATTTATCTGTCAATTTAGGCTAGTATATTTTTATTCGGTATTATTTCTTTTCACCATCACTCTTCCTGTCGCTTATCTTCATACACATTATTTATAATTATTGGACAAGTGAACAATTATCTATTAATTTAACATATTTAACATAAATTACAAATAAATTAATTTAATTTGACAGATGAATATTTAATATTTGTTATTTTTTGTTTTAATACCATGGCTATCGTTATTTTAGGGATGATTTTCAACATTTTTATATCTAATTTCTGTCGATACAAAGTATTCAAAATTAATTCTGTTTATTTTTTAAGCTCTACAACTTTTATTTGAAGTTTTATTATTTAAAATAATTAGGAAGGCACCACCCTACAAATTTTTCCACGATTTTGTAACACGGATTCTTCGGGAACGACCGTACCTCCCTTTTTACCTTCCGTCACCTTTAGGTAAGGAAGGTATTGTCTTTGGTCAAAAAATTCGATGATGAGTTTTTACTCAATAAGCACGTTTTAGGGTCCCTAGAATACGAATTTACTATTTTTACGATGATGTCTGTATGTGTGTGTGTGGATGTGTGTGTGTGTGTGTAACAAAATTTTCGTCTGCGATAACTCTAATACTACAGTTACAAAAATTATAATTTTTTCGTATACTTCTTCGTTACATCCATATGAAGAGCTGATTAGATTTTGGTTACAATTGGTCAACCGGAAGTACCATCATTTGAAGATTTTAACAGTTTTTCGTGAAAAAACTATGTTAAATATAATTTTTTCACATTCGATGTTATTATAAATATTAAAGAATATTTTATTCTCTATACGATTTGACTGCATTTTATACATAATATTAAATGGATATAGAGTTAAAAAATTATAAAGAAATTAAATTTCATAAAGTAGCCATAGCTGTGGAAACAGCTACTATATTAAGAAAATTCTGATTGAAAGATGTCAGTGTCAAGTGAAATTGACATTGTGTGTCCGTCTTATAATTTTACGGGAAATATAGGATCTTTTGCATTCTGTATGGAATTTGTATAAAATACATACAACTGCTTTAAGGTAATGTACAAGAAATAATAATAAATCTTTTATTTCTGCAGATACATTACACTGTATATAGAAAACGTCACAAAATAATAATTTTCTGTATGAAATTTGCATAAAATACATGCAACTGCCGGAAGGTAATGTACAAGAAATAGAATATTTAATTTAGCAAGGAACTTTCCGTATGAAATTTGTACAAAATACATAGAACTGACGGAAGGTAATGTGCTGGCCACATCAGATTTTTTATTATTTATTTGTCATTTTAATGCGCTAGAAATGTCACTAAGCGCAGAAACTGTAGCTCCTTATTTGTACTTAAAGATGTACGTTACCAACAAATATATGCTATCACAAAGTACTGCATATTTATACAAAATAACGGAGTAGGCCAGTCAATTTATACATCCGACCTTGCAAAAGGTTATGTAGTTTCTATTTTTACCTTCCGTCACCTTTAGGTAAGGAAGGTATTGTCTTTGGTCAAAAAATTCGATGATGAGTTATTAATCAATAAGCACGTTTTAGGGTTTCTAGAATACGAATTTACTATTTTTACGATGATGTCTGTATGTGTGTGTGTGTGTGTGTGTGTGTGTGTGTGGATGTGTGTGTGTGGATGTGTGTGTGTAACAAAATTTTCGTCTGCGATAACTCTAATACTGCAGTTACAAAAATTATAATTTTTTCGTATACTTCTTCGTTTCATCCATATGAAGAGCTGATTAGATTTTGGTTACAATTGGCCAACCGGAAGTACCATCATTCTCTATACGATTTGACTGCATTTTATACATAATATTAAATGGATATAGAGTTAAAAAATTATAAAGAAATTAAATTTCATAAAGTAGCCATAGCTATGGAAACAGCTACTATATTAAGAAAATTTTGATTGAAAGATGTCAGTGTCAAGTGAAATTGAGATAGTATGTTTGTCTTATAATTTTACGGGAAATATAGGATCTTTTGCTTTCTGTATGGAATTTGTATAAAATACATACAACTGCTTTAAGGTAATGTACAAGATATAATAATAAATCTTTTATTTCTGCAGATACATTACACTGTATATAGAAAACGTCACAAAATAATAATTTTCTGTATGAAATTTGCATAAAATACATGCAACTGCCGGAAGGTAATGTACAAGATATAGAATATTTAATTTAGCAGGGAACTTTCTGTATGAAATTTGTACAAAATACATAGAACTGACGGAAGGTAATGTGCTGGCCACATCAGATTTTTTTATATGTTGTTAGAACCTAAGCCAATTGTAAGAAACCAAGTTTGCAGCTTTGAAAGACCTGTGCGAGTTGCGTAACACCCAAAAAAGTACGACATTTTCGGTTTTTCCCTTTTTTGCTCTAAATCAAGAATTGACAACACCTGTAGTCTCGATGTGTAGTTTTTTTTTTCTACGGTCCTGTTCATTTCTCCTGGAATATCTACCCATTTATTGGAACCTACGCCATATGCTCTGCAAATAACAGATGGACCATCTTCAAGAGCATTTCCTTTATCGGTTTCCTTGTGTACCTAACAGATAATGCTGTGGTTTGGGTCGAAGAGGAACAAATATTATCACACAACTCGTTTTAGAGAAAGATTTATTTAACATGGACTCACCAAAAGTACACTGTCAAAAAATTTTTACAGCCTACTATGTTGGTGGAAAATAATTAATCCCATCACTCTTCCTTGATTATTTTACTACGTAGCATACCAAACACATCGATTTAAAGGTTTGATCAAAATTTTGGCTAGCTGTGCAGAACTCTGCACATGTTTGAGATCTACAGTTTTTCCAATGTGTTCCTGTATAAATTTACGCGGAATCTCAACATGATTCTTTCCTTTGGTTGTCTTTCCTTCATGAGTGTTCTACAGCATGTGGATGGCTGACTGATTGTCGATGAGTATGGTGATCGGCTGGTCGGTCTTGAGTATTCCTAGCTCGCGTCCTTTCTCTTCAACCAGCAATTATCATCAATGGATGATACGGCTGCCCTGTACTCTGCTTCGGCAGTCGAAGTGGCGACGAGTTTTTATTTCTGCGTGTACCAGATAATTGGTCCTCCTATCATCACCAGTACTCCGCTTGTAGAGTGTCCCGTCTCGCTGTCTCCTCCGTAGTCCGAGTCTGAGTAGGCCATCATCTGAGTATCTCCGTCAAAGAAGATTCCGTAATCTGACGTTCCTCTCAGATACTCAAACGTTCTTTTTACCATCTTCCAATGGCTCATCATCGGCTTGCTGCACTGGCGGCTCAAATAGTTGACAGCAAAACAGATGTCTGGTCTTGAGATGGTGGCTAGATACAGGAGGATTCCGATGGCTTCACGATATGGAATAACGGCTGGCATTGGCTTGTCGTTTACCTTGTTTTCCTCGTTCGTGATCATGCTCTTTTCGATAGGTGTGGAGACTTGGTTGGACGTGCTCATGTCAAATCGCTTAAAAAAATTCTCAGTGTAGTTAGCCAGTCTCACTGAGATTTCCCCTGACTCCACTTGTATTTCCATTCCAAGATATGAAATATGACTTTGTATTTCACTATTGAATATGATCTCGAACTTTTTGTTAATTTTCCATAGAAAATTGAGGATTTCTGTCTCGTCTCGTCCGACGATGAGTCCGTCATCTACAAACAAGGTCATCAACACGGTTACTTATAGAAGAAGGAAACAATTTTATCGAAGTACAGAATATTATATTTAAGCATTTAAAGCAGTTAATAATTGAATTCGATCGCTATGTCCTAAAAGATACAATTGCGTGCGCATATAATTTAATTTGAATGTGTATGACTTGCATGCTGATTTTTTAATTAATAATTTGCAAGAGCAATTTATTGGTACAAAATAAGGAGACATTTCGTTACAATTTTAATAAATCGAGACAATGAGTACATTTTGGTTGAACGTAAATAAAGGAAAACCTATCTTAAGATATGAAGTATTGAAAATTTTATTACCTTTTGCTACTATCTATATATGCGAGTCTGGATATTCTGATTTTGTAATTACTAAATCTAAATTACGAAATCCATTACAACTAGAAAATGATTTAAGGTGCTGTGTTTCAAATTAAAACCGCGATTTGAAGAATTTTTAAAACTTGTGCAGTCAGGGTTCACACAAATGCATTTTTAATCGTTTTCGAAAGTCAAATTTGACAAAGATGGGTAACTAATATTTATGTTTTGGAAATTTGAGTATCACACAAGATTAAAAGTGTTTCAAATTCATGTATCAAATTGTAACAAGTTTCATTTTAATTTATTCTTATGTTATTTTATTTATGTACGAATATAATACATATTTCATTATCTTATTATCATAAATAAATTATTATTTACAATACGTTTTGTTTTATTTTTTAAATAATTTTATATGTAACGGGTCGCAAGTCTATTACCAATAGTTAAGTTTGGGTCGCGTCTCGAAAAGGTTAAGAAACGCTGCTGTATACTATGGACACGTTATACGTTCACACTCAAACGATACGACACAACACATTAGAACTACCTTTTAAATTTATTTAATATGGTGGTATAAGTACATACATTTAGTTACGTTACTTCGTTGTTAGAATTATTGAATATGTCGAAGACATTTAGAACACTGATTTATAAATTGAATTATTATTTTATTTTTCTACATTTGTAATTAGTACCTATTTACTTTCTCACTGCTATAATAAAAGTGAAAAATATATAAATACATAAACAGTCTATTCCGTATTTGAAAATAATATGGTGACATCGAAGAATTTCCTTTCCAACAATCTATGCCGATACTGCCTGTACTAATGTGTCATTTTTATTTGCAGTTTTACCGTCCGTTCGGTGATGGCGCCAGTGAGCCAGCTGCTGGTGTATTACGTCACAGCCCAGGGCGAACCTGTGAGTGACGTCATCAGCTTCGACGTGAAACTTCTTCACCGCCAGGTGAGTGTGAGTGTAGTTCGCAAATGGAGCACTTACACTACACCAAGAGTTATGAAAAGTATGAAACACAAAGAGGCTTTCTTCCTGGAACACTCACAAAACTGAAACCTTGGCATATCAAAATAACGGGGAAGAAACTTAGTAATTTGTTAGGTTGCGATGCAGTTATTAAAAGATGAAAACAGAGTAAATTATATTTTGCAGTTTATAATACTTTAAGGAAAATTTTGTTTCACATCAGGTCAAAGGTTTAAGTATAGTATAATATAGAACAAACATTGCACTCATTAAAGCGCTGGTTGGCGTTATGATAAGGTCAGTAGCGTTCCCAAGATTTTGGTCTTGGGGGGCGATAAAGGATAAATTTATATTTACATATAATTTTTGTGTATTTACTTTTCGCGTATTTTTATAAATATATACATATATTTTAAACAATCTGATATACATATTTTCAAATATTTAAAAAACAAAGATTTTTAAAGATATTAAAGTATAGGAACATTACATTAAAAATATTTGAAACAATAAACAAGAAAATCTGTCACCTAATAGCATGATTTATATTTGAAAATGGCTCTCTTTCCTAGAAATTCTACTGAAATTCTTTCATTACCCCAATTCTTTTCTTGATAAGTTGCAACTTTTTTTATTGTGAACGATACTTAAGTCAGGGGCCATTATTAGAAGATATTTCGAGATAAATGAACAAAACTTAGAGATATATAATAACAATTGTTACAATTAACTAGCAATATCAGTTATATAAAAAAATATATGTAGGGTACGCAACTGGATAAGGTAGAATTATTTCGGTTCGAATTTATCAATCCGTTAATGAATAAGCCTTAGAAATAGTAAAATATCATGCATTCACCTTATAGTTCAGTGAACTGCGGTCGAAAAAGGGGGTTACCTTACAAAAGGTCGGGTAGTTCTGAATTTTTGATATGTTGTGTAGGATGGCTGGTTAATGAAAAATCCAAATTTCCACAAATCCCTGTCCTCCGCTCCTTCCTCCATCTTGTAAAAACCACCATAAATCAGCACTTTTTTCATATTTTCGCCTATAACTTTTATCTGGCGAATTTAAGCGAAAAAAAAGTTATTTGCCGACTTGTAGAAGATGAAATTTTCTAGAAATTTGGTACGAAAAGTTTTTTTTCCACGATTCATAGCAACGGAGCTATAAAGCTCGCAAAAAGGCAACAATTGCGCACTTAAAATTTTGAGTTTCTTTCCAATTTACATCGCAATAACTCGGTAACACTTCATCATAGCGTAAAAGTCCTCATAATCAGTCTTGTAGAGAATTTAATTACCTACAAAATCCATTTATCAATTTCTTTTTACGACCAATGTAACATAGTATAATTCATCAGAAAGAAGTTATATACGAACTGAAAAAGTATCAATTTTCGGTTGTCAAAATGTGCATAAAGAAAATATGAAAATGGATGTGTCGCGGTAATCTATGTATTCTATATTTTCTCCATTTTATAACGGTAGGTCTGAGTACAGCAACTAAAGCTATATAATGAAATTTTATGATAATGATTTATTTATAGCTATGAAAAATGGGAAACACCTCAATATTTTTCTAAGATCGCTACTTTTGCCTTGTTGAGGGCGGAGCAGGTCCACCACTATTGATTTGACAAAAGACATAATATGGCAAAATTTTAGAAAATTGAGACGTAGAATATATATATATATATATATATATATATATGTATATATATATATATATATATATATATATATATATATATATATATATATATATATATATATATATATATATATATATATATATATATATATATATATATATACGGCAAATGTCCCATGTCGACTTAAGAGCGGTAGAAAGATCTCGCAAGCAAATAAAAGAAGTAAGTGTTGTTTTATAACAGTTTTTACTAGTAGTCCCAAAAGACTTCATTGACGTTCACCAGCACATAATTACGTTTATTTTGCATCAATATAGGATATTATGTTTGAAATAATAGTTGTATAATTACAAATAATGAGCCAAAGACTGTTGCTGCACTAAACTTAAAAAAAACTCATTTTTTTTGTAAATTTACACTTACTATGTTGCATTGGTCGTAAAAAGAAATTGATAAATGGATTTTGTAGGTAATTAAATTCTCTACAAGACTGATTATGAGGACTTTTACGCTATAATGAAGTGTTACCGAGTTATTGCGATGTAAAGTGGAAAGAAATTCAAAATTTTTCTAGGTGCGCAATTGTTGCCTTTTTTAGGAGCTTTATAGCTCCGTTGCTATGAATTGTGGAAAAAAAACTTTTCGTATCAAATTTTTAGGAAATTTCATCCTCTACAAGTCGACAAATAACTTTTTTTTCGCTAAAAGTTTACAAGATGGCGGAGGGAGCGGAGAAAGGGGATTTGTGGAAATTTGGATTTTTCATTAACCAACTATCCTATACAACATATCAAAAATTTAGAACTACCCGACCTTTTGTAGGGTAAAATTCTTCATTTACTGGACTATTAAATGTAAGGTATGGTAGACTATTTTTTTATACGCTTATAAGCAAAAAATTTATAAATAAATATATATACTAACTGGCAAAAAAAAATCGGCCACTTTAATTTTTTTAAGTGGCTTGGCCGACTATTTTACATCTAAATAGGGAACTAAGCTGATTGTTTTAGTTATCAATTATTTAAGATGCTTATTTCATTCTAAAATACCTTTAGTTTTAATTTTAACAGATTACATTGACTACTCAATACAGCAGCATTATCATGTTACCGTAAATCAAGCAGCAGTAGACTACACATCGTTTATTATTTATGTTTTTTTTACAATTTAGATATTAAATTAAATTTATTTCTGCGCTACTTTGTAGATTCCGTAGGTATTTTAGAATGAAATAAGAATCTTAAATCAGCTCAGTTGTCTATTTAGTCATAAAATATCCAGAATAATATTAAATAAAAGGAGTTCAATGAGAATATTTAAATATTAAATACATAATACAATAAAACAACAATGAAAGTTTTACTAAAACGAAGTTAATCTTATAATCGAATTCTTTCAAATTCATAGAGAAATATAATATTATACAATTATTATTATAAACTCGGCACATATTGTTAATTGGTGAATTGTAAGTATATTTAGTTTTACACATATTAATTAGAAAGGTGTTACGGCATCTGGTATTACATAAATTGTCATAAAAATTAAATTGCTTAGCAGAAAATCATCATCGATAATACAAATGTTTATTTCCCCGAGATGCAACTATATAAATTATGAAGGGGTAAAAAATATTCGTAATTATCTATAGAATAATTTAATTTCGATTTGAAACAAACGTATTTAATAAATCTCTTCTGAATTCTCTCAATTTACTCTAAAATTTTTTATTATTTTAAATGAAAATTCGTTTAGTTTTGAAGCAATTTGTAGTATTAAAAAGTCATAATTGTTTTTAGTTTAACTGCATTTAATTTTTACCGAAACCTGTAACTATCTTTCTCGCACCAGTTTCTATAGAAGGCTGCGCAAAACTTTTTTCGTCTCAATCCTGATTTGTCTTTGTATTTTCAATATAACTAACATTTTAAGGCAATTTCTGTTATATGGTGGAGGATCCTATTGCATCCAAAATATTTTTGCACTTTGACTTAAGATTAAACTTTTAAAAAGAATAGTGTAACAAAATAAATTATTAAATCCAGATGCACTGCCAAAAATAAAACCGATCTCTTAAGCAAATATTTATTATGCCCCAGACATGATTAATCAGATTTAATTTTGGATCTAATGACAATCCAAAATCTTTAATTTCGTGAGTCCGTTAAAAATGACATCATTCATTGCGTAATTGTAATGAACTGTATTTTGAATTCTAGCAAACATCATAACTTGGCATTTATTGACGTTAAAATATACATGATATTTAATTTACCACTCGAATATTGCATTTAAATTAAATTGTAATAAGGCACAGTTAATAATTTGACGAATTTCAATAAATAATTTGAGGCCATCAACATATATAAGGCAATGTGAATGTTTAATAACAGAAACTATATCATTAATAAATAGTTATTAACGTCATAAGGCTGATATGTAGCAAATAACAGATGAGGTTGAATATTGTAAAATCGAGGCGATAGCCGAGATTTTATAATCAACCCTGTCTGTTGTTTGTATATCAGCCGTGTGACGTTCAGTATTTTTCATAATAACATAAAATATCTTCTTAAAATTCTATTTTCTATGGCATATTGACAGGTGACAGCTCTTCATGACAATTTCATGATGCTGAGATTTTTTTAGGAACACATGATTTTTAATAATTGTACTGTTATAAAAAATAACGGCCGTGGCTGTTTTGATGCATATATCGGTTGAGCATACAGTACTGTTAAAGCACATTTAACAGTATGGTATTATGAAAAAGTATTTTTGCATTGATACTGAAATTGTTTAGAAATAATATACTCGAATATTTTTCCTATTTTATTTAAACATGAAATTGGGCGATAGATATTTATTTTATATCTGTTACCTGATTTGAAAACAGGGCAAATTTTGGCAGATTTCCACTTTTATGGGAAGGTATTTGAAACTATGCACATTATTAAATAATATTTCCGTTGACCGTTTATTAATAGGTTATGTTAATGTATAATAAAGCATTCATTAATGACCCCTATTAATGCACGATTTTTATTAATAAACAATCTATTGGGTGCGTTCACCACATGGAACTTAGCATGTATTGCTAACGATGAGTTATAGCAAAATGCTCGACAGAATTAAAAGACATAATTTTGAAACTTGCTTACTAAGTACATTCACATAACATACCTATAAAATGAATTTGAAACAATAATGTTCTTCAAATAAAATAAAAAACCACTTGCGCTATATAGCGTTACATAAACTGAACAGTGCACACACCGAAAACAATTTATATCATAACTTATTGATTTTCTGACGTAAAATTTTACTAACCTAAAATCAAAATCATTTGTAATTAATCAGCAATTATGGACATCGATAATATTACATGGACCTCGCCAGAAGTGGTAGACAGTGCAAATATTGCTTCTGTAAGTTTGCTTCAAGAAAAAAGTAGAAGTCTTTAACGAAAAAACTTATGCCGAAGCAGATAACACGCTATTCGGAATCAGTTATATTGGCATATTTCCCCGAAATTGCTAGAAAAGTCCTAATAGCAAGTTTATGGCCAAAATTTTCTGTGCTTAAAGTTACCTGGAATCTAAAAGAAAACATCGACAATTATTATGTTTAATAAAAGACAAAAAGCAGGTTAAATACCGAAACATCCACAAACCAAAACGTTCTGGGCAATATCAATTTGAATTTAAATACGGATTATCACAACCACAACACACAACACAGAACATAAAAACATCTTTAAATAACTGAATTGTACTATCAATTGTATTGTAAGTGTATGCTATTAATCCCAGAATGTCTAAAGGCACCTCATTGCAATTAGTTGCTATTTCGCAAGAAACTGCAAATGAACAGAAATGCACGCACCAAAAATTCAAAAATTACTAATTTATTTTATTAGTTTTCGTTTATTTGCTAATTTTTTTCTGTCACCTTAGAAACGAGAGAAGCGCACTACTAAATACTTATAGAAAATCATATTTAATTATTAAATTGAAAATAAATTTTTATCATAATCAAAGGTTCCAGAAAAAATTTAATACATGCACCGTCAGTAAAACGTGTGTACTTGACCCGGAGCCGTAAAATACTTGGCACGTCAGTAATGTACCATTTCCAGACTGACTTTTGTATATAACTATTAATATTAACAATTTATTTTATATATACAAACTGTTAACTCATTATTAATTTGGTCTGGAAGGGCCTTGAGTAAATTATGACTCGTTCACTAGATGTTTAAACGCAGTGGTAGCTTGGCAACCCCACATCTAAACATGTGACGATTAATAATATCCTCAGCAGTTATACGACTTTAAAAGTGAAAGATTGTTCAGCCATCGACATGAGAGCAGAGAATAGCTTAGTTGGTTAGAGCACTATCCCGGCAAAATAGGTGTCTCGGGTTCGAATCCCAATGGCTGACAATTTTTCACAATTTATTCCATAAATAACTATTAATCAACAATCGGAGTAGATTTTTATCCATTTTCACAAATGTTGTTTTCTTTGAATTCAGGATGACCTACATTCAGGGAACCAAGGAAAAGTGTGAGAATTTAGAATTGCCTGAAAAAGTTAAGGAATTGTCAAGGATTTTTATCAATTATTGCCAGAGAAAATGTCTTTTTGTTTTGTTCCAAACGGAGAGAATTTTTTTCATATTTATTGGGATGATTTGCCTTCTTTTTTGCTCACCAGACCAATTACGTTATAAAAAAAATCGTCAGAAATAGAAATGCAAGAGAATTGCTGTCTTTGAAATTGTTGGCTTCTCTTTAATTGAATGTTTGAATGAGTGTCATTTTTATAAACCAAATGATATACCTAATAACTATATTCATATTTCTATACGATCCTTTAAAACATAGACGTAAGTGGTGGCACTAAGAATGTAAACTTTAAGAGTAAAATAAAAAGTAAGAAATAATTTTCCGAATTTTGAATTTTTTTTTTTGTTGGGAATCAGCAATCAGCACATATATATATATATATATATATATATATATATATATATATATATATATATATATATATATATATATATATATATATATAGTGACACAAATGAAGGCTACTCACCTGTGCCGCACATAAGTTGATGCACCTGTAACTCGCACGGGTATAGGGCGGGAGCAGAGGTCGTGGCTCGAATAATAATTTGGTGGTATAATGTAGCCCAACTAAATAAAAAAAATGACTTAAAAGGAAACACAAGTCCGAGCCATGACTATATCTAAATATTAAAAGAACTACCCGTTCCAACCCGTTGGCAAATACTCATACAGGATGGGATAGGATAGGGAACTCAAGAAGGGTTTAAAACTGAAGTACAAAAAATTACAAATTTTAACAAAATAAAGTGTTCTAAGAAAAAAGAAAGAAACATGAAAATTACATGGCCAACAAAATTAAATTTTGACTAGTCAAATAAAGCAACACGTGGCCCAAACAAATACAAAAAAAAATAATACAATAGCTCTTAGCGTCATCAATACTCAAAATTAAATAAAACAGGCCTCTAGGAAATTAGAATAAAACAAACGAGAAAAAGTTTAGATAAAGAGGCAACAAGGTAATAAATAGAAAATTTAAGTTAAATAGAAATCAATAAAAAAGTTTAGAACCGCTGAGTTAACAGCATGAAGCCACACGAACTAACAAAAAAAATTAGCCACACAATAAAATATAGAGAAATATAATAAAATACTAAAATTGAATCTCAACAATGAAATAAAAAGAACCAGCTCCACAGTGCTGCTAAGTGACTCGAAAATAGTTCAAGTGTGGTTACACTAACCGGCCAAAACCATATGGCACAACAATAGACCAAACCATAAAATACAAATAAAAATAATAAACCATTTTTTTTTTTGAATACCACCAATTTATTCTGCGGGCGCCAACACCTTAAAAGGGGTAACCTCGAGAGGTGTCCTCGAGAGAAGGAACACAAAACAAATATAATGAAAAGTTTAATTTTGGATAAAATCAATTACAAAAAAAATGATAAGAATCCAATAGGATTTTTCTTGAACTCTACACAAGATTAAAAAAAATTGTACCAAAAAGACGGCTGCAGCACAAAAAGTCCGCTAACTACTGAAGACGATCCACGAAGCTGGTGGGAACCGAACCCTTGGCCCAGACGTAGAGCGGGAACCCGGTAGATCTTCTACGGGAGCTGGAGTAGCCCGTAGCCGCTAAAGCGATACTGTGAGGCAACCCTCGGTCGCTAATTCGGTATAATAACACCCTGCAGTGGTGTAGGAACTATGCGGCTATCAGCGAGGCTTAGACTGGCTGCGGCTCCGTAGTCCGGCGAAACTAAAGCCCTTGATGGATCTGAAGCTCCAAAATCCGGGACCAAGGGTCAGTTACCAACCATCAGAGCCACTATGTCCCTAAAAATAATTCTCCGCAGTAACATATACTAAGAGGCACAACGCGGCCTGAAGAGCTTGAATACTTTATAAACTAAATTACAAAAAAATAAAGACTCCTGTGCTCCGTCCGGAAGTTATACAAACAAAATTTCCGAAGTTAAATTTGAAAAAAAAAATATATTAATGAAAGGACAAAATACGAAAACAAAACAAATATGACAAATGAATACGGCACAACAAGAGAAAGGGATAAAGGTTGTAGGTAGAAAAATAAACTTTAATGGCCGCGCTCACGGATAAAACCGTATCTTGTGGGATGCAAGGCACCGACGAAAAATAGAAAGGGCCCTTCCTACAAGCGTACTATGCGCTCGGTCCACCAGACTAAAGGAATGGCTTAAATAAAACTTAAAACGAAACGGTAAGTCCCTATTGACTGACTGTTCTAGAAGCACTGGCCGCCTGGCTAACAATAGGACTAAAAGAAATAAAACCGCGTGAGCTAAAAAGTTAACTACTCAATGCTAAATTTCCCCGCTAGGGCTTCGCCACGGACAAATGGATAATCTAAAATTATCAAAACATAAGGGGCTCGCAAGGTAGGGCGTAGGAAACGGATCCAGCTATTTAAAAGGAAACACAAGTCCGAGCCGTGACTCTATCTAAGTATTAAAAGAACTACCCGTTCCAACCCGTTGGCAAACACTCATTCAGGATGGGATAGGATAGGGAACTCGAGAAGGGTTTAAAACTGAACTACAAAAAATTAAATTTTAACAAAATAAAGTGTTCTAAGAAAAAAGACAGAAACATGAAAGTTACATGAACAACAAAATTTTGACTAGTCAAATAAAGCAACACGTGGCCCAAACAAATACAAAGAAAATAATACAATAGCTCTTAGCGTCGCCAATACTCAAAATTAAATAAAACAGGCCTCTAGTAAATTAGAATAAAACAAACGAGAAAAAAATTAGATAAAGAGGCAACAAGGTAATGAATAGAAAATTTAAGTTAAATAGAAATCAATAAAAAAGTTTAGAACCGCTGAGCTAACATCATGAAGCCACACGAACTAACAAAAAAAAATTAGCCACACATTAAAATATACAAAAATACTAAAATGAAATCTCAACAATGAAATAAAAAGAACCAGCTCCACGGTGCTGCTAAGTGACTCGAAAATAGTCCAACTGTGGTTACACTAACCGGCCAAAATCACATGGCACAACAGTAGACCAAACCATAAAATACAAATAAAAGTAATAAACAAAAGATCGAGTCACTTACCAGACACTGCTTCGCTGGACTCCTAAGGAAATTTTAGACAAATAAAAAGAAATTAAACGAAGAACAAAAGAACTTCATGCTGCCAACTCGCAACTCTTCATGGCGACCCAACTCGAGCTCAAACCCAGAGCCTCAACTCATCCTTCAACTAACAGAGCTTCAACTAAATCCCCAACTAAGAGAAGAACTCTCCCCAAGAGCATAAATTTATATCCGGACAAAGTTAACCCCTCCAAAGTATGCGCAAAGAAATAACAAAAAAATTATATAAAGAAGTACAGAATAAATTTAGAATAAACATTTGGACTATTTAATAAAATGAAAAATAAACTGTAATAAACTAAATTTGGACAAAAGGCAATAAAATTTAGATAGAATATTAAATAAACTCTCTTTAAACAAACAATAGGTGGCATGAAAATACTAAACTTACGATGTGTCCTTCACCAAAAAATTTTTACAACAAATTCAGCGGTTCTCAAAATTTTTACAATAATTTTTTTTAAACATTTATAGAAAAAACTAGTAACAGCGATGTTGCAAAACGTCACTATATACAAATATCATAAATGTTTTGACATAAATGTTGTAGAGAATTAAATTCTACACCTAAATCACCAACCAGATTTTATTTTGCACGTTTAGTAACCGGTAAAATCAAATTTGAAATTCTATGAATATTGCTCATTTGTAGTGACATCCATAGAATTTAAACAAAATTACAAAGAAATGCATATCGTTTGAACTGTCCCGATTTTCACATAAAATATACAGAGAATTATATTGTACCCTAAGGCCCTAAAAATATTTTGTTTTTATAATCTACATATAAATTACTGCATAAATTTTATTTATTTTTAATTTGTAACTTGCAAATCGAAATTCTGACAATTCAAACGATATGCATTTGTTTGTAATTTTGTTTAAATTCCATGGCTATCACTACAGATGAGCTATATCTATAAAATTTTAATTTGGATTTTAGAGCTTATTAGATATATAGAATAAAATCTGTTTAGTGATTTAGGTGTATAATTTAATTTTCTACAACCTTTATTTGAAACATTTTTGTTTAGAATTTGCGCAAGGAAAAGCTAATTTCCCATGTTAAACGCCTATGGTCCGCTTTTTAATTAACACTCTGTATATATGTATATATATATATATATATATATATATATATATATATATATATATATATATATATATATATATATATATATATATATTTACCCTGTATAATTAAAGTAAAAATTTTGGTGGTGTTAATTCAAATTTTGAGAAGTTTATGCACTCTCAACCTCCCTCCTAATGACGCCCAAGTTGCTATATACTAAAAATAACGAATTATTATTCTGGTGGTCCACACTGACTTCTACAATTGTTTATATTTTCATGGACAGCATCGTATACAAGCTCATTTACCTGCTTCAGTCTTAGTTCTAAAATGCCACAATTTTAAAAACTTTAACTAGTATGAATAAAACAATGGTTTCAAATTCTCGGTGTGGTCATGCCTATACTACCTGTTCACTCATTATCTCTACCTCATTGATTTTCATTCCCCTATTATTTCCGAATGTCTTTGGTGACATAGTTTCGCTCATTTAAGTTCCCCATATCTCAGGCGTATTACTTTCCCTCTCGTGTGTTCCCTGAAGCAGCTCATTACACGTAAGACATCACTCGAGCACTCACGACTGCCACTTAACGCATCCAGCGGTAGAGAATGTGGATGTGAAACTTGGCGACCGCGAAATGCGAACTGTAACTTCCAATAGCACGATGGAGTATGAAGTTGGCACTAACTTATACTCATTGGAATGGAGAGGAAAGTTAACCACGGGAATGGGAATACGTAACTGTGATTTCTGAAATTGGATAGGCAGATTTAGAAAATTATGAAACGATATATAACGGTAATCTTATAAAGTTGTACCTATTATTAACATGGGGTATTGTACCGTTGCAAAAAAATAGTAAACTTTAATAATTATAAGGTAGTATACTTTAATTTAAGAGTTTAGTAAAAAGAAAATTATGAAATATTACTTTTTTGTAATAAAAATGCTTAATTATTGTAAACGCAACGTACTGGTCCGAATCAATTATTATTGTAAAATATCGGATGAATTTGGGCGAACTAGACCTGCTTCGGCTATTCGTTGTTTTTAATTCATCCTAATTAATTTAATACGGGGAAGATGTTTTAATAAAAATAAATAAATGTATGCCTACTGCAGACAATATAGATACTGCTGGAATTAACTGCTTGAGAAGCATATCCAACTCGGCCCCGCTACATTGTGGATAATTTGAGACAGTCAAACTTAATATCTCGCTTATTATTTCGAATTTTAACATCGCGTTTTTACCAATATTCTTAGATTTGTATATATTACCAGAAAAAATGTAAAAAATACGGTAGAATACCTCATTATAAGAAAATGTAGATGAGATTTTATTTAACAACTTGTTATTCATCACCATTCTTTTTTGCATGTGTATCAATTTTCAAAATATTCAGTTAAATAGTTCGATATCCAAACATTTCTGAAAATAGAAATAAATCACATTTAGTTCTTTATGAGACGGGATGGCTGTGTGGTTAGTTTAGGTGACCGGTTGTGATTCGTAGGCCCGGTTTCGATTCCGACTATCGTCAAACGTGAAATTTGAGAATTATTTCCAAATTTCAAATTGCATAAAAGAGACCTCTGTTATGTTCCTCTAAAAGAGCTTTGAAAGCCAGTGAAATAACGCCTGGTAAACGATCTCAACGGTAGAGGTATATCGTCATTCGTCATTACCGAAATCTGCGAATAGAAGAATACACAATCCCATTGAAGTCAGTGAATCCTTCAACAAGATTTTTGAGACTGGCTATTCACTCTCAATCAATATCATGTACAATGCTGAAAGATGAATATTCAGTATAGTCCGATTAGGAGAATATACTCATCTATGACTAGCAAAAAGACGTCAAAAATTAATTTGTTAGTGCATTATATCCAACGGAGAATACTTTGAAGGGGGCAATGCTAATTAAACAATTTTTTTTATCAAATCTTATACTACATTGAAGTAGGTATAATAAAATGAATAGAATATTAAACTACGGAATATCCTCGAGAATATCTCTAAAATCAAGCAGCAGAAGTACTTGCTTTAAAATTATTAAAATATGGAAATAAAATTCTAAATTTTATTTTCATTTATCCTACCATTAAACAAATTTTTGAAGCAACTCTTACTTTCTTCTGTAGTCTATTTTATATTAAATTGAGATATGTCTAGGAAATGATATTTGTATAAATAATTTCTGAAATGGCTGGAAAAGTTGTCATTTAATTTTTTCAAAATTTTCTCAAAAAAATCTCTCTTTTATAATGTTAATACAATCTTTGTGATATATGTAGAAATTAAAGAATATCAGTAGCGTTCTACAAATGACATTATTATTATAAGAACTGAGCAACTGCACTAACCTCTTTATACTGCAGTTGCAATGCGATTGGTTGTAGAAAACGGGAATCCATTACATTTTTCAAATATGAAACTGCAACCACAAAGTTTTCTTCAACTTGCAACTAAGATTGACTGTTGTTAAACTTTGGTTGACACGGTTGCTGGTTTCCTATCATGTATCAACTGACTAATATAATTCCGACTTGAAATATGCCAAGTTATCAAAACTAACCTACCAGGTTACACTAAAAGTCACAAATACGAGAGGGACTCGTTGACGCCGGTGGCTAAATGGTTAGAGTATCGCCTGTAGTCATGAGTGCGCACGGGGTTCTGGGTTCGAATTCCATTAAAGCATGGATATTTGTGTATGTGAACCTACTCTGTAATTAAGAACCTAACCTACCAAATTACTTTAAAAGTCACAAATACGAGAGGGGACTCATCGGTTCCGGTGGCTAGAATATCGCTTCTAGTCATAAGTGCGCTCGGGGTTCTGGGTTCGATTTCGAATCCCACTAAGGCATGGATGTTTGTGTATGTGAACCCACTCTGTAATTGGGATTTAATCCTGCTGAGGAATTAAAAAAAAATAACGAGAATGATTTTCTAGTAGACGGTAGGGCGCTAGTTCTAACTTATCCCGCTAGGTGTTTTCACCAGACACCCTTTTGAATCGGTTGCGATTTTTTTTTTGTAAGCACTGTTCGGCGTGTTCGGCGAATTTGCAATGGCATGCATTAAAGTTTAGTTTCTAGTCCCTCCAGTTGCAGAAGGAACGAAGCCATTGAAAAATCCGTGATGCGATCATATCTGATCGTTGTAGAACAATCGATGAATTGGAAACTCACTGAAATAACCTGGAATTTATGCCAACAAATTTTGACTGAAAATTTGAAGATGAAACGTGGCGCAGAGACCCAACTATTTGTGTGTACTAGCAATTGAAAGAACAGTCAGAAACAGAACTTGATGACACATCAAACAGCAGTTACGAAAAAATCACTCTGACCACTTAGATGTTTTCCCAAAGATGACGCTTCGCTAATATATCCAAAAGAGTGTCTAGTAAAGACACCAGAAAATAATTATCCTTATTTTTGGTCCCCATTCGTCACCTCACACACACTGTATGCTATGTATTATTCAGAGTACTACACGGCTCACTTTTGTTCTAGCTTTATTTACGCCGGTAGCTAAGCATTTATGGACGAGCTAGTTCATCACGGATCGAGCCCGGTAGGGCGAGACATATGAACTAGCGAGACAGTAATACAGCTACCGGCTGTGTGACGTTTAAAAATTTTCAACAACTATATTCAAAGCAAATTATTTAAAATAATTATTATCTAATCAAAAGTGTAGTGTTTCTTTGAACAAGTTTGCTGTAATGCATTGTTAAGCCTAGGGGGCTTAACACACGCTCCGGTTTTTACTCCTGCACAGGCCAAATCCTTGCGGGTTTACCAGTGACTCCCTCTACCCTACACAGATTTTTGATTCAGTTTTTAGTTGCAGAGTCAATATGAAATATAATTCATTATTATTATTTACAATATTCGACCTTTGCAAACGTCACACAAACATATTTACTTCTTTCCACAAAGGAGATTTTTTTAAATAGTGACAAATTAAGTCAAAAACTATTTAGACTAGTCCCTAGTAGCCATTAGTATTAACTATTATTAAAAATAATAATTATACAACAAAATTATAGTGCCAGTATCACACAAACACAACAAACAGATGTAGTGAATCAGATAAAATAGATAAAATTGTGCTATTGGCATGTGTGCCCCTCCTACATATGCTCAATCTTTTTAGAAAGGCCTGGTTTGTGCAGGCCAGATATCAGAATCATTCAGTAGATGCCACTCAGGCGGCTGAACTACATACACACACGTTCCGGTTTAACTGCGCAAACCAGATCCGCGCAGGCAACCCGCAGAAAATTCGGTGCGTGTAAAGGGGCCTTTAAGGTAAAATTTCTTAAACGTATTTTTTATCTAATTTACAATTTACAAATTATGTATTAGTCAAATACCTACCGGACTTCGTAAAAATCGTTGCAATGTACTACCAGCCTTGGCCGTAAAAACGTACCTTTCGGACTCGTTGCTAAAAAGGTGGATGGTTGTTTAGAGTTGAGTATGCAGAAAATTATTAATATCCTCTCCATATTTTCTTATTATATCCTCCCCTTTCTCTTTAGAATTCATCTCCTATTAGTACAACCAACTTTACAGATTTCGCATCCCTATCCAGCTACACATGAACGACTTCCTTACTCTAAGTCTGTTGTGTAATGATATCTGCGATTAATACATGCGAGTGCCTCTCTGTGATTTCAGGTGTACGTGAACCTAGAGGAGCGTGAGTACTGGTACCCCAACCAGGCGTTAGATGTTGAAATAGTTGCGGAACATTCCTCACTCGTCTGTCTCATTGGTGGACGCTCTGGAAATGGAAATGACGTCAGATTTGACCCGCGGATCAGGTAAGACAAAAATATATTATTATTGTACACTAAGGGCCTGATTTACAATTCATATCACAACAGTGATTTATGGCCCAATTTTCAATTTTCACCGAAATGAAATTTTTCACTTTATCACATGGAGCTAATCTCAATTGCAAAGTGATCAAATATAAATGAGTGAAAAAGTGTGATATTGTATATATTCACCGTACGTTGACAATATTGGTTGCACTTAAAAAGAAAATACGAATTTGGTACATGTGTTTGTTGATATTTGACAAGTGATATGGTTTAAATTTATCATTTCATATCATATCACAATGGTGAAAATTGAGAATTGAGCCCATAGTTATACAGGCACAGGGGGTCCTGATTTCAAAGGACACCATTGGGATCTCGGAAATTATAAGAGATACGACTTCGGTTAAATGAGACATGTGGTGCGTCTTTCGGGAGCCATCTTAGATGTGCTTTTGTTTTAACAAATTTCTCATAGGTTCTCATATTTTTGTTGAATCAATGGTAGAAAAAATTGGTTTGCAACACATGCTTGCAATTTTACAATCATGTGGTTGCAACATTCGCCTACGGACGCGTCGTAAACTCCACTTTCGTGTAAAAACTTAGCTTCGCACATTGGTTACACAATACTCGTATACAATTTTGAAGTAAACTGTATTTTTATTTTACATAGGTTAAAACTAGGGCTACTATACTCATTTTACAGGTAAACATTTTTCGTTTGCAACTTGCAACTATTGTAACATTATTTTTTTAATGAAATTACAAGCTATAGTTGTCACTGTAAAATATATTTTATTAGTATTTCCAGGAACATGTATACGGGTATATTATGTTTAATATTTTATACACATTTATTGTGAAAATATATAATAGCATTGAATTTAATTTACAATGATTATGCTTGTATTAATTTTATGTTAGCGCAAAATTTAATAAACATGTACTCAATTTTATAATAATATATAATGCATTGTATATACTCTACTTCAATTTTAATTATAATTTAATGTGTAATGCGGTTTGGAAATTTTAATATCAATTAGAATTTTATAGAGTTTGAGTTTGATATTAATTTTGATGAGAATGACGACTGTTATACGCAATATAACAAATAATTTAATTTCACTCGTTATAACTACGTACGTATATATTTTAGATATAATATGTAATTAATAATAAATTTTAAATAAAACTATTTATACAAACAATAAATACATTTATTAACTGTATAAAATAATGTGATCTGACCGAATTTTAATAATTATTTAACAATGAAGTGTATAATCATTAAAGGAGACATTAATTATCGTTGAGATTATTAATCGCCAATTAATAAACGCACTAATTACAAAAAATATCCGTTGTTCGTATATTAATATGTACGTAGGTATATATTGGAGAAAATTGATAGTTCTTGTGAAAAATTAATATGAATAAATTATTACCTATACCTTGTTCCATTTAAGCCATTCAGTATTGCGGAGCATAGGGAATAGTTTTGACCTCTCTGATTGGCTGAAATTACAGACAAGAGACAAATTTACCCAATGTAATTTCGGCTACTTCAGATTTTCGCTGCTGCCAGTGCCATCTACTGAATGGCTTAAATGGAACAGAGCATAATCGCCTAATGTTAATAATAAACAGTTTTATTTATTGGATAATGCAAACTACTGTTCATTATTGCAATTGTTTCTTAATAAAAACACAATTTCCATAGTATAATAGATTTAATTTAAATAAATTTAGACAAAAATGGTGAATAACTCCGAAATTATTGGTTTTAGGCATAGGATACCCTTAATAACATAGAAAGATAACATAAAAAGAAACCCAACTAAATAATAAAATATAGGGTGTTCCATTTGAAAATGACGAGTTATAGTCATTTGAAATTGAGTAAATTTGATTCGTTTTATTGAACTGCCTGTATAATTATATTAAAAATATATATATGAGAACATAGAGTCCCCCGTGGTTGCCAGTATATTTATGGAACACTTTGAAACAAAGGCACTAGAATCATCTACATTCAAACCTAAGGTATGGCTTCGTTATGTAGATGACACGTTTGTCATTTGGCCACATGGTCCGGAAAAACTCACTTTGTTTCACGAACACTTAAACAGCATACACCCGGATATTCAATTCACCATGGAGGTAGAAAATAACAGAACTCTCCCCTTCCTTGATGTTCTGGTTAATCGTAAACCCAACTGACAGTTAGGGCACGCTGTTTATAGAAAACCCACCCACACTGATAGGTATCTCAATTTTAATTCTCACCACCATCCCTCGCAGAAACTCTCAGTAGTCAACGCACTCGTACACCGTGCCATCAAAATCTCTGAACCTGAATTCGTACAGCAGGAGCTTGATCACATCAGACATAGTTTAATCCAGAACAACTATGACGTAAAATTAATCAATAATGTAATTCATAGACAATTAAACCCTTTACCCAAAAAACCCGTGGATACCTCGTTCGAAACATTTGCATCTATCCCTTACATTAAAGGTTTCTCGGATAAAATAGGTAGAATTCTCAATAAAAACAATATTAAGGTCTTTTTTAAACCTCCACAAAAGATCTCAGAAATACTCCCCCAAACTAAAGATAAACGCGAACCCTTGTCATCACCCGGTGTTTATAGTATTCCTTGTTCTTGCGGCACAGTATACATAGGTAAAACAGGAAGGAGTGTTCACACTAGATTGTCAGAACACAAACGCTGTCTGCGTAATGGTATGGTATTAACATCTGCGGTCGCAGAACACCAACACAATACAGGACATAACATCTTCTCGGCCCTCTTTTCGTCACGTGGTTTATTTGGCCTCTAGCGTGGTTTACACGTCGGGTAACCCTGTAAACTGAGTCTCCCTCCTTGTTGCTTAAACTCGGCCTCTAGCGTGGTTGACACGTCGGGTAACCGTGTTTAAGACAGTACTATCCCCCCTGCTCCTGAAGATGCCCCATATGACTGTGGGTGAAACGTTGAGCTCTGACTCAAAATATGACACAGTCCATTCCCGGAAAACGAATATTTCTCATGACTCAGACTGTGGAAGCCTACGCAATTATATATGTGCGTATAGAAAAAATACAATTCAAAATATATGAAAATATATAGGGTGTTCTATTTAAAAAAAAATAGAAACAATTCTCGCCGAGCCGTAATACAACACCCTGTATATTTGAAAATAATTTTTGGTTATACTCCTTGAGTAGACAAATAAATTCAGTTAATAAATTTATGCTCTATTTCTAACAACAAGGGAGACATCGAGGACGGTCATTTCAAAGACTCACCATGCAAGGTTTCAAGTCGCTGAGATATTTAGAAGTAGACGAAAATTAGATTACAAGATTTGAGATTTGAACATAATTAACTATCTAACAATTGACGTTAAATAAAAGCTTGTGAAAAATAAGTTATCCTTTACTAACCTACAACCAATCAAATAAATATTTACCCAGTAACTTACATAATTTCACCTTAATTTTCTATTTTTCTTTCTAGTGATTCTCGTCCACCAAACACTGAAACCGGTTCAGTGGATTTCCTGGAAGCAGGCGTGTCCTTCTTCCAACGACAGTGTGTACGTCGGGGCGACTCGGACGTCTTTGCCGTGTCCTACCGTCAACGTGGATCTGGTGCAGGTCCCGCAAATAGACGTCGACCACAGGAAAGCCTCGTAGGAGGAGAGCCATATGATATGGTGTGGATGTGGAAGTGTTTCAACTATACGTAAGTGAAGAAAAATTTACATTTTCTTAGCTAGGAACTGGTATTGTCGATTCAGAAAATTATAATTCCAAGAAAATAAAATTTGAAATATATTTTTCCAATATGAAGAAAAATTATAAAATCAAAGCTTTATAAAAAGCTAGAAGTCAGTCATTTAATTTCTAGGGGTTTGAATTTTTTTATAAATTACTTCTCTCCAAATTTATGACTCGTACTCTGAGCGCACTTTTGCAATAAAATTGCGCTAATATCTTATATTTTTATGGGCTTCTAACAAAGGAACTTTATTTTTAAAAAAATATTCCATAAAAATTAAAAATAACTTTAACAATACTCATTTTTTGCATAATACGTAATATTCGTCTAGTTTTGATTTCTTTATTAAAAACCATACCTTTTTAGCCCATATATAGACATCCAAATAGCTTGCACAATAGTCGTTATTGAGCAATATTATTAATATTGTGGTAAATCGAACAATATTTGAAGTTTTTGGTATGATTCGTGAAACAGAAGTATTATCGGCTAGTATAATATATTTATTTAATTACAAGTTTTAACGTTAGAACCGTGGAAACAGGAAAAAGAGTGAATTTTAATAAAATACTGCTGAATTCAACCCAATTTTTTAAATTATATAGTTAGGAAAATTATCAGTAATACGTCTATTAAATATTGTCTATACAACTCATCGGAAAATCGACTAATCAGATAACTCAATTTTTCTTAGTTATACGTTGTCTAACATCTGTTAATTGCGTTGCTAAGTAGTGTTTCGCGAAACACATCTCGTAGTATTTCGTTCACAAACAAACGAATTATATTTATTCGTTTTGATGATCCGTTAACTAATCAAATAATTGATTAACGATTCTGCAACCGGTCACTAGTGTTGTAAAGAAATTTTTGATGTAAAACAACCATAGTTCAAAAATTGTAAATTTCAGTTATTTACAATGACATCTACTTTCAAGGATGCCTAACAGTTTGGTACAACTATTTCTTTCTAGAAGTATCTTAGTTACAAGTTATTAAAAAAACGTGTAAGCTAATTTTGTATTGTAGCGAGCGGTCGCCTGATCTATTGTAGTCCAGTAAATGAAGAATTATACCCTACAAAAGGTCGGGTATAGCGTGTTCGAAAATATTTGGCGATTGACTCCATTAGCTTTTCTCAGCAGGTATAACGATAAAAGGATTAAAGCAATTTATGACAGGTCTTACGGTTAAACTTACCAGGGCAGTTTTTGAAAATATACTTTCAGTTGATTTATTTGATACAAATTACCTATATTAAAAATGAAATAATTAATTAAGTCATGGTTAATAAGTGTAACATTAAGAAATTAAAAATAGCAATAAAATTATATATTTATTTATATTAGTTATTTTCATTCATGAAAAAAAAATATTAAATGCCTAAGTACAATTATACCTATATTGTATTATATATTTTACTATGACATAAGAGTACAACAATAAGGTATAAAGAAAAGTTATACAGGATGATTTTTTTCAAGGTGTACATAGGAGATTAACATGGGAAATCATTTTTTGATTCCCCACTGTGATATTCTCCTCAAATTTGTCGTTCTCACCATGCAATATTTTTAACGTTTACTACTAAAGTACTGATGAACATCTGACTTAAAAATATCTTTTACCCCATATTATATACAATATTTACTTAACTGTAAATGTACTTATAAAATTTTCTTAAGTAATAGTTTTCTCAAAAAATACTGTATGAAAAATGTAAATAATTTGGGTTTTTATAATCGGATAGAGTAATTCGTAAGTATAAGATTTTTTATAATCCGTGCCTGTACGCCAAACAACCCTACTCCTCGCTGAGAAGGGCCAGATTTTCTGGTTACCGAGTCAAGTCAATCGCCAAATATTTTCGAACACTATAGTTCTGTATTTTTGATATGTTGTCTAGGATGGTTGGTTAATGAAAAAACCACAAATCCCCTTCCTCCGCTCCCTCCACCATGTTGTAAAAACCACCATAAATCGGCGCTTTTTTCAGTTTTTCACCTATAACTTCTATCTGGTGAATTTTAGGGAAAATAAAGGTATTTGCCGACTTGTAGAGGATGAAATTTCATAAAAATTTTATACGAATTTTTTTTTCCACGATAGTGTTAATTGTATTTATTATCCTTTAATTATTTTATTTCTTACTTATTTATCGTTTAAAAAACATTTATTTTGTTTAGTATTTCTTTGATTTTACACTTCACCCCATAGCTACATAAATAAACGTTACAACATAATAATTGTTGGTATATATTTTACGTAATATCCATTTTCTAATACTTAATCATGAACTTGAGTTATAGTTGGGAGAGATATAGGTATTGAAAGAAGAAAGTTTTTTTTTACTAGTATCTCATATTCAGAATAATGGACTAAAGTTGTTTTTGCCAGGAGTTTCTCAAATGCATAAGTACATACATTATCCAGAATTAGAAATATTTTTAGTTTTGCTTCCATTCGTTTAAATCTTAATGACCATCATGCATACCTTTACATCAGAATTAGGTAAATTTTACAGTGGACATAATTTGAAAGTAGAAAATAGAAATATTTTGTAAATGTTAAATGACTATAACTATGGCCTGCATTCCGTGAAACACCCTCCTCATATAAGAATTGAAATGCAGTTCATAATTGTTTTAATATTCCATGACGTACATTTTGTTCTCAAACAGAGGAATTTGATAATAATTGAAGTCACAAAAGGCTATGTAATGTGTATGTTTCAAATAATTTTCATAGTCAGTAATTGGACATATTCATGGGTAATAAGCAATTTAATACTTAAAATAAATAATTTGTAAAAAAACTACCTACGTATATTATAGTCCAAGTTTCGATTACTACGGGCACCCTATGTCATTTAATATAATCTCTCAGTTTCCAGTAAACGCATATTTTATTTGGTTTACTTTCGTTTTTTTGTTATTTTTCGTATTCATTTATTTAGGATATCAAAAAGGCAATCTCTGAAGACTTGGAAATAGTAATAATTTGGAAAAGAGTAGATTAGTGACTTAATAAATGTAATGGCGAAGTTAAGGGTATTATCACGTATATTTTCAAAATTAACATTTTTTAAACTTTGATATTCTTTATCATAGCGTTTTAATTTTTATGTCTAGTTTAAATATAACTGATCCATATTTCAATTTGTTACTATGGTGTGGAGGACCCCATTGCATTGTATTGCAATTATCAAGAAGGAAAGGACATTAAAAATATCATATTTCTAATTTTAATCAATATTACTATTTTATATATCATCACAACTTTTAATTACCCATATCTGAGTATGCCGTAATAACGGTATGTATTTATACTGTAACGGAGAGTGCGTAGGGTGTAGTGAAAAGCACCCTCGTTGACGTACTGAATTAAAGCGCAGACTGCCACGGTAAGAATATAAATAAAGTTATACCACAGTATACACAACATAATACATAATAACACTTTTTATACTGTGGTTATACTTACCTGCGTCACTACGCTGGTCTGTGCTGACACTGGAAAGGAATTGACGGGGTTGATGCACAAATAATTTAAGTTTTTTTTTTTTTTTGAAGATAAATAAATTATAATTAAAATTTAGAACAAATATTACACGTAAAAATCAAATAGTACGACTAAGTTAAACCAAATTATAATAAGAAATAATTGAAAGAACTATACGACTGTTCGCCTCCACGATCGGGCTGAGAATCCCTCTCGATTGTGGATACGAACACTTCCTAGGCTAGTTCAACTGACCACGTAAACACATTTACTGGTAATATTCTGCTTTTCTCCAATATTCAACAAAATATTGAGCGGAAGATCGCCAGCCGCATGTCAGCAGTTTGCAACAGTCACGGCGTTCGTTGGAAGGAAATACTGAATTACAAAAATTTAGAGTTCACGCACGTGGCTGTTACAATACCGTTCAGGCCACTTACCGGATTTTACATTTCTCCTCGCCATCACGGTTAAGAACCGACTTAGAATTGTCGTGAAAAGTTCAGTACAAGAGTCACTTTAGTGCTATTTGAAAATTATATATAATTTCAAATTTATTGTCGGTCGGAGATGAACCCCGTGCCGTTGGTAGGTATCTTTTATGATTATAATACAAATATAATTATGTAAGAGTGAAAGAACTGTAAGTTTATCGTTGTATATATTAAACTCTCTACCCACTGTAAATCTTCGTAGAATGTTTGGATGGGAAATGAGCAACCTGTACGACCACAAACATTGCCGAGGGCAAGGGAAGAAAATGCGAACTATAAATTCATTGCAGAACAAACTGGACACAGGACAGCAGTAAAACTTACGATTCATTATGTAAATGTACAGAATACTAGTGTAACTACAGCTAATTTTCTGCTAGTAAATTAATAATAACTACACCTAGACAAATTGTGCTGAACAATATAGTAAATGGTGTAGGTACTTAACGGTTTTAATTAATTTTGGAGAAATACTGAGAAGTTCATTTGCAGTATTTTAAATTGATTGTTGAGCGAGAACTCCAAGGAAACGTACCAGAATGCTGTCATGAAAAAAATTTTGAAAGAAGAATCACATTCCTGAACATTTTGTATATAATTTTTTTTTTAATTACAGTGTGGTAATTGCGACACCGGAACATAGGACTTTAACATGTAAAATCATACTTTCGTAATTTTCTGCTACCTTAATTATTTTAAGTAAAAAAGCTTCAAATAAAAGTTGTAGAGCTTAGAATTCTGCATCCAAATCAATAAGCAAAATTAATTTTACGTAGGTACTTTATAACGGCACAAATTAGGTATGAAAATGTCGAAAATCACCCCAAAAATTTGGATAGCCATGGAATTGAAACAGGTAAATTAACAAATGTTTGACGTTTTGTCTGTCAGATTAGGCCACCGAGGTTAGGCTAATGTATTTTTCATTGACATATTACATAAATGGACCCAACGTAGAGAGAGAGGAATTGACGCTCACCTTAGAAAAGGAAATATAGATAAGCGGGGCAACGTCAAACAAGAACATTGATGCGGTCTGTTGTTTTGTTTGCTGGTCTGACAGTAGTGACAGCTAGTTTGTTGGTAATTCAGGTTATGTTCTGTCATTCATGCTATGCATATAAGTGTGATTTCATTTATATTTCAGAATTCTTTTAAAATGGTAATGCAGTACAAATGGATGCACAGTTCGTTATCAAAAAGACATAAAATTTCGTAAGTCTTTCTTATTCGCCGTAAACTAAACTGTCATATCTTATATGAATGTTTTTCGAGTAGATTTCCGAAAGATGAACTGTGAACAGACTGGCTTATTGCAGTTAGAAGACACAATTTCAAGCCATCCAAACATTCTGTGATGCAGAAATCATTTTCAATCGACGGACTATACCTAAAATGTATATAAAAATAGTTTTAAATAAATAAGATTAGCTAAAGCAAAAGTACCTAAATAATTTAATATACGAATGAAATATTTTATGTTAAATCGAATATTAACTATATATTACATTGTCATTTATTATGAATGAGATGAATATTCCTAGGCACTCTGTGTTATTTTTCATCTTTTGACTTTGCCCCTAACTTAGCTCTATCCTTTTCTAAGGTGTGCGTCAATGCTTATACAGTAAAGCAGTACCTACGTTGCGTCCATTTATATAATACGTCAATGGTATTTTTATTAGTTATTATTTGTGATACCTGTTCAAGTGAACAATTATCTATTAATTTATATAAATATTTTTTCACTTTAACGGAAACTACAAAAAATAATAAAAATAAATTAACCTATACTCTATCCGTTTTAACTATAGACTAGATGGCGTTTCGAGCGCGGCCGTTTTTACTTGTATTAAATAAAAAATTCAAATTTTGGCGGCGTTCCTGGATTTAAAAAAATTCTTTTTAATTGACATTTTTCAGTAATTTTGTCTTGTACGTACATGTATTCATATACTTACTTATAATCTCCGTACCTTTCTCTACATTTCGGCGAGAGGGGCATGCATAATTGAAAACCACATAATTCAAATAAATTTAAAAAAACAACGTAAAATAAATGATATATTTCACCATTGAAATATAAATATTTATACTCTAAAATATATACATTATATGTATAAACAATATACACCGTTAAATATGAACAAAATAATGTTTTAAACTAATTTCTTTGTTCCTGGGGTGATCCGAATGACCCTTTTTCCTCATGTTCTTTTATAGCTTTCCAAATATTACATCGTCCTATGCCCAGTTCTGATGCCACAATTTGGACACTTTCTAATTTGGAATATGCATTCATGGCACGATATGTGCAGTGAAAATTATACGCCACTTTATTTGCCCGCTTCGGAGGGCCTTTCCTTTTGGATATTTTAAAACATTGGCAGAGCCAGGTTCAGAATTTTTATCCATAATATTACGAAGAGAACAATAACAAAACTAACGAACTACTAACTAAAAACTAAGAAAACGCGCACAATGAAAACTATGTAATAAGAAATATAACGACAAAACACTATGAAAATTATATAAACGAAAAAAACAAACAAACAGAACTGAACAGAAATTGATAATATGTAATAAATCGTGTACTATTAACTTTGTTGACATTTATATATTTTATGTCAGACGGCAAAATAGATACAGTTGTCAAGCAAATTTAAATTACGCGTCAATTATTTTACTGTGTAAACTCGGTTCACGTTTGAACCAATCAGAGAGCTAGAATCTTAAGCCCTATCTCACCCAACGCTCTATAGTTAAAACGGATAGAGTATAGTTAGATAGATAAATTTGTTAATTTTTGTTTCAATTACATGGCTACCGCTATTTTTGGGGTGATTTTCGACATTTTCATACCTAACTTGTTCCGTTACAAAGTGCCTATGTAAAATTAATTTTGCTTATTGATTCAGATGCAGAATTTTAAGCTCTACAACTTTTATTTGAAGCTTTTTCACCTAAAATAATTAGAGAAGCAGTAAATTACGAAAATATGATTTTACATGTTAAAGTCCTATGTTCCGCTGTCGCGGTCTGCACCCTGTATATAATTCAAGGTTTTAACTCCTATTAATTAAATTTTTAAAGAAAATTATAAAAAATCAAAATACTTATAGAAAATCGATGGCCCTTTATATGATAAAATATAAATTAATAAGGACTATTTATAAAATAGTATTTTTTAAGCGACTTTTACGTAAATAGTATCCTTTGGCAATCGTAAAGTATTACTTTTTTGACATTTCTCAAAGACTTCTTTATGGTCGCCATAGTCATTCGTTTAGCTGTTTATCAAATATAGTTTTGTATTAAGCCCGTTTGTGACGAACTTAATTGTGCGCAGAATTATTGACTGAAGCACATAATTTGATACATAATTCTGGCTATGCGCATGCGCAATCGTTAAATTGATAGTTGTTAGATATCATATTATCATTAAATTACTGAAAAATGAATAATAAAAATTGGTATGCTACCTCATCAGTTCCTTCACCACTTTTGTTTGTTTGTGGCAATTTGATTTCCTTTGTGCTCACTTCTGCGTGACCGTGAAGCCCCGAATTTCTCTTTATAATTTCCGTTATTGATGTATCAGGTTTAATTAATAATTGAACAATAACCAACAACCACTACCATCAACAATTCACTGGGCATATTTTTTGCGCACTTTCTGTCCATAAAAATAGTACATGTTTTAATGTATTATCAGAAATGTAAGCATAATAAAAATTTGTGTATACGACTGTCTATAAAATCCTGTCTATAATTTTGTCTATAAATCTGTCCAAAATTATAGATCGTGATATGCGGGCTCACGGGCATTAATCGCAACTTCACAAATTTTAGGCGGGGTTTTGAAAAAATTATTGTCGCTATCGCTCATTTTCTTGCTCAACAAATTAATTATTGTAGATAATTATTATAATTTTTATGTTATAACATTTTGTGACAGTAAACAGATTATTTAGTTACTCAGATGACAGCATAGCAATCTGCAAGTAGTATACATCAATCAGATATTGAATTAATATATATATATATATATATATATATATATATATATATATATATTAATTAAAAAAATTATTGTTGTAGGAATCTCGATTTAATGTTCTTTATCCTCTGATTTGGCGACCTCGCTGCAAACATTATATTCGACTGAAAAAAGATTATTTTACAGTCTTGATACACAAATAACTATATTAATAGTGATTTGAAATTTTCAGTGTTCCAAATATTTGTCGCTAGAGATTTACATTCCATAATTTTTTTATTTTGCAATTGCTTTTTTGAATATAATTATTTTAAATAAATTTGTTTTTACTTCTACCAGCATCAAAACAGATCGACGGTACGATAGTTTAATAATTTACCTCAGATGTTCCAAATGCAATAAAAAAAAGATTGTTGATGCATTATTTTATTTGCATATTTACAATAATAAAATTGTAATAGTAATAAATGTTTAATTTGTGGATGTTTTAACTAAAAAAAAAATTGATATATAATAGAATATACATGAACTATTATTCACGAAAGATGACTATTCAAGGTCGTTTGTGAGACGCCTGATATAATATTACTTGCAGATAACTTCATTGCATTTCGTATGCATAGACGTGCAACATGAAATATTTATGACATTTTAACTGAAAAAATAATAATTTATTTGAAAATTCTGTTTTTTTCTAAATAATGCATTTCTGAAAGATTTATGTTCTTCACTTATGTTTTTGCAAAATACAATAACATTGACAACTTGTAAACCAAGTAACAATAATTTTATTTTAACGTCAACGCCACTGGGTAAATTTTAGCACAGAAGGCAGTGTAGCAGATAATTAGGTATCTGTAATTCTCCTACATACGTCATTATTATTTATAGTGTGTTAAAAAGTAACGCCACTATTTACGTATATCTGTATATATATATATATATATATATATATATATATATATATATATATATATATATATATATATATATATATATATATATATATATATATATATATATATATATATATATATATATATATATATATAGGTCAAATAATCTCTCTTTCTAATACAAAATGTTGCTCTGCTACTGCTATAAAGTGATTTGTATTCTTTCTTCGAGCAAATGACCTTGAATAGTCATCTTTCGTGAATAATAGTTTACCTCCTGAATTTATTACATTGTCTCTAAATTTTTATCTCTTTTGAGGTGACCCCTATAAATAATTGTTGATCCAGTCAATTAATTCAATTATAACAGTAGGATTAGTGGGGGAATACAGCGAGTCCGACCCTGAATAGGGCAAACAGCCGGAGACGTATGATGTAACTCGGCGGACGGATGTGGTCCAATAAATTTAAACTCGCGCCATTTAACCCGGTAATCGGGTGCGATCGCAACGCCACTCTTCTCTCTTCCGGCCCCATTCCAGTTCCAGTGCCGCACGACGGAGATGGGGTATTAACCATGGGACCTACACTCAAGCAAAATGAAAAAAATAGATCTGGTGCAAAATGTATAGCCATATCTTTTACAAAGACTTATTTAAAAAATTGTAGTCTTGTCTTGGGTTCAAATATAACCAGAGAGAATTTGAAAATATTTGCAGTTTTCCAATAATACAAAAATGTTCACCATGGTGCGCTCTCTGCGACAGCTTTGAGTTGTGGCTGTAAGCGCCTTTTCGGTACGACTATATTACTACGTTTACACGCAGTTTTGAAAATCGTTTCAGTTTTCAGTCAAAATTACGCGAAACTGTTTACATGTAATTTTCAAAACAGGTTTACAGATTAATTTAAAAACAATTTCGGCGCATGCGCACTTGGCCGATGTAAGTGACAAATCCTCTTCACTCCAAATTCTTCGTTTTGCTGTTATTCTATTATTTTTTTCTACTTTGTACTACTACGCACTAAAACTACACAACTGTCAGTTTATTTGTATTTTAGTAACACCAAATAACATACATGCCGTTTTCAAAACTAAAAACGTTTTGAAAACGGTTTGAAAACTACATGTAACTCAGTAAACTTCATCGAAATCTGTGAAAAATCATACTATTATTTAACACTCCAAACAATGGTTATCGAGCAGTGATAATATATTAATTATATTATTTAATATAAAATTGGCAACCACAATGCTATACACAATTACTTACAAATGAAAGACCAATAGTAGAATTTTTACAAAAACAAAAACAAACAAATCCACAGAAATACTATAACAGCCTTATGTCCGGTTCCGGTTGCAGAAACGTTCATCAACGCCTTGTTCAATTACCTGTTCATTAAAACAAACAAATACAACGCGGAGTTGTTGAACGTGTCTGCATCAAAATAGATAGCTTGAACGTTAAAATTCCTGATAACATGTACGTTATTCTGTACATCAATAGTAGTTTGTACAACAAGAGTGGATATGATGTCCATATCGCATAAGGATGAAGTTTGAGCACGACGCCGTAGGCGGAATGTTCAATCATCCGAAGGCGATATGAACATTCCACTCGAGTTGTACAGCATACTTTTTCTACGACTAACGAAAAGAAGGAAAATGTGAACTATAGAAATTTGAAATTTTATTGAACATTATTAATTAATGTCATTTTATGTACTTGTTTTCCTAGGCTTTCTCAATGATATTTGTTATTAAAATAATATTTTATTTTATAAGTATACAATACTTTTACATACTACTTACGATTTTTTATTGCCAAATCTAAAGGATAACCTTGACTTGGCAATGCGATATTTCATACCGTTCTGATTTCCATTTTTTATACGTTCTTTTTCAATACTTACAATTAATTTATAATATAATTCAGTTAATTGTTATTAAATTATTCAAATATTTTTTTATACCGAAAATATTTCCAACTAAATGACAACATTGAAATGTCAAATATGACAACTTGTATCGTCCGTCTTCTTAATCTTGTAATAAATGAATAGACAGTTGCCTGGGTTACACGACTTCGAGATTTGTGGATTTCATATCCATCATAGAATGGATATGAAATCATATCCGTTCAGTTAACTAGTATTGCCCACATATATCTGTAAAAATAATGTTTTAACTTAAATTGTATATTAAATTGTAAAGTACATAAATATGAACAATTTATTTATTTTCCAAACATCAAAAAAATACATAACATTAGAATTCTAAATATAAACATTAACAACATTATCCTTGGCGACCAAAGCCAAGTATATACATATTTTAATATAAAAACTAGCGGCTAGATGTCGGGACACTACATACCCATTCTGCAGATTGTGAAGAAATGATAACTTTTTCAAGTGGGAGTAGAAAAAATATGTTTTCACATACCGTACACGTTATTGTATCTGTTTAACTAGAACGTTGCAGCTATGTCTCTCTAAAAGCTAGGTTATGTCTGCTTTTACGTCAAATATAAAGTAGTTTTCGACGGATGCTATTTCTGGGCAAATAAAGTTAAACGTTATATGCATACGGTGAAAAATTTACGTACGCATGCGCACTATTTATTTTGATGGTATGTGAAAACTCTCTATTAGTTTTACGAGCGTTAGTTTTGTGCTATAGGTAAGGTCATTAGTTAATATTGAGGTGTATTTAGAAACGTTTCTATAGAGGCCGCTAAACTGTCCATATATTGAGAAAAACTGTAAATGTTAAAAAATGCAAAATTGATATCAAATTTATAAGAAAAAATCAATTACTAGAAATCCGAAAACGGAGCACATACGAACAAGATTTATTAATCTTTAATTACGTCATGATATTGCTGAAGACATTATTGCTGAATATATTTATTATTGCAAGTATTTATTATAATTTACAGAAAGTAGGACTTTTGACAATGAAAGTAGGACATTGGACAGTCAGTAGTAATATATTGTAAGATTGCCTTACCAAAAGTAGGACATTCAAAAAAAAATTGATTTGTTGGACAGACGGGAGGAATTAAGCTGACATTTTAATATTTTTATAATCAGTACCTATTTATTGTTCATCTAAGCATAGTTACAGATTCATAATAAAACTTATATTTCCTGTGTCACAACTATTATAGTATAAAGTATGGTCCGTTTTTAAACAAAGAAATATAATTCAAAATTTTTGTAATATGCTTGGCTAATTGGGTTTTGGTTATAATGTTATAAATACAATTATTTTTCTCCTTTTTGACGTTGAGTCCTATTGATATAGCACCTTGTACAAATTAATCTCACATAAATTTCTTTCTGAGTATAAAACGAGGTATAAAACAAAGAGTTCTTGCAAAATTTTATCAAAAAAAATTATTAATTTAAATATTTTTCTAGTTCGTTTAATATTTTAAATCTAACATTTATATTTACTATTCTTGATTTAAAAACAACGGTACAAAAATGTTGGCCCACTTTCTTCGGACATTTTATATACCTAAAGATTAAGAATATTATTTATCAATTTTAATAATTTTAATTTCAATGATGTATTTATTCTGAAGACTACCATTGTTATAAGACACATCTATTAAAGAATTTAGATTATCGTTCATAATTTCACCATACCAATCATATTCTATTGAATTCATATCATTTTTTAATTTTTGAAATATTTTTAAAAGTGAGTTTGGATTTTTAATAGTTGCTTCACAAGAAAAAGACAAAGTGTCACTTTTATCTAAGTCAGATATACACTGAATTATAAATTTACTCTCTATTTTACTGTACCAAAATTTACAGAAAAATACTACGCCGTAAGACACGAAAGTAACTCTATTGGTGTCGTAAATATTCGTATAAACAAGTATTTCGTAATGTTTCTGAATTGTTTTTCCTAAATGTTTATATTTGTAGTGATTGAATAAATTAGTAGAAAACATTCTCTCCGAACAAATATCACAGTTATGCAAAGTTGCTTCACAAAACCAAGCATTATGTTTACTTAAATTCAGTATTAATCCTTTATACTTACAATTTTCACATTTTTTTATTAATATTTCTCTAACTTCACTTGTATTAGATTTACAATCCAAGATACAAGTATTACAAATGAAACCATGTTTTGATAAATGAAATGAAGAAAGTTCCATTTTGCAAATTATACAATTTTTATCTATTAATTGAATATTAAGTTTAAATTCACATTTCTCAAAAATTATTCCCAAAGATAACAAACTATTTATATTTAGTCCTATGAATTCACTGTTTGTGGATGATTCATTATACGGATGGACATTTTTCTTGAATTCTAATTTTCTTTGCTTGGTTGTAACTTCTAAAACAAATTCGAAGAAAGATGCATGTTTCGAATTGCCCAAGAAGAAAACGCTGTGTTTGAGATGAGATGTGGAAATATCGTACTGCACTTGTATTGCAAATATTTGTTCAAATGCTTTCAATAAATATTTGCTTTCATATTCTGAAGTAATATTTGGTTTCGCTGTAAATTGATTCTCAAACAATATATTTGAATGGTTTCGTTCATAATGTTTCTTCAAATTTGGTGCATTGAAAATGGAAGAACACCCTGACACAAAACACTTATTCATGCGATAATCACATTCTTCTTCGTGGTATTTAATATCATTGAACAGATGCATTTCGTCGCAGCCTTTTTGATCATATTTACATGGGAATACATTAACACTTGCTAACGACTCGTAACTATGAATTCTAACAGCAGCAGCTTTTATTTCATCTGGAACTTGACACCGGCCACAAATATTGTCTCCATTCGGTGTCACATATATAGGAGAACAGGATAAATAAAGATTGCATTCACTGCACTTTAGAGTATCCAAAATATTTTGACTTATGTGTGCCATATTAATTGTAATTGTTAGATACGTTACCAAATATTGGTGATTATTCGTTAGTGACACATGTGTTTATTGCAAAATTAAGTATTTCGACATTTCTTGGACAAAAATCCAGATTAGGGTATATCATAATATATTAGTAAACAGGAGCAATAATTTAAAGGCACAACCAGGAATGATGTGAATAAATCTGTATCCTTGTAAATAAATTTTAACTTATAAACAAAAGTAAGGTTAAACAATAAACAAATATTCCTAAGTGCTAGCGCGGTAGTCCAGAAGATAAACAGCTTTGTGCAAGAATAAAAAGAAGAAATAACACCATCTAGGCCTAGGCAATAATCAGAACTCTGAGGAAAGAAAAGTCATATATCTCGATAAATATGGATAATCAAATCTTTCAAGCAATAAAGACTGCAAGAAAACAAGCGATAGACGAGAAATGACGAGTGCAAGTACAAATTAAAATAAAAGAACTCAAATCTAAGAATACAAACTCTATCATTACAGAGCAAAGGAAAAAAATGGGTCCAATAATAAAAAATCTGATGTGGCCAGCACATTATCTTCCGTCAGTTATATGAGGCATTTACAAAAATTCTACGGATGAACTGTTACCGGTAAACAGCTGTTTATCAGGTTATAGCTACTGGAATCGAAATTTTAAGAACGCAAGTGGTAAACAGGAGTAGATCCATTACCTATAAAAAAATTGAAAATTGAAACAGGTTAAAAACTTAATGTAGTTAACAAACTAGCAGAGTCCTACTTTGAACACATTTCCAATTTTAACGCGCGCGCTTCTCTTTGCATCACTACCTTTTTTTGAGATTAGATTCTTCATGAATCGGGTAAATGAATCTGGTAGATATTGTACAATACGGTAACTTTTTACCACTCGTGTTCTCGAACACAGTCGGTAGATGCGATATCGACTGGTAGAATTTTCGTAAATGCCTATGTATTTTCTATAAAATCCATACAGAAAGTTCCTTGCAAAAGATTATAAATTTCTTGTATGTACATTACCTTTCGACAGTTGTATTTTATACAAATTCCATACAGAAAGTTTCGAGCAAAAAGATCCTATATTTCGAGTAAAGTTATAACACTATGAATATGTCAATTGACACTGACATCTTTCGATCAGAATTTTCTTAATATAGTAGCTGTTTCTAGCATAGCTAGCTAATTTATGAAATTTAATTTCTTTATAATTTTATAACTCTATATCCATTTAATATGAAGTATAAAATGCAGTCAAATCGTATAGAGAATACAATGTTCTATAATATTTATAATAACATTAAATGTGAAAAAATTATATTTAACATCGTTTTTTCAAGAAAAACTTAAAATCTTCAAATGAGGGTACTTCCGGTTGACCAATTATAACCAAAATCTAGCTCTTCATATGGATGCAACGAAGAGGAATACGAAAGAATTATAATTTTTAGAATTGTAGTTTTAGAGCTACCGTAGACGAAATTTTGTTACACACACGCACATCATCGTAAAAATAGTAAAATCGTAGGGACCTTAAAACGTGCTTATTCATTAAAAACTCACCACCGAAATTTTTGACCAAAGACAATACCTTCCTTACCTAAAAGTGACGGAAGGTAAAAAGAAGAACTAATTTATTTATCGTACTGAAGAAAAAAATATATATCCCAACGAGAATTAATATTTAAAATTAATTAAGGAAGAACTTAAAGAATATGTATCAATAAGTGAAATTATAACCGTTATTTTTATTTTACTCTTATTTCCATAAACGGGGTGGTGAATTGATTAATGCAATATAGGAAATTCAGTGCTATTCATTTTTCATATGGCGATATTTTATTCCCTATTTATTTTAGAGCAACATACTTCAAATAAAACTTGTAGATAATTCTGCATCCAAATCACTCATCACATTTTATTTTTCACTTTTTCTAACGCGTAAAATTGGGATTAACATTTTTATAAAATTGCTCAATTATAGCGATAGCCGCGGAATTTAAACAAAGATAGGTACACACAACGATATAACGTTTTAAATCAAAAAAGTTAGTAAGTAATATAACACAGATTATAACATACTAATAATTAAAAAAGAGAAATGAGTATTGGTATTGTAGGTATAAACCGATCGTGATAGCACTATACATTATTTCAGATAAGAATAGACTTAGAAGTAAGATAGGGCTTACGATTCCAGCTTTCTGATTGGTCTAAATGCAAACCAAGTTTACAATAGCAATATGTGAGCAGGTATATTATTTATTCCATTTTGACTTTATAATCTATTTAACAATTTTTAACTGTTTATTTACCAAAGAATTAAAAATGATCAAATTTTGACGCTATCAAGTATGTCATACATGAAACAAAACTAATTCATAAGTTTTATGTGTGTAAAACAGGCTGGCTCTGCAGCGCCACCAATTCTTGTCTTATCTGAAATACAATATAAATGATTCTCATACTTCAGCTTGGGAGTTTCCTTCATAAAACCGTTTTATGCTCGGAATATTTTCTTCAATGTTGTAAATATTGTTTTATATTAAACAAAATTCCTATAAATCAAGTAATAAATTGAATAATAATACTTGCGCGAACTGTTAAAGTACTGGAAATTATTTTGCATTTGTTTGTACCTTTCTTTAAATTCCATGGCTATCACTATAATTGAGCATTTTTATTTTAATCGCAATTTTACGAGTTACGAAAAGTGTAAAATGTAACGAGTGATTTGGATGCAGAATTCAATTACTACAAGTTTTATTTGAAGCATTTTGCTCTAAAATAAATAGCGAACGAAACATCGCCATATGAAAAAAATAGCACTGAATTTCTTATATTGCATAAATCAATTTACCGTCCGGTATACAGGGTAACACTGAAAAACAAGCCACTCAAAATAACTTTTTTATTTATAATTATTTTTTTCATTTTCTTGATATATTTGTAAATTAGGATTAGGGGCTCATAAATCATGCGGTATTTAACATAATGGTAGCGCTTCCAGTATAATCGGAAGTGACAAATTTCATATTTCAAACGGGACATATTATATATTTAAATACATTTGAAATCTACGTAAAATTACGAATACAACGATATGTTTAAAATAATTTTTTATTGAAGAAATAAAATTTCAAAAACGTAAGAGAAAATTATGAATAATTAAACTGGTAAGCCATATCAGGTAGGGATATATTGGAAAGTAGATATAAATACGATTTTGATCTGGAATGGCAGGAGAATATGTGCTAGCATAGCATTAATACATTTTTTTAAATAAATATTTATTGTTAATTAAAGCATTCTTATTTCTTTATTAAATTACATTTGTATTACGATGATAGATACAGTAAGATTTATAATAAAACTTGCATTTTGTATACAGTGTGTTCAAAAAAAAATCCTAACTTTGAGTGGGTTATAAACAGAGAAACGTATGTGTGATCATTATTCAATTCAAAAGTCAAATTGTCAAGATTATCTTGAAATGTAATATTAAAGAGAAAATATATTAAATAAGAATACAGTACAGTACAATGCAATTCGCCGTTTTCATAATTAATCTCCATTTCTAAAATAAGATTCAAGAAGAAAAGCTTTGATTTCTTTAAATAATATTTTTGACAATAACTTGTGTCATATTGACATTTAGTTAAATACTTTTAAATTCACATACGTTTCTTTGTTCATAACCTACTCCGAGTTAGGATTTTTTTTGAACACACTGTATAACATATATTATTACGTACAAAAGTGTTGTAGTCCGTTTTACGATGGAGTATGTTTATGATTGGCTTCAGGCTCAGTCTTCTTTACAGTCTACACTTACACTCAAACAGAAATATTTTTTTCTATTTTCACATACCATCTCTCAAATTATTCATATATCTTTCTATAATATTTCCTATGTGACAAACAAACATTTATTGTAAATTCTAATTGTACATTATCGTAATATTAAGACGAGTTTAGTAATTTCAATTAAACCCAACTTTTGTATTTACTCGTCGTACTTTAAAAAGGCGTTATGGTAATGGTGGGTCACTTTTTTGTATACCTACTTTGTAAATAAATGAAGAATATTATTTATTGAATTTATTAATTTTAATTTCAATTTCATATAAATTCTGAAATATGCCATTGTTGTAAGACACATTTATTAAAGAATTAAAATTATCATTTATAATTTCACCATGCCAGTCATATTCTATTGAATTCATATCATTTTTTAATTTTTGAAACACTTTCGAATGTGTGATTGGATTTTTAATAGTTACTTCACAAGAACAACAAGCAGTGTCACTTTTACTTAACTCAGAAAGAATATGAATTATAAATTTACTTTCTATTTTATTGTATGAAAATTCACAGAAAAATACTATGCCGTAACAAAAAAAAGTAACCCTATTAATGCTAAAAATATCCGTACAAGTAAATATTGCATTATTTTTCTGAGTAGGTGTTCCTAAATGCTGATTTTTGTAGTGGTTAAATAAACTTAAGGAGTTTGTGTATCTTTTACAAATATGGCATAAACTTTGTTTTTCACAAAACCAAGTATTATGTTTTATTAAGTTAAGTAATAATCCTTTATACTCACATTTTTCACATTTTTTTATTGATATTTCTGTAACTTTATCTTTATTATTAGCATTACAAACCAAGATACATGTATTACACATGTAACCATGTTTTGACAAATGAAACGAAGAAAGTTCCGTTTTGCACATTTTACATTTTTTATCTAGTAATTGAATATTAAGTTTAAATTTACATTTGTCAAAAATTATTCCTAAAGATAACAAACTTTTTATATTTAGTTCTATGAATTCATTGTTTGTAGACAAGTTAATGTACGGTTCAACATTTTTCTTCAATTCTAACTTTCCTAGCTTGGTTTCAACTTCTATTACATATTCGAAGAAAGATGCATGTTTCGAATTGCCCAAGAAAAAAACGCTGTGTTTAAGTTGAGATGTGGAAATGACGTATTGTACTTGTATTGCAAATATTTGTTCAAATGCTTTTAATAAGTATTTGCTTTCATATACTGTAGCAATATTTGGTCTCACTGTAGATGGATTCTGAGACAATAAATTTGAATGATTTCCTTCATAATGTTTCTTCAAATTTGCTGCATTGAAGAGAGAAGAACACCCTGGCACAAAACACTGGTACATGTAGTGATCACATTCTTCTTCATGGTATTTAATATCATTGAAGAGATGTTTTTCATTACAGCCTTTTTCATCATATTTACACGGAAATATATTAGCACTTGCTAATGATTCGAAACTACGATTTCTAACAGCAACAGGTTTTATTTCATCTGGAACTTGACATCGGCCACAAATATTGTCTCCATTTAGTGTCACATATACAGGAGAACAGGATAAATAAAAATTACATTCACTACACTTTAAATTATTTAAAATATTTTGACTTATATCTGCCATATTTATTGTTACCTATTGGGTATATTGCCAGAAACATACCTACGTCAAATAAAATTCAATAAAATAGTGGTATTTATAGCAATACATTTATCGTGAACTTTCGATTGTACCTAGATAACATTTTATCTTATCTAAGATAAGACAAAAACTATTATGCTATTCGAAATCACATTTGCGTTGAAAATTAATTTTATTTTGATTATAGTTTTATTAATTAGGAACCTATAAATCTAATTCATATTATTTGTCTTAGGTAAGTATATTGTAAAATGGACTCTTGGGCATGAGGTCAACAGTGTACTTCTTGAGGGCCTCTGGCCCGAGATGTGTACGTTGACCGAAGGCATTATTTTCCGTTTAACTCCCGTGGTGCGTTCAACGTTTAACGTCCGACTATAATTTTTAATATTCTACGGATTACGGATCAGAAAGTTTTAATAAAATTTGCGGAGTAGGTAGGCTATGCATGCTTTTGCTTGTTTTTTATGCTTTATCCCAGTATCGATATCAATTTATTGACATTACCATATAGCAACAACTCATAACACGCTGTAGGGTGTTATTTGGTATATAACAACACTGAAAGCATGGTTGTTATGATAATAATAACATACCAGTCGGACCTTAAGGTATGTTTACAGATATATCCAAACAGTATATCTAAAACTTTTCAATTTACATTTTAAAATTGGCCTAGTTATTTTGAAATAGCCTATTAAAGTCAACACTGATGGTCACCACCCTGTGTAATTATAATTTTGAAGCGTTAAAATATAATTTTCCTTTAGAAATAATTTTGAAAAGTATGAAATATAACTATGTGTTCTAATTCTGGAATAAAGGGTCGCATTATTTTGTACACAGTACACGTTTCAGAGATATTGTGTGCAAAAGGGCGTTATAGAGCCAGTATAGAAATGACACAGTATTTTCAAGTAATGGGGGCCTTAGCGTAAAGCTAAACGCAGTTTTTAATAACCTATTATTAAACTGTTATTCCTATTGTAATGTGGAACGCCCGCCGTCGCCGCCACTGTAAGCGAGTGTCTATATATAGCGGTGACGTAATCGCGCTAGTAGCCGGGTGTCGTAAGCAAACAGGTCGCAACGTGTTTAATTACTTCCGGTCGCCTGAACCTTTTGTGTTCATTGTTATTATGCGGTCGAATATTCTGGGTTTTTCTAGAAAATAATGGCAGCTGTATATAAGGGGCGTAGCTATGCTCGAGACACACAGTTAGTGACATACAGAATCATAGAGACACATGGAGTGTTAGAGACTAAAGTGTTAGTGAAAAGCACAGCAGTATCGTAGTGAGCGTATGCAGTTGGTGTCGAGTAGGTACTCGGGAAGTTACTGGAATATTGGGATAGCTGTGGATGTGAATACTTGGTAGTGTTGACGAGTATCGGGAAGCTATAGTGTGCAAGGACAGTAACGGCGAGTCGGGAAGTTACTGGTATACTGGAATAGCTGTTAAAGAGAATACTGGGTATTGTTGAAGAGTATTGGGAAGCTAGGTATTAGAGGTGGGCGCGTGAGTAACTTTTTGTTCACGATCACGCACGCTCACGGAACTAAAAATGTAATCACGACCAACCACGCACGACTTTTTATCTTTGATTCACGATCACTCACGCTCACGATTTTATTTTGGCACTCACGCCCGATCCCGCCCCGCGGTTCTCGTTCGTGTCACGTAATTGTTTGTATGTACATTTAAGCCTGTTCAACACAGTTACTCGTATAAGTTGTTATGAAATTTGTTAACAAATTGGTAATAAGTTAGGTAACAGATTGGTTTCATTGGAAACGAATGTTTATGGATAAATAGGTTGTTCTATTCCATCACAAATATTATTATAAATTTGGTAATAAATTTGTTAACAAAATTATGATCGTGTCAAACGGGCTTAAAGATTTGTATATCTTTAGTGAAATCGGAGCAACTGTGTATACAATTTTGGGTACAACAATAACATTATTTTTATGCAGAAAAATACTGTGGACGACATAATTAGACATAATAAAAATAACAACAAGAACATAAAGTAAAAGATGGAAATTGACAATTTTTTAAATAAAAAATAGAAGAAAACTGGTACTCACGCCCGATTAAATTTCAATCACGCCTGATCACGCACAATAATTTTTTAGTGCTTCACGCTCACGTCCAATCACGACGCAAAATTTAAGTTATATTCACGATCACGCGGGTCACGTCGTGACCCATCGTGACCCGACAAAATCACGGCCCGCGCCCACCTCTACTAGGTATACGGGGGCAGTAACGACAAGTGGAAGTGAATACTCGGCAGCTAAACGCAGTGTTGAAGAATTGTGGCATACGGAGAGTCAGTGATACTGAGGCTGTGGAAGTTAGACAGAGAGTTACATAAATAGACAGATAGTGTTGTGAAAGAGGTGACTTCTGTCCGAGCAGTTGAATATACAGACGCTGTTGAGTCAGTTGAGTATATAGACGCTGTGGAGGTCGGTAGGCGGACAGTTGAACATGATATAAGTATATAGGGGTCTTAATTAGTTTTTAATAATAGTTTAATATTAGTAATAGTAACTTTCATTATAGTTTAATGAACACTTAATTATAATTAATAATAATTGTCTAATATTTACACTTCAGCCAGATAAATTAAAAACGTAACACTATCATTGAAGATTCATTCAATGCGAGAAAGTTAGTCGGATACCAGCGCTTCTACCGAGAAAAAATTGTACGCTAAGAGCTAAGGCTCCCATTAACATGATCTCATTTGTTTGGGATATTTAGAACCTTAAAATGGATAGAAGTTCGCTCTGCCCCACTGTTAAATTCTCTGGAGAAAGAAAATATCGCAAAGTTGCAGATAATCACCCCGCACTTAACACCCGACGAATGGTTATGTAATTTTGTTTATGTAGTTATTAAAACTGACTAGTGAAAAAAATAGAAAAACCTAGTTGGGGTCGTTATGTGACTAGTTGTTGTTTGACGACTTGGGTTCGAATTCAACCAGAGACAACGTGAAAATATTTACACCATGGTTGCACTATCAACGACAGCTTTGATTGGTGGCTCTAAGCGCCTTTTCGGTAGGTACGACTATATCTGTATTTTTATTACCGGCAAAATCTGTGAAAAAACAGACCCCACGCAATGGGTAATAATGAGTAATAAGAATATATTAATTACATTATTTAATAATAATTTGGCAACAATAGTGCTATTCACAATGACTTACAATCTTACAAATGAACACAGACTAGCAGAGCATCCAAACAGTACAGCATAATAATTTTTTTGTGAAAAATACCAGAACAGACTGGCAGACTATCTAAACAGTAAACTATAGGGCAGTGAATTTATTAACCCTTAAATGGTCGCGCGGGTGCACGCAATGCTCCGTTCGTATCAAAAGCTCTGTAACGTTTTTTTCATTTTGTTGAATGCCTTTCCATGGAACCTATGCCTGTTTTGTCCACCGTGCACTGCCGACGGTATTTTCAGTTTGCACCACTGTTCTCGAAGATATGGACGTGTTTTCAGCAGAATGTTCCAGCGGTGCATGGAGTGCTACGGCACGAGCACTTACGTTTGTAAAATTTAAATTCCCATTCTTGTAAACTATGCGATTTTACCATAATTTTAGAAGGATCAAAAACTCAAAACAGCTGATTGGCGAAGAACTTGCCAAGTATTTAGAAATAAACAAGGATGAGAATGGAGCATGCAGCATTTGATGAAATTGGAGCAAGAAGTTAACATTTTTAAATTTAAATCAATTATTGTGCTTCGAAATCTATATTTTAACTTAGAAATATTTTACATAACCAGAATTTATTCGCCTTTACTAAAGAAGTGATAATATTTTTTGTTTGTTCATTTTTTTATTTGTCTTTTTTCCTAGTAAATATTGTATCAAATAATAATAGATAATATTAATTCATTAGGCTATAACAAAAACTATAATCAAAATAAAAAACATACAGCAATATAGCCATATTTAAGGAGCAGTGGACTCAGAGCTCCGCGAGACCACTTACGTTACAAAAATTGGTGTGACCACTTAAGGGTTAAATAATAATAACAGTATACAGGGTATTCATATTTTTTGTGCACTATTGCTCTCTCGAGAACTATAAGAGCTACGAGGTCAGTTAAATTAGCAAACAATTTCTATTTTGCTAGACGTTTACAATGAGCAAAAAAGATATTTTTTCTACCAGTGGTTCTCAAAATACGGAATATAACTTTCTTATTTTAAATGGAAAAATAAATAAATCTTGTTACGTACAATGTATCCACTTTATTAAATTAAATATTAATAAAAGATTAAAAACATATTAATAATAAAAATTATTTTGAAAATAAAAAATTTAAAAATAAATATTGCTGTCGGTTGGTTTCGAACCCGACTCTCTAAATTGTGAAGCGCGCACGTTACCCCTACTCTATCAGAGCTGTTGCTTAGATACTATTATTTTCAAGATATGAATAACATTCATGGTACTTCTACAATTTTTCTTAATTTATTCTAATATTACACTTGTAAATTGACTGATTTGAATTGAAATCCATAGAAATAGTATCCCCGGATAAGCATGCAAAATTTCATCTTAATATCTTGCACTGGGGAGATACTATTCACAATTAACTAATTTTACATGTTAATCGCCCATGTGTCGGTCGGCCTAAGACACCCGGTATATGTATATATATATATATATACTGTGTTATAAACACTCTAGAAGCGTCAGTGGCTGAAGCCATACAACAGTGTCGTTTCTGTTGACGTTAGTCATGTATATTTTCTGTGGTATAGGTACATACTCGTATAACGTTTGTAGATTATACGCTCAGTCAATATCACTTTAATCAAAAATTGGTATTAAGTCAACCATATTGGTTTATTCGCCAAACAAACTTTGTCGACCCTGCGTGATCTATTTCCCATTTGATATGTATATATATATATATATATATATATATATATATATCAAGCCTTTCTTCGTGAATAAAATTCATTTTATCAACGAGAAAGCATACAAAATATTTGTTTTGACATTAAATAAATAATTAAATTAACATGAAATACAATATTCAATTATTTTCTTCAAAGCTCTCTTATTACAATCAAATTTAAATTAAATCAGCACAATTTTCATTCGCATTTTTCTCATTATTTTATAATAGAAATTGCCTAAAGTCCCGATCGCGGGACCGTATTAAAAAAATTAAAGTCCCGAATAGGCGTGGTTTACGCAATTTCTTTAAATTCATTTTAACATTATCTAACCCAGCATTTCTTTACTTTTTGGTTGCCGCGACACGAAACTTAAGACTATCGCGACCCGGCGCTGAAAGGGGTTTGAAAACATCGACTTTTAAAAAAATATATATTGCATATCAATTTCAGCCCTAAATATGTTTAATTAAACTAAAATAATGAATAATTACGATTTTTTTATTTAGACAATAAAACAAAAAATTATTTAATAATGTTCCGTTAGTTTCAATGGCGTAGAAAGAATGAATGGGTCAGTGTTGTAACACGAGGGAGGTGCGGTAGAGATGACTGCTACTACTGCTTCTTACTGTTTCTTACTGATGATTACTGTTTGCTAATTCTTCTGCCTCCAAACGATGATACACTTTTCACTTACTGGTGGACGCCTCTGATGGTTGGCGTCCAACACTTCGTGCCGAAAGCTTCTTGAGAAGGAAGTACACACATACACTTCACTTTAACTTTCTTTACACTGATGAACACTACGGACATGAACAAATACTTGTGATTTACTAACTAATACTTTATTTACATTTAAACTAATACAACTATAACTAACACAACTACATTTTGTAACCCAGCGGGCTGCGTGTAACACGCACCCCAAAACTAAAATACTACATTCCGGCAACTAACGTCTTCCCGACGCGACGAACTCTTACATGTTAACTCTCGCGAGTATCTAATCCGACTTTCTTTAAAAACAAAACGCTATCTTCAGGACAGGATTATCTTAGGGGTACGGGGTACATAGGCTAGGGCATCCCAAAGTCACGCACGTATACATAATAATTTCTAGACTAATGGTAAACAAATAAATGTCGTGACTATCATAATGCAATATGAATTTCTAAACTGAATTTTGACTTAAATAGATAAACAGAGTTAAAATATGAATATTGAAACTAGAGGTGGGCGCGGGCCGTGATTTTGTCGGGTCACGATGGGGCACGACGTGACCCGCGTGATCGTGAATACAATTTAAATTTTGCGTCGTGAGTGGACGTGAGCGTGAGGCACTAAAAATTATCGTACGTAATCAGGCGTGATTGAAATTTAATCGGGCGTGAGTACAAGTTTTCTTCTATTTTCTATTTAAAAAATTGTCAATTTTCATCTTTTACTTTATATTCTTGTTATTATTATTATGTCCAAATATGTCATCAACAATATTTTTTGCATAAAAATAGTATTATTGTTGTACTCAAAATTGTATACACAGTTGCTCCGATTTTACTAAAGATATACAAATCTTAAGTTCGTTTGACACGATCATAATTTTGTTAACAAATTTGTTACTAAATTTATAATGATATTTGTGATGGAATAGAACAACCTATTTGTCCATAAACATTCGTTTCCAATGAAACCAGTCTGTTACCTAACTTATTACCAATTTGTTAACAAATTTGATAACAACTTATGACTGTATTAAACAGGCTTAAATGTACATAGAAACAATTACGTGACACAAACGTGACCCGCCGGGCGTGATCGGGCATGAGTGCCAAAATAAAATCGTGAGCGTGAGTGATCGTGAATCAAACATAAAAAGTCGTGCGTGATTGGTCGTGATTACATTTTTAGTATCGTGAGCATGCGAGATCGAGAACAAAAAGTTACTCACGCGCCCACCTCTAATTGAAACTATAATTTAGAAGAGTTTATAAAAAGTTATTTATCTATTATTGCTCTTACCCTCGCCTTGTCACAGTGTGCAGACCAAAAACAAAAGTTACTAAGCCTACAACTTTTAATAGGCCCTAATTTTTCCGTTCCTACGTCTTAAAAAAATTAATGTTTATGTCCCATGGGTCTCATTGTTTCGTGGACCCGTGTCCACTGCATTTTCGATGTTTACGCGCTTGTTTTTGTCGCTGTATAATGTTTGTCATTCTACATCCCACCGGACAAGTATAATTCTCTCTCTATTCGGGATGTGACGTCTCAAGCAATTTTTAACAACTTCATTAATTTTTTCTCAGGTATTATTAATATGACGGAGAGATACAAAATAGGGAACATTCACATGAATGCACTGTTATATAAATATGAAGAAGATTTTAATTATTTTGTCAATAATTAGATACGAGTACATTTATTATTTTCTCACAATACAGTAAATCTGAAAATATTAAACATTTGGAAGAGAACAAAACAGTATGAACAATTTTCTATAAATTACATATATTTCGAAAACGTGAAATGAAGAATGAATGTTGATCCAAAAAAATCTAATTCCTAAGGTTGAGAATCACTGAATTGTGCGTTAGGTATAAATTTTTGTTGTTTTTTGAGAAATATACTAAGCTAAGTAAGGTGTTCAACAACAGTGCGCCTCATTGTGATTTAATTGGTCCGCCACGCCTCTTCGGAACTTTAATTTTTTGAACACGGTCCCGCGGTTATGACTCTAGCCACGTCCTTTAGAATATTAGAGTATGGCATACTATTTACATCGTTGAATTCAGAAAAAAATACTGAATCGAATAAAAAAAATAGGTTCCTATTTAAAATAAGAAAGTTATATCCCGCATTTTGAATACCACTGGTAGAAAAATATTGTTTTTCCTGATTGTAATAATCTAGTAATATAGAAATTATTTGCTAATTTAACCGATTCCATCGTAGCTCTTATAGTTCTCGATCTCGAGATGGCAAAAGTGGACAAAATAAAATAAACATGCTGTATAGGAGTATTATTCTCCACGTACGAATTTCAATTCGCTCTATAACCTGTATTAAAAACGCACATGCACACCAATAATCTCACCCTTTTCGAGAGACACAAAAATGGTACGTATGTCGTCAAGAATGATACACTTTTTATCGCGCAATTGCCATTATTAGGTGGACAATATAGGTATATGTATGATTACGGGCAAAATTCAATTCCGGACAATTAGACTTTATTTATTATTTTTTTCAATATTTGAACATTTTTAGCTTTCATTTTGTCTAAATATACCTTATCATAACGCACTCGCTAACCCATAAAACAACATCTGCAAATTTCGGGCCGTTATAATCTTTTTTTGTCCATAAATCTATAAATAAAACACAAAAAATATTAAAACGGCCTTAGTTTTACGGGCGTTAGTTTTGTGCGATTGGTTAGGTAGTTTGGCTATATTGAGGTGTATAAAGAAAAGTTTCTATAGGGAAGGCCAGCTAAAAATGTTGAGAAATCCAATTAAATGTAAAATCGCTGGGAGTTTCTACTATTAGAGAAAAATTACAGTTACACTAAAATACATTATACTTAATAATACATTAAAACATCATAAGGCTAAGGAGGCAATCTGTTAACGTACGAGTCCAAATTTGGAAAACGAGCCGCGAGGAATTTTACAAAGATCGAGTGCGTTAACAAGCCTTATGATACATGTTTTTATACTATTTTTCCATTGAGGTAATTTTATCCACTGAGGCTCTTTGAAAACTAAATAAATTTTGGCAAAAAATAGATAGTACCCTTATATCTCTGAAACTATAAGGATTTTCGAAAAAATAAATCGTGGTAGCAGTACTTAACAGTGCTTTTATAGACTAATAAGAACACAGAAATAGAAAAACATTTATAAAAACACTAACTAAATGATTAAATAGTTTTATTTTTTTAATACTCAAAAACATTGCATTGCGTTCAAAACCCGCCGATTGCTGGCCGGGTTATAATATAATATGCCGGATCGAGTTTACAGTTTACTGTTTTACCTCTAAACATAGGAATAGTTTACAATACTTCGTTTTACGTATACGTACATACCAGAATATCAAATAATTAATAATTTCAATATCTTTAATGTAGGCGAGTCGACTTTAAGCACTGCTACTCCATTTCTTAAAATTACAGAACTGAATTTTGAACTAAGAGCAAAGATATGACGCTACGACCGAACCATCTATTGAGCCATCCGGCCTATGTCGCACTGTCGTGGCGGTAAAAAATGGCCGTTCAAACGAATTACAAAAAAAACTGTTTTCATTTTTTTTTTACAGAAAACCTTTTATAATAATAATGTTTTATTTATTCTAATACATATAATTTTTCATGAAGAATAACATAAAAAAATTGAAAAATAGTGGAAACACCCATTACAATAAATCCGAAGCATTATGATTATGAACTTGATTTCATGATATTGCTGAAGGTATCATTGCTGAAAATATTTACTATTGCAAATATACGAGCCTAAACTCATAATAGTTCGGCTGGTTTACATTTTCAAAACAATCTTCACAAATGATTACAAGTTTTTGCAAAAATCTTTCTGCTACTTTAAATATAGGCTTAAAACTTAGAAAAAAACTGTGGCCCAAATGGCGAGTGCTTATAGTTCGACCGGCATATTAAAGGTCATATTTTAGTTCAGATTTAGCTACTATCGAGACCCTTTACTTCTGACACAATGAAAAACATTGCGTACAGTAAAACCTATACCTTGCCAAACATATGGGACAATACAAAATTGCAGGGTTTAGGGATACAATGCCCAATAGAATTTTATTTGGTATTATTAATAATGACGATGTAACCCAATATTTAATGACGGAATATTTGAATAACATATTCAGTTTTTGTAAGTTTAAAATGTATAATTGAAACTAGTCGAAAGAAATTTGTAGAAATTTCTCACCATTTACTTAGGTTTTATAATTTGTTTACTAAATTGTAAGCCCGCTGAAATATTATGGATTTTGGCTTGTACTATTACTCACGAAAGATGACTGTTCAAGGTCATTTGTTCGAAGAAAGAATACACATAACTTTACAGCAGTAGCTTAGCAACATTTTGTATTAGAAAGAGAAAGATTATTTGATCTAAGTCTATTTAATTTATGTGGTTTGACAGATATATGTAAATAGTGACATTACTTTCTAACACACAAACACACTGTAAATAATAATGACGTATGTCGTAGATTTACAGATACCTAATTATCTACTACACTGCCCTCTGTGCTAATATTTATCCAGTGGCGTTGACGTTTAAATTGAATCATTATTCCTTGGTTTATAGTTAAGTCTATGTTTTTGAATTTTGCAAAGTGAAGAATATAAATCTGTCAGAAAGGCATTATTTAGTTAGAAACATAATTTTCAAATTAATTACTCTTATTTTTCAGTTAAAATGTGTCCATAAATATTACATGTTGCACGCCTATGAATACGAAATGCAATGAAGTTATCTGCAAGTAATTTTATATCAGACGGCTCACAAATGACCTTGAATAGTCATCTTTCGTGAATAATAGTTTATGTATTTATTATAATTTACGGAAAGTCGGACTTTTGAGTGTGAAGATAGGACGAAGGACATACAGTTAGCAATTATAGGATTACCCTACCGAAAGTAAGACAGTTTGTAACCCTAGATCATTAAAATATTCATGTAATGAGAATTTTGATCTATTGGAATGACATGAGATATTGTGCTGGCATTTTCAAATTTTTATAATAAGTATTTATTGTTAGTCAAAGCATTCTTCATTATTAAATTACATTTATTTTACAATTTTATACGTTCATAATATAACTTATATTTTGTGTGTAACAAATATTATAGTATACAGAAGTATGGTCCATTTTTAAACTAAGAAAAGTAAATTCAAAATTTTCACAATATGCTCATGCTGCTAATTGGCTACTACCCAATCTTGTTTCCAAAAAAAAATCCTTTTTATGTTTTAGTCCCTTTGACATCTTTTACATATTAATTTCACATAAATTTCTTTCTGTGATATTTTCTTAGTAAAAAACAAAGAGTTCTTGCAAAATCTTATCATAAAATTCAATCATTTAAATATTTTCATTTAATGTTTTAAATCTAACTTTTATATTTCTTTTTCTTGATTTAAAAACAACAATATAAAAATTATGGCTCACTTTCGTTTGACATTTTATATAAAATTTAAAAATATTAATTGTCGATTTTAATAATTTTAATTTCAATATCAAGCCTACCATTGTTATAAAACACATCTATTAAAGAATTTAAATTATTGTTAATAGTTTCACCATACCAATCATATTCTTTTTAACTCATATCATTTTTTAATTTTTGAAATACTTTTAAAAGTGAGCCTGGATTTATAATAGTTTACTTCACATGAAATAGAAGCAGTGTCACTTTTATCTAGCTCAGAAAGAATTTGAATTATAAATTTACTTTCTATTTTCAGTACCAAAAGTTATAGAAAAATACTATGCCGTAAGTAACCCTATTGGTGTGATTATTTTTCTCAGTTGTTTTTCCTAAATGTTTAAATTTGTAGTGATTAAATAAATTAGTAGAAAACATTCTCTCTGAACAAATATCACAGTTATGCCAGTATTAATCCTTTTATACTTACAATGTTCATATTTTTTCATTAATATTTCTCTAACTTCAGTTGTATTAGATTTTCAATCCAAGATACAAGTATTACATTGAAACCAGGTTTAGATAAATGAAATGAAGAAAGTTCCATTTTACAAATTAAACAATTTTTATCTATTAACTGAATATTACGTTTAAATTAACATTTCTCAAAAATTATTCCCAAAGATAACAAACTACTTATATTTAGTCCAATAAATTCATTGTATGCACACAAGTTATTGTACAATTGAACATTTTGAATTCTAACTTTCCTTGCTTGCTTTTCAACTTCTATTACATATTCGAAGAAAGATGCATGTTTCGAATTGCCCAAGAAGTATACGCTGTGCTTGAGTTGAGATATGAAAATAACGTACTGCACTTGTATTGCAAATATTTGTTCAAATGCTTTTAATAAGTATTTGGTTTCATATTCTGTAGCAATATTTGATCTGACTGTAGATGGATTCTGATACATTAAATTTGAATGATTTCCGTCATAATGTTTCTTCAAATTTGGTGCATTGAAGAGAGAAGAACGCCCTGGCACAAAACATTTATTCATAATCACATTCTTCTTCGTGGCATTTTATATCATTGAACAGATGTTTTTCGTCGCAGCCTTTTAGATCATATTTACATGGGAATACATAGAGCGCTTACTAATGATTCGTAAATATGATTTCTAACAGCAATAGCTTTTATTTCATCTGGAACTTGACATTGGCCACAAATATTATCTCCATTCGATGTCACATATACAGGAGAACAGGATAATTAAAGATAACATTCACTACACTTTAAATTATTCAAAATATTTTGACTTATATCTGCTATATTATTTGTTAGGTATGTTGCCAAATATTAAATATTGGTGATTAAATTATTGGTTTTGGTTAGCGGCACATACGTTTACTGCAAATTAACTATTTCGACAAGAATTTCATATTTTATTGGACAAAAATCAGGTTTTGGAAATAGCATATATGTATAAGTAAGGAAGATCAATTCAGAAGGCACATTCAGGAATAATGTGACTATATCTGAATGCTTTAAAATAAAGTTTTAGTTATATACAAAAGTAAGGTTAAACAATAAATAAATATTCCTAAATTCAAGCTCGAGAGGCAGCCCGACAGCTAAATATATTTGTACAAGAACAAAAAGAAGAATTTGGAGTGTTTCGGCAATAATCAGTACTCTGGCGAAATAAAAGTCAAATAACACCAAAAATATGGATAATTAAATATTTGTAGGTAAAAAAAACTTAGAAAACAATGGACTCAAACTGACTAGAAATGAAGAGTACAAATAATAAGAATTCATATAGGAAAACAAGTTAAAGAATACCACTCCAAAATTACAGAACAAAAAAAAATATTGGTTCAAAAGGAAAAAGAATAATTGATATGTATATTTATGGTACTGCGGGTAAAAGATATATCACAACTAGAATTAATGTTTAAAAATAATCAAGGAGGAACTTATAGAATATGTATCAATAAGTAAAAACGCAGCCATTACAAAATTGACGAATATCTGTAACTATGTAATTATTGTTGCTTAAAATTTTTGTAATTTAAAATAATATTATTATCAAAATAACATTTATTGCTATAAAACGTCAATTCATGCCATATGTTTTCTTTTACTGTTTATAGCAATAATATCAAAATGGCGTGCACGTACGTACTCTATTGTTTAAATAAATACATATCAGATTTAACAATATCTTTTTTCGATTTTTTCTTCTTATACCGAAGTGACGTTTCATTTCAATATTTGCGCTAAAAATTATTTATTTAAACTTAAATAATTTGGGATATATTGGAAAATATATATAAATAGGATTTTGATCTGTTGAAATGGCAGGAAATTATGTGCTAGCATAGCATTATTACATAATCGTAATAAATATTTATTGTTAATAAAAGCATTCTTATTGGATTATTTAATAACATGTTTTACAATGATAGGTACAGGATCATAATAAAACATATATTTTGTATGTAACAATTATTATAGCATACCGTTTTTATACTAGGAGAAGTAAATTCAAAATTTTTGTAATACGATGTATGTTTATGATTGGGTAGTGCTCAATCTGGTTTACACCGAAACAGAAATAATGTTTCTATTTTGACCTTTAGTCATTTTCATATATTATCACCTTTTACAAATTATCTGTCTGTAATATTTGCTAAGTGTGTAACGGAACCTACTTGGTCACGGCACCAATTTTATGTAACGCGACATACCTATACCTGTATATACCTTGGCCTCGTCTAATAGAAGGTTGTACTTACCCTACGTTGTGTTTATTTTTAATAAGTAACCCTTTACCTGGTTCGTAATATAGAGTAGCTGTTAAAAGTGGAGGAATCGGGATAGGTATTTGACGTAATTAAAGAATAATGTTCTCTCCAAATAGCAGACAAAATGTGTCTATCTTTGTGCATTTATTGAAAATTAATTATGAAAGCAAATAGTAAATAATATGAGAAATACGGTCGGGTGTAAGGGTTTGAACACGACACCCTGCTGTGGAAAGGTCCGCTCTCTGGCATTCGCCTTACGTGCGAGGGAAACCACAGCGAAAACCTCGTACAGAGAGACATCGAGACACAATTTCAACAAATAATTTATAACAAATTAAACATAGTAACATATAAAGGTTGTCCCAACAATTTAATATTAACAACAATGAAAATAATGCTTGAATTCGACCTGTATATTGACAGTCAATTATAAACGTAATTGTGTAAGTGAAAGTGAGTGTGTAAGTTTGGTAAGTTCGGAGTTTCATCCGAACTGCCATGACGCTCGGCGTCGCCGCCGGCCTGCTTTTTGTATGGAAAGCGTGGAGTTAGCAACACAATCCTGGTTCGCCGCTGGACCGGACTCACCATTTGTACAGGCCGCCCGGCATAGCCGAGGCGTCTACAGTATGCGACTGTGTCGCCATACTGTCTATCCCGACAAGTACCTGTGTCGTACCCGTCGGGGTGTAATTTGTAAAGTGATACCCAAGTGAACGTGGACTTGCCAGCGTTCGGTGCTGATACGGCACACATCTTGAGCTTGGGTGGCTGCAAGCAGCGAGACCCGCAAAATTACGTTTGATTGGCAACCAATATTAGGTCACGTAGATAAATATCAATTCATTATATTATTGTGACAACAATAAATCATAATATAGTGCTTGTCCAAGTTAAGTTCATCGTAATTGAAAAAGGGAGCCAAATCAGGTGAATAAGGGGGACAGTAGGGGAGGTTCCCAAACATGCCTGGCATAGCCATAGCAGCTGAATGGGGGAAAGTAGTGCAGGTTCCCAAACGTGCCTGGCATAGCCATAGCAGCTGAATGGGGGAAAGTAGTGGAGGTTCCCAAACTTGCCTGGCATAGCCATAGCAGCTGAATGGGGGGAAGTAGTGGAGGTTCCCAAACGTGCCTGGCATAGCCATAGCAGCTGAATGGGGGAAAATAGTGGAGGTTCCCAAACGTGCCTGGCATAGCCATAGCAGCTGAATGGGGGAAAATAGTGGAGGTTCCCAAACGTGCCTGGCATAGCCATAGCAGCTGAATGGGGGAAAGTAGTGGAGGTTCCCAAACGTGCCTGGCATAGCCATAGCAGCTGAATGGGGGAAAGTAGTGAAGGTTCCCAAATGTGCCTGGCATAGCCATAGCAGCTGAATGGGGGGAAGTAGTGGAGGTTCCCAAACGTGCCTGGCATAGCCATAGCAGCTGAATGGGGGAAAATAGTGGAGGTTCCCAAACGTGCCTGGCATAGCCATAGCAGCTGAATGGGGGAAAATAGTGGAGGTTCTCAAACGTGCCTGGCATAGCCATAGCAGCTGAATGAGAGGAAAAGCGTGGAGGTTCCCAAACGTGCCTGGCATAGCCATAGCAGCTGAATGGGGGAAAATAGTGGAGGTTCCCAAACGTGCCTGGCATAGCCATAGCAGCTGAATGGGAGGAAAAATGTGGAGGTTCCTAAACGTGCCTGGCATAGCCATAGCAGCTGAATGGGAGGAAAAATATGGAGGTTCCCAAACGTGCCTGGCATAGCCATAGCAGCTGAATGGGGGAAAGTAGGTAGGTATTGGAGAGCGGAGTCGAAGGTGGACCTGGAGAACTTACCTCGGACAAGCCAAGTGTAAGAGTTCGATGAGTTCAGAGCCTTGGGTTACCCAACATGTCAACCATACCAGAGGTCCAAGGTCTGTGAGTCTGGCCGAAACCAGACTGCCGAATACAGCGTTTATCCCCGTATTTAAACCAAAATGTCCCTCTTGCCTCCTTCCGATCTTAGGCGTTTCGGGGTTAAGGGTTTCACCTCCCCGTCACCGGTATGAGTGGGTGGTTGGGTGGCCCTTGGAAACTTCTAGAACATAAGAAATTTTCCATTGATACTTAACACATGTGCACGCCAGATCTCCGGACTTAGGCTTGTGACGCCGTTTCAAGTACCAGATTTGTCTCGCCTTAACTGCAGAGCCCTGTCCCTTTGTCCTTGTGAAATAGATAAAAACAACAAAAAAACACACGCACAGAAAAATACTTATGCAATGGCCATCGCAACTAAATAATAACTACGTATTCTTTATACATGAACAGTCTAATTGTTTGTAAGTAAGTAAAAAAAAAATAAATAAATAACAATAATAAGTGCATAAATAAACAAATAAATAATAATCATGATAATAGAGAGTACAGTCTCAAGTGACAAACAAACATTTAATGTAAATTCTAATTGTAGGTACATTATTGTAATATTGAGACCAGTTCAGTAATTTAAATTAAACCTAACTTTTGTATTTACCCATCGTACATTACAAACGCGTTATAATAAAGATGGCTCACTTTCTTTTTATACCTAGTTTGAAAATAAATGAAGCATATTATTTATTGAATTTATTAACTTTAATTTCAATTTCATATAAATTCTGAAACTTACCATTGCTGTAAGACACATTTATTGAAGAATTTACATTGTCATTAATAATTTCACCATACCAGTAATATTCTTTTGAATTCATTTTTTAAAAATTTTTGAAACACTTTCGAAAATGTGATTCGATTTTTAATAATTACTTCACAAGAACAACAAGTAGTGTCACTTTTATTTAACTCAGAAAGAATATGAATTATAAATTTACTTTCTGTTTTCTTGTATGTAAATTCACAGAAAAATATTATTCCGTAACTAAGAAAAGTAATCCTATTAATGATAAAAACATTCGTACATTTGTATATTGCGCTATTTTTCTGAATAGATGTTCCTAAATGGTTAAGTTTTTAGTGGCTTAATAAACTATTACACCATCGTCCTTCCGCACAAATATGACAGGTTCTTGAACTCGAAGACCTGGCTTCACTGAACAAAGTAGCATGTTTACGCAAATTTGGTGCTGATATCTCACAGTTATATTCTTCACATTTTTTTATTGATATATTGTCTCTAGTTTCTTCTGTTTTATTGTCTTTACAAACCAAGATACAAGTATTGCAAATGGAACCATGTTTTAACAAACGAATTGAAGAAAGTTATGCTTTGCAAATTATTCAATTTTTATCTATTAATTGAATATTAAGTTTAAATTCACATTTCTCAAAAATTATTTCCAAAGATAACAAACTATTTAAATTTATTTCTATAAATTCATTGATTGTATACAAGTTATTGTACGGTTGAACATTTTTCTTAAATTCTAACTTTCCTTGCTCGGTTTCAACTTCTATTACATATTTGAAGAATATTAGACTTTAACAGGCTATTTCAAAATGACCTTAACCTGTTATACAGGTTGCCCATTTTTCGAGGCGCACCTTTGGGAACTCGAAACTTTAAGAGATACTATGTTAGTTAAATTAGTGCAAAGTTGCCCCCTTTGAGACCATTTTAATGATGTATTTGTTTTTCCCGAAAAATGCATGGGCCACTAAATAGATGCAAAAATAAAAAATTTCTGATTTTTATTTTTACGAATAACTTCCAAATGTGGGATGATACTGGATTTTGGTTTGCTCCTCTTTAGGGCACTTTTTTTATAATAAATAAATTTTATTCTTTGCATGTATCTATTTATTGGAAAAAACTAATACAAAATACTGCGCACGCACGCACGAACGCACGCAAGACATTGAATATATTGCAGAATATTCCTTTATTCTTCACTTTGTTAAGTTAATCACAAATCACAACTTTGTTAAATTACAGGTTATATTTAAATGTCACTTTGATGTTTCGAACCTAGCGTGAAAATCAAAATGGCCGTTGATAAACCGCTTACGTCACTGGACAATTTTTTTATTATTAAAGATCGATTTGAGAGAAAATAAAAAATACGGGTCTATTATTTTTCATTGCTCTATCGATTAAAGTTAAAAATTAAAAATCGTGCATGACCTCATTTTAAGCCGTTCAAATATATTTTTCAGAACTTCGTCAACTGCAGCAGTTCCCAATAAGTAATAGGCTCATGCCCGTATTCATAACAGTCCGTAACAAGGGTAACGCTTCGTTATATTGAAAACGCCCGTAATATAGCAATTTTTTTATTCATAAACATTTCGTTATCCATAATCCAACACAACCATTGATTTAATAAATACATATGAATGGAGTCTTGCCTATAGCCGTACACAGTGTGCTTTGTGACCAACATTCGAGAGAGATAGTTATACACAAAGTTCTACAGTGGGAGAACGATAGAAGAACGTAGACGTTAGTCACGTGGTACGACTACCGTGTACGCTCTGTAAGGCAACAAGAAAAGTTGAATAAAATGAATAAAACTAATGATTTTTAATAAATAATTTTATGGATTATTAGTTACTTTTGTATTTTAATAGTTTAATAAGCAAATTAATATATTATTAACTGGCCAATGATTATTAAACTACCTTATTATCAAATTAGAATTTTTCTTATATTATATGCACAGCACACCTTAACCATTTTAATTTTTAGTATCCTTAATACTTTATTTATAATACTTTTCTTATTATATTTAAATAAAACAAGAAATTTCGAGAGCGCTGTAATACATTTCTAGCGACAGCAGACCCCAGTCACGTGGTTCTCGCTCTGTCTTTATTGCACAATGTTAACCACAGACTATCCTTGTCTACACCCCTTCCATTTACGAAGTATTTATTAGTTGTATGTTGTATGATAACAACCGCGAAATCCGTCGTAATATTTAACGAGACGAATTTCGGCTGTTATATGTATAACGACGCGTTAAATATGAATATTTTCATTTGTTGAAATTCAGTGCAGATAATTTTGACATTGACAAGTATACATTTTGATCTGTTATAAGTGTCAGAAGGTACGTTTAATTACATATTACTTAAGGTCATTATTAATTTACACAAATTTATTTTAGAATTTGACAATGTCATCATTATCATCTATATCATCAACATCATCTATTTCTTCAATATTATTAACTTCATCATCTGTCGTTACAAAACAAAGCGTTATATTTTGTTGTTATTTTTTCTGAATACTCTGTTATATTTAACGATCGTAAAAATATTACGGTCCATTTTGTTACGAAGCGTTATATTTACTTTTATGAATACGGCCATCAGTGTTATAATTAAAACACTGTAATCCTATAATATGTAATATTTATGTAAACTTCGAATTATTCTTATACTGAAGACATGCGATGTGCGGATGTCGCACGAAACGTCCTATTTAATGTATTAGGCAACATGATTGTTGTAATAAAAAGCTAAGGAACCTTAAGGCCTCCAATTCTTATTCTAAATATAATGTTCATTAAGAAATAATTTTCAGAAGTATGAAGTATATAACTGAGATCACTAATTCTCTGATTATGTTTCTGAAAACTCAAGTTCTAATCCGATTATCATTCATCAGCATACTCGTACAAGAGGTACATGTATACAGGTGGTACATTTTTTTCTGATTTAGATAAAATAATAAAAATTGGAACGCCCCTTAGTAGGGTTCTGTTTTATTATGCACGCCACTGTGTTCTAATTCTGAAATAAAGGGTCGCATTATGTTGTACACGTATCAGAGATATTGTGTGCGAAAGGCCGTTATAGAGCCAGTTTAGAAATGGCACATAGTTTTCAAGTAATTAACAGTGTCTCACAGTCGTTTGGGAGCTTAAAATGGATGAAAGTTCGCTCTGCCCCACTTTTAAATTGTCTGGAGAAAGAAAATATCGCAGAGTTGCAGATAATCGCCCCGCACTTAACGCCCGGCGAATGGTTATGTAATTTCGTTCCGTTACAAAGTAACAGAGTTACGACGTAATGCAGTTTCAAACTGCACTCTAAATACAATCCAATTGGGGAGAATTTAACACATACCTAGCGACGATTCAATTCTTTTCAAATGGATTGAGGACAAATTATAATTATGCCTTTATGTAATTGACCATCCCATTCATTTCATAGTAAAATTTGATGTAAACAAATATATATAACTGGAATTTATGCCCATTGAGTTTAGGACACTGAGCTTTTAATGTGTAGTTTATTTTTTTAAATCTGCTATAAAAGTCATCCCTTTCATATTTGCATTGACAAAAAGGGCTAGCGATAAGGATAAATATATGCTTGTCCTTCAAAATTCATATTGTTTGTACGCTGTAACGTAAATTCACTTATTATTTCGGATTCATAGTCGTGCGTACAGCGTTAGTTTCTTTTAGTGAAGGTAAGCTTTAGCTACATTGATGAAATATGTTGTAAGATACTTATGCCCAGTTGCACCACTAATACTTAAATTTTAAACTTGGTTTTATTCAATTAATCAATTCAATTGTACACTGTAACCAAAAATATTATTAGCATAAATTTATTTGGCTAATTGAATAAAACCAAGTTTATATAGTGCAACTGGGCATTAATATTAATGATATGGTCACACTATACGAAATATTTAATAACGAGTTATTATCAAACATTATTATTCAATATTTCTGTTGATGTATATTTCCAATAAAAATTCAAGATCAAATAATTTATTTCAATTGCCGTTTTTCTGTGCGAGTGATCAATACCTACTAACAAAAAACTTGAGTTTCCTGTGCCTACTTCAATACTTACCAACCACATATTCGTATCTAATAGCTCTATTTTGAACAAATCTGTAAGTCTTACAGATCTGTAAATCTGTAAATAATGAATAAAATCGCAACGAAAGCTACCACTCTTGTGTATAATTTTATATGAACCAACAAAAATATATGCGTAAGACACAAATTTGTTCAAAATTGACCTATAATATTACTCTATCTTTGATTTTACAAGTAATACAACTTTAAAATTCTGTTAATGTACTAGCATTATAAATTAGTTATAAAAATAATATATCATCACTGTATATTACACAATGCTGAGTATGCCAATCTGCTTTGTACACAGATTTCGGTACCTAATGATGACGACATATTTTTACCAGGCATCACGCCACGGGCACTCATTGCTGGCGTGGAAAATGTACCACAGGGGTCAGGGGTCAATTTTCTGCCTTTTAAAATTCGAAATATTTGGCGTTGGTCAAGTTCGACCCTGTTCCCTAGATCCGCGACCATATTGAAATCAAACAATTTAGTTGCATGTGTGCTTACTTCATGGTTTCATTGCGTATGTTAGTGCGGTTTAGCCCTTGGATGATAAAACTGCTGCGAAACAGTTGCCCAATTGAAAATTGCATGTCAGCTCCTAGCCTAATATTTAGACAAAAGTTGCCGCATTAGGAGACTCATTTTAGCGGTGGGCTGTTTATTAGGAAAAAAATCATGAGTCTATAGAAATAAGCGAAATTGTAAATTTGGAGTTTTTTGTACCTACGTCCAACGTGGTTTCTACCTGGCATCATAAACATAACTTTACTATTTGGTTTGTTTTCAATATTTCTTTTTTAAAAATTCAATCAACATAGAAAGACAAAGACAAATGGCTTGAAAGTAGTAAAATTTTGGAATATGAAATATGGTAGATGTGTGAGCGAGTGAAGAAGATAGATAGAAATACTGTGACGTGTATTTTGAACGCATTAAATTCTTGAATATTTTAAAACTAATAACTTTTTTAAAACTTTGATTGTCCTTCACTGTTTTAAGGTCTAATTTTATTATAAATAGCAAATTTTCAAATGTTATTATGGTGAAGTACCCCAGCCATCTAAAAACAATATAAACTTAAGAAATGAATTTTACATGTTTCATCTGCTTTCATAAATAGACTATTTCAGAAAATTGAACGACCATTGCATTTAGTTTTTAAACTAAAAAGGTAGTGCCGTTAAATGGCGGCATTTCAAATTTATACGCAACCCCGGCATATAGTTTTAGATTTTATTATATATATATATATATATATATATATATATATATATATATATATATATATATATATATATATATATATAGAAGTCTAAGGTATGGTTTAAATTGTTATTTTACAAATAAAAATTTATTTTAGTATGTGAAAATGTGAAGTATATTCATCAATCAATTACAAAATATTGTGATTGGAATAGTTGTATTACTATACTTAACTTTACTTTTTGTTTTCTAAACCAGACAATATATTCCAATGACAGTATTTTGAAGACCAAAAGTTTAGTACGCATCATAATTATTTGAAAAACGAAACCGAAAAACAAAACAAAACTGAAACAGACGGAACTATCATATAAACAATGATGGATATACAGCAAACGGCACTAACTTTTTGTCGCAGTCTAACACTTGCCGCATGCGCCTTGAATTTCTAAAATGGTCTATTATGGACATAATCTATAATTGCTTGTAGGTACTATACAAGCTAAAATTAAAATATATAGTATATTTTATCTTTCTACAATATTTAAGTTTTCTGTCGACGCATGCAAGCTTACATTTTTGTAGTAACATCATAAAATCAGAAAGTAATAAATCTGAAAGTTTTCATATGTACGATTGCAACGCTACAAATCTGAATTGATCTTATATTTTGATATCTAAACGTCGAATATGCTTCAAAATAAATTGCAATAGATGCCGATGCACCGATACCTATCGCAACCAGACATACAGAAGTGTATACCTGTGCACTTCAGTGTATAACACAACACGAAACATTGGCGTAGAAAGGAGAATATTTCGATTTTAGAACAAAATTATATGTCAAAAATTTTCCTTGTTTGTTTCATTGTCTACAATTCTCTCAAAAAATAATGACTGCAATTTTATTTTATAATAGTTATACCTATCTGATTTTTAAAATAAATATATAAAGAACAAGCACAATAGACCATTTCAGAAATTTGAGCGACCACTACATTTACTTTTTAAACTAAAATGTTAGTGCCGTTAAATGGCGGCATTTTAAATTTTAGAACTACACAGAAGTTGTTAAAATGAATTTGGGTATAAGGTATGGTTTAAATTCTTATTTAACAAATAAAAACTTATTTCAAATGACAGTATTTTGTGGACCAGAAGTTTAGTACCCATCATAATTGCTTGAAAAACAAAACTAACAAGACAATTAAAAACTGTAATACAGACAGAACTGTCATATAAACAAGGATGAACAAACGACACTAAATTTTTGTCGCAGTCTAAAACTTGGCGCATGCGCTTTGAATTTCTGAAATGGTCTATACTACTAAAGAATCGTCTCAAGTCTGCCAAAAGAACTAAATTTCGGAAAACTGACAGTTTCTACAAGACAACGCTTGGCCACATACTGCCATCCAATGGTAACAACTATCCAAGATTTAGTTTGTGTATTTAGACCACCCGTGCCTCGCCCCAAGCGATTATCATGTCTTTGGTATGGTCCACTAAAAGTACCATTTGATGGCAAGAAATTTCATACAATGATGAAGTTAGAAGTAATTTAAGCGGTGCATGAGTGGTTGTGCACATCAACAAGAGAACTTTTTTCTTCTGGTATTCAAGCGATGGAGGACGTGTATAAAACGTAATGGGAACTAGGTACGTCGGAATATGACATTATTTCAGTAAATTTTGTTTAACATCGTTTTTAATATTTTCATTTGACCCTGCCTCGTATTTTCATTTTTGAACAGCAGTTACCACTACCAGACATCATTTCAAGGCATTTACATATGAACATAAAAAAAATCTTTCAGAAAGTTAGCAAGCAATTTTATTAGATATATGTTTGTACCGACATGTCTGCAAATGGAAGTTACATATCGAATACCTACATTAATATAATTTATAGGATAAATTTAGTGAAAATACTACTTTTTGTGACAGTTATTACTTTAAATAAATTGCGATTCTAATTTAAATCGGCCACTTTTCTTTGTGGGTAATGTGACAGTTTTATAGTGTCAAACTCCCCATTTCGGCGCCCATGAATGCACTTACATCTGTTATAAATCCTCACATGCTACACGGCTGCACCCGAATAAAATTTTCATGCAATAAAATGAATAAGATCACAGTGAGTGTTGACAGCAGATTTATGTATTTGTCCATAAAAATCGAAGGAAATGTTTATACGCACTAGTAGTTCTGTTGCCCGCGCTTTCAACATGTCATAAAGTTATAAGTATTCTTTGCTTATTCCTTTCGGTTATGTTTAGATTCCGATATCTATTTCGGGTTTAAACTCCACTAAAAATTTTCAGTGGGTAGTTTAAAACTAGGATTACATTGATTTAACTTTTAGAATCAGTTCATAAAGTTTATTAGATAGAATTGTTACATTTTATTCTCAATAAAATATATACAGTTTGTGTTTCTTCAGTATTTGTTTCAAATATGCTTGCCAAAGCAAGGCAAATTCAAATATGTAATTGCCACTCGTGTCAAAAATCAAGAATAGTGTAAAAAGGTAGGGATCGAATCTATGTTTCGTTTACGGTGATTCCCGTTAAGCCAATACATACTTTTATTATCACCGTTTTCTACCGACTGTCAATACCTCTCGGCGGGCTACTAAGCGTTTATTTATATACAACTTGCGACAAATCTCACAATTTTTATTGACAACCGGTATTTTACAGTTTCTGCCAAGCCAACTGTAACTTCCGAACTTCCGAATCTAACATAGATGACCATACAAATAGCCCTTTGTCCATATATAACGTGTATGTCAATCGATATATAACCTTTAATCGAGAGTTCCAAATGATTCGAATGCCTCTTTCCGGGGGTATGCAAACAGGCAGATGTTTACACACCCCTAGTCACGTATATGCAGGAAAGGTGGCCATGTGGGAGCGATTTTACATTAGAATAAAGGTACTTACTTATCGTGCCAGTTGACATCACTAACTGCTATGATTGTTGTCTGGAACCCTCTCAGTCACTACATTGGACTCACTTCACTAGGTATTTAGGGTTCATTTTAATTAATGCCAACACCATATAATTTAACGATTAAATATATTAAAACAAATAAACATGTTGAATTACAATTACAATTTGGTTAAACATTTGAATACTGTTTGCTGATTATGACAACAAACAATGTCGTTTAGCTTCTATCTATACTTGTTCTTAGCACAAGCGAGAGCAACCCCGCTTGGGAGCCGCATAAATGCGTACTAAAGAATCAGACTTCGGCGAGAGATTTTCTAAACGATTAATGCTGACTTAACTAAAACTCATCTCTTCACGTCTCGCCTAAGTTGAATTGCGTGTCTTTATATTTCACAACATTTCTCAATGTTACAATAGCTTATATGTATGTATATGAAGTTCATGATAATATTATTTTTCTGGGTATCAAAAATGTGATGCGGTCAGAAAATAATTTTTAATGGAATTATATTCAAATCTGTAATCAGTACGATACTTATGTAAAAGAGGCTATGCCTAGTGTCATAACAAAGGGACCGCAGTCTAGTCCCGACTTCAGTTGGCGTTTCATTTTTGACGACAGAAATGGAATATTTCTTTAATTGTAACAACAATAACCTAACCTAAAGCACAAGTTTTCCATGCGTGACTTTTCCGCGTTAGATTAAGTTATTGTTGTTATATAGGGTGTTAAAAAAGGAGTATGTGTTACAATAAATGCATATAGTGGGATGTTGCGCATATTGCCCTGCAAATGTAGAGATTCGCTTAACACGTAGTGTGCCATATGGGCCCAACGCGGCGCCACGCGATTTCGGACCTGACGATCGCGTGGGTCCAATGTGTTGTCACACGACGTCATCGCAGTTTTAGCTCTGTGCAACTGCGTGGCAGAGAGGCCACGATACGCTGTAAAATGTACGGTACACTAAAGAATACGGCCATAGGGAACTACCATTCACTTGGCCTACGTCTGTGTGATTCCATAGCGGTCCCACGCATGAAAAAAATTAACACGTGACGCCAATGTAGACCCACGTAAAAAAGTGACTTAATTCAATAATTACTAGTTTACAGTAGAGCAATTTAAAAGTAAAGTTTAAAGCCGTTTATTTATTTGAAATATGTCTTTAAGTTTTACTTGTAAGAAAAGTTGTACCGGTAGTTACTGAGATATGGTTTAGAGGCATTTCTCAAGATACGGCTATACGTTAAAATATTTTCATTAAATATTTGACATACTCCTGATACATAGAATTCCATAAAATATAAACGGAGTTTGATTGAGATACGCCTCTTATTCACAACACGGAGAACACGGGCATCTGTTTAAAGGCGTACCTAACTCGTTTTGGCCAAATTTTGAGATACGCGTTTACGTCTTGTCAACGGCGAAATGACACTAACTGAAGCCGGGACCAGACTACGGTCTCTTGGTCGGACCGCTAGGCACCAGGAAAATAAAATTGAATTGACGAGTGATTTTTCGTTTATCACAACAAATATTTTGCTAGAAATTGCACATGATAATAGCATATTACAGAATGTAACGTTTGAAAATTAATGCTGGATTTATACAGCGTAAGCCGTAACGTAACGTACCGTGCCGTATTGTAACGTACCGTAACGCGGGATTTTTCTAGCCTATTTTATACAGAACTTTTTTGGTACATTTTCGTAAAAAGTATACTATAATGCTCTGTCGATACAAGTGCAGTGTACATCAGATTTGTATTTATCAGGTTCGTTAGTTTATTCGCAATGCACTATATTTCATATATATTTCCATTTAATATGTTAAACTAAACTTTGACACAAACACATGTCAGTGAAAGTCACACAAGACAAACTATTCGTAATGTAGTATTTTTATATTTATATCCATTTAATTTATTAATTCCTACTTTGACATAATTAGCATCACAAAAACAGACTATAGTGCAGGGCAGTAATAATTTTCGTAATAAGGCAACGTACCGAAACGTGCCGTAACGTAGAAAGATAAAAGTTGGCGATTTTTGGGTTTTTGACATGTTACGATACGGTACGTCACGTTACGGCTTACGTCTTTATAAATTATCACATATGGATGCATTGATTTATTCTTTACCTTACGTTACGGCACGGTACGTTACGTTACGGCTTACGCTGTATAAATTCAGCATAACTGCATCAGAATTCGAAATAAATCTTTTGAAATCGAATATATCATCCGCACTTGTTCAAAACAGATACACTAGAACAAAATGCAACTACGGAAAATGGAAATAATTACTTCTATGATAAAAATTAACCAGTGTCTAGTTTAAATGTAATATGATTATAGTTATTTAATAATTACATTTATTATGCACGTGTTTACTAATTTTGTATTTCCCAAACGGCAAAACTAAACCTACGGGAAAACAATTGAAACACAATTAATAATAATTAACTATTTAGCGTACAATACAAATTAAGTTTCTGTTTTCTGTTTACCATCAAATGCGTTAAATACCATTTGAATTCTAAATGAGTAAACAATGGACTAATCAGCAAAATGATTAATTATTTAATTAAAATACAATCAGTCGAAAGCTTATGTTATTACAATACGCGAATGCCGCCGCGGTTCTCATTGCGTTGACGAGTGAGTTGGTGCTGGTAGCGAAACTGAAACGATATACTCGCGTGTTGATGTTACACTTTGATGTAGCAGAGATGAATGCTTGATTTTGATCAAATAGCTCATTCTAATTGGATTGATTATCGGAGTAAGTTTAGATTGCAGAACACTCCAAGATGAGAATGTTTACACTTCTATACTTGTACTTCACACTAATACCAACACTTATCTTGAGCAAATACGAAACTAATCAATGAATTATTCAAAATAACTTAGATATTAGGAAGAAATTATGTATTACTTATATAGAACACAATATATGGTAGAAGATGTAATTCTATAAGCTTATTAGTATTACCTATTAACTTAACAAATATTATCTCTCTCTTACCCTAGAATTGGACGGATGTAGACAGTGGTGTAGCAATCGGGGGTGCGGGGGGTGCGCTGGACACGCCCACGAACCAAGGGGGCTCATAGGCTAAAAGCTTTTTGTAATAATTGCCTCTTACATCTTGACAGCGCAAAGGTCACAAGATTATGAATATTAATTTAAGTTACTTTATTGTATAAACATACTGTTATTGCTTAACTAATGTCTGAGGTCTGAGCAGTGGCGTAACTAAGAGTTCGGGGGCCCGCCCGCAAAAAGTATTTGGGGCCCGTTTCTAATTGTAGCGTTTATCATGAAGAACTACTACCACAAGAACTTCTGGAAAACTAGGCTCACTTTCATCTGTTGATATGTTAAGAAGCAAAATAACCAATATTGGAGGCCTGAAAATTCAAGATTAGGCACTTTTACATCCCACCAAAATCATTGTATGTTGTGGCATTTACTGTGATTTTTTTAAAATGAAATTGGTGGCACAGTCCACTAGTGAAAGTTACAAGGAATTGATTCATACATTTTTGATATCCCAAATGAAAGAACTTGGATGCGACAAAATATGGTATTAGCAAGATGAATCACTATCATACAGTCTCAATAATAGCAATTTTGCGAAAATCATTATCTTATCGTTATTTAATCCCACGTTTTGGTAATACATATTGGCCGCCAGGTGTCTTTTTACGGGGTTATTTTAAAGGAAAACTCTGGATCAGTTGCAGGAAAATATTTGCCAAAAAATCGAAATTCTACCGGCCGAAATGTGATGGAAAATAAAGAGCTTGACTTTTCATAGCGGATAAGGGGCCCCTTAGCCAATATTATTTTTGGAAATTGACATTTAAAAAAATTAAGGACTAAATAAATTTCTATGTTGCTACAAAAAAATTATTAAATTCAAAATTTCGCAGTAGTAACAAAATTATAAATCATGTAAATTGGGGCCTCTCTAGAGACGGGGGCCCGCGAGGGCCCGTTAGTTACGCCACTGAGTCTGAGTAACATAAGGTGTGTTCGATGAGAATTTCATTAGTTCAGTGTCATGCAGTTGGGTTCGGTGTAGTGCAGTATAGTATGACTAGCGAATGAAAATTGACGTTTAAATTATTTTTCGTACCTCCGTCCATATTGACTAGTATTACAGAACTCAAAATCGTCCAGAAATGCGCTGTTGCTGACATAGGCCGACAAAAGGAGTTGGCCTTACTGGTCTGGTGATATGTCAATTTAAGATTACTTTCAACACAAGAATTAGCAAAATGTTTACAAATTTTACGACTAAATCTTTAATTGTAACTTAAATAACTAAATTTTGTCATAAAAATATTAATATGCTGTCATTACTGACATCTCGTATAGATTAATAATTATAAGTTCCAACTTTAGAACTAGTTTTCTAACTACAACTAACTTCACGTGATACAATTGAGTTTCCGCCATCTGTCATTTAAAATATGCGAAAGTATATAAAATATATATAACTAATGATTGTATGTTATATTTTTAATAGATAGGTATAAAATAATTACGCATTTTAAGCTCAAATGTAAGTAATTATAATTAAAATTGCAATGCAAAACCGATAAAATTATATGTTTATGGAGAAGTCGGTACAAAAAATCTTGTGTATCACACGCCCAGAAATTGTTTTGCGAGATCTCGTATTTGTCAAAATAAACTCGGTCTCGCAAATGTTCAGTTTCTGGCCTAGTGATACAAATAACTATTATAGATGTGGTTCCTTTTGAAACCCTAGAGAAGAATAGAATTGTACGAAATATTCAGGTATGAAATTTTTGCATGAACCCATTTAAATACTGGACTAGGAAAGCACAGAAATACGGGTACATTACTATGTCTGGCTGAAAATAGACGGCGGACTAGGGTAACTAAATATCAGTAAAGGGGTTCGTTTAAAATATTTTAAACATTTTTCGTTTATATTGATTATAACAAAATATTATGATCTTTAAACTATTTAGTTTGGCAATTCTATGAAGTAGGATTATTTTTAATTGCCTCTAACAGTAATTCCGACTCGAGGGTTGCTTACACCTGAGACGAACGAACTAGAATTGGCGGTATTAAATTATTTAAATACATCCCTGAATCCTGTTGCTAAGGTCATTTTAAATGGCTCCTGGTATTAAGTACAAATCTAAACTTCTGTAACGGAATACATAAGGGTCAGTTTCCTTTCAAATCAAATGTAGGGAAATGTTTTCAAAAGAAACCACATCTATAAAATAATCTAAACGTCAACTTTCATTCGCTAATCATACCATACAATGTATACTTGTGCAACATATTGAAAAAGCAGATAAATATAGTTCAGTATGATACGTGACGTTTCATATTTTGGGAGATTCTGAATATCCATGTTCAACTTCATTTTCTTCCCAAATATATATGGAGCTGTTATCCATGGTGTTTACAAAGTTATAAAACTTTGTGTATAACTTGTACACTTCTAGAAATATATCATGTTACTAAGTATACTGGTATTACACTAAAACCATGTGAAATACTTATATTTTTATTTGTATTGTGTAACTGGTTGTAGTATAATACGATATTATACTTTGTGGTACCATTTGAATTGGCGCCACTACGCGCAACAGGAACATGGCGGCTTCATTCAAGGTCACTCAGTTTAGTATCAAAAGTTCAAAGGTGCCGACACAGAGTTTCGCTACTGTATATATTGTGTATACTGTGACTAAACTAACCCACTGTCAAAAAACGCGTCAAAGAGAAAAATTTACACCAGTTTACGCTAGTGCTTGTCATCGAACAGAACTATAATTGTTCTTATGAACAATATACTAGGGCGCGAGCAGTCACATGACTTTGTTGGCCTTAATAAGTAGATGTGGGGGCCCGTGTCAGAATGACATCTACTAATTATGTTAAATGCCATAATTTTTCATTCCAAATTTCATGATTTTCCAATTCCATGTGGTTTAATTTTCTCGACAAGTAAATTCCACATTCCTGGTGACAAATTAACCACGTGAACTAAGAAAATCTTGAAATTATGGCCCTAGAAATTATGTCCATCAATATCAAATGTCATAATTAACTTAACTTTGGAATTGGACTCCTTGCCAGTTGGGAACTGTATGTATTATAAAGATCTTCTCTACATACCATGTTCATAGAATTATATAATTTATTGCCGCCTGAAGCATAAATTCTACTGCGGCTATATCAATTCCTATCATATAAAACGGATTTCACGCATTTATAATTAAAAATAAAACCACTAACTAATCGTAAATCTAATGGAAATACCATTTTACTAGCAAATAATTTCTGTTTGATCCTGCAATCCTACAAAATATAATTTTTCATTCTGTTCGAACTTCTGTCATTGTCAGATTGAAATTTGTTGGAAACTAGCGCAGTTGAAATTCGAGTGGTGTAGCACTGTGTGTAAATGTACCAAAGATATTGAAATGTGGGGAAAATTGAAAATGTGTAATTTAGTTCTTTCACTGAAATCCAGAATCGATTCAATACCTAGCCGGAAAATTGTAATTTTTAATGGAGTTTGGAATTAATTTGATTTTGATATCAACTGGAACTGGATAAACATTGAATTCTTGGAAACTCGCTTGTTTTTATAGGTAGACATAATTTGCAAATTAATTAGGGACCCTTTCTTGTTAATTTATTCTTAAAGTTGCTTTTTGATGCTAATATAAATTTAGTACATGTAATTGGTTCATTATTCCTAATCATAAATTTACGCAGATTTAAATTAAATAATTTTATTCAACATTAAAATAAATGTTTATAGAAGATTGTGTCTCAACAGTGAATTTTTCTGTAACTATGTTACCAAAAAAATTAAAATAAATATCATTATTCCTTCTAAGCTTTTAATATTTATATATTAAGCAGTGTCAACTAAATTCTCATCAATCTAGTTCTAGTGAATACAGATATAAGAGGAATTGCACTATTTCTGTTAACCAAGAGTTGTCGAGCTTTCTTTGTTTATTACTACCTTTTGAAATTCCTCCATTCCGTCCTGTTTCTTGCCAATTTTATTGCTTTTGATCTGGTAATTTATTTCTTCACTATTTTGTCATCCGATGTTTTTCTGGGTCTTTCACTGTTTCGTTATATGGCTTTTGTATTCCAAATCTTCCGGAATGAAATTTCTTGTGGCATCCCTGTATGATAAACGGCTATGATTTAAACGGACAGCAAATTATTTGATTTTTGGTAGTCTTTTTTAATACGGTTTGGCGGCAAAATTTAAAATTTCTGATTGAGCACTTCAGCAGCAATCAGTAAGTAGAAAACTAAGTCAAACTTAACCTAACCATATGGTGATCAAATTTCCTAAACAACCTTCTGACAAAAGACAAAATAATTATTTAACTGCTCATTTAATTAATTCTTAAGATAAACTGAGCGAGTAACAGGCTTTCTACACATTAATCTAAAAATTTGCGTAATCTTCGTGCAGCAATTTCAATAGTATGTAACGATGAGGTTTTTATTCGTTACATCATTGTATAAATAAATAAATATATGAATTTGTAAAAGACGTAAAATAATAAATAGTAGAGAGTAGAGATGATATGTGTATATTTTAATAAATAAATGTATAACAACTGGTTCTATAATCAATAATAAAACAACGTGTCGGTGGGCAACGCAGCGGCTACTTGATAGAGCCGCTACAAGTACCTAGTCCAGTAATATCATACGTTTTAAAAATAAGGCATTATCCTACAAAAAAGCGGCTATTTTTATTTTTAGGAGTCCTAATAAAAAAATCAAATTTCGACCTTCACACACTTCCAATTGCGTAAGTATCTTAGAAAAATGACTCAAAAAATTGGTTTTTCTAAAATATCTGCTCACCAAAAACCAGAAGGTATTTATTTGAAAAAATAAATTTAAAAAATATATAATTTGTTAATATCTAGTGAGTTTGAAGCGTTATAGCTAGCTAACCATTGGTAACAGAAAAAAATATTTTGAACAAAAGATATAGAAAATTTTGATCTTGATAAGAACTATTTATGTCCGAGTACCTTCGTGAGAAGAAATTTCACGTCATTTCCTAAGATGGCGGCAAGGTTGAAAACTATATAGATTTTTCTATTGAGACCCCTAAATAAAAATATATCTAAAAATCAAATATATCGAACCATATTTATACGGTACTACTGGATACTAGAATATACCACGACTACGTTGTAAATCGGACTTTAAATTCAAGTTAGTGATGCATAGCCTTATTGAATTTATATAGTTTTCTGATGAATTCCTTTTCGACTTTAACAATTACCTCTATTCTTTAAGATAGTTGCTAAGTCTTGGTTATTTATTATAGCAATGTTGGTAAGAGTTAGCAACTTTTTTACAGAATTGGGATGAATAACGCGTATTGCGCATTGAACATTGACATTGGACGGTCCTTGGACTTGGAAATATTTAAGGATATTACGATCTATCTTATACTGGGCCATCTTGACTTAAAATTACTGCTTTAAATGGTATATTTTCTAGTCGCATTAAAAAAGTACTCTCATTCCATAATATAATATAAGAAGAATTTATTGTCATCATTAATTTTATGGGTATATCTAGATAATTTTGTAAAAAATTATCTTCTTTCCTTTCTTTATAACACACAAAATATTTGGTACACATTTTTAATTATCTGACATTAATTTATAAGTAATAGTTCATACTCTAAAAAAAATAAACCCATACTTATTTTGTTACAAGTCTATAAAGAAATTTATGTGTCTAGGTTTTTTTGTCCAGGAATATTTATGTACATATATAGTTCAATTTAATATTTTTATTAAATATTGACTATTTCTATCTCTTTCTGCTCTAGGTCAGAGATAGCATCAGGCGGTCTTACTCTGTCCGCCCCTGACGAAGCTGGTCGCTGGTCTCTTTGGGCTTTGACACTTGCAAGTAGCGGGCTTCGATTCTCTGCCCCCGTCACTGTAGCAGTGTTCCGGCCTCTTCAAGCAGAGTTTCGTCTACCTCCAAGGCTTAGAGTCGGTGAAGCACTTGAAGTTGATGTCAAGATTGGGAACAATATTAACACTTGCATGGATGTAAGTACGATAAATCGTCTCCTGGATTAAGCCTGTTCAACAATAAATGTCGACTGTTGTCGCTAGTCGTATGTCGTTTGTTGTTAAATCTAGTTGGTCACAATTCTACAATGTTGTTTTGTTTTTTTTTAGTTTAAGTGAAAATGGACGTAGCAAATATTTATCTTTATCTAAATACGGTATGGTAAAAGTGACTAGACGGTGGTGGGTAAAATTTTATCTTTCTCTAAAACTGCGATAAAATTTCAGACATACAGTGTCTTAACTAGACGTGTCAAAGGTGTTCAAGATGTTTTAAAGCACATGGGCGGAAACAAAAAAGAGGCGCATATTAAATTATTAAATATCATTATTTTTAATATTTATTTTATTCAATTTGTATATTTATTTCCTGAGAATATATTTTACAATTATGCACATTGCGTAATTCATTTAAAAATGAGATTGCTATGAAGTGATACTGACAAAGATCTGTTAGATCTAATTTTTATTAAAAAGCAATAATGTTATGTTTAACTATTCCCATAACTGTAGCAAACGCTGGACAGTCATTCTGGAAGTAAATTATAAATCGAAAGCAAAATAATTATGTGTTTAGAAATAACAAATATTATAAATACATTTGCTGATCTTAAAGTAAGAATAGTTATTTATGCTATGTGTTAAAACGACATTTTACTTCGTGAGAAGGAAGTGTGGAACACGACGCGAACATAGGCGTAACTAGGGGGGGGGGGGCAAGGGGAGGCCGGCCCACCTCAGAATGGCCATGAGCCCCCCCCCCCCCCTCCCCCCAGGAAAGAATACATATTCGTGTAATTATTTTATATTTTATTTAGGTATTAATATAATTTTGTTATTGGTGTGGTTTAAATTGATTAATCGACAGGATTTAAGTAAGTAGTAAACAATTTAGTATTTTTTCGATGTGAAAAATTCTGATTAGGCAATAATTATTCAACAAATTATGCTCTTTTTTCAACAATAAAATAAGCGTTTTGTACTTTACATCTTTATTTAATCATTAGCTAAAGTACTCGGCCATGACCGGGAGTTTTCACGTAGAAAATTTCAAAACAATCCACATTATAGTTACTTATATACTTAAATATTCTGAAGAGTTCGAAAAGTTTCTAAAATGTTCCAAAATGTTCATAAGAGTTTCAGAAGGTTTTTCATAAAGTTCTGGAAGTTTCCTTTTCAATAAAGTTCTTTAACATTCTAAATTTCTGAAAGTTCCAAAAAGTTCTATCTGTTTGTGTCGCTATTTAAAACTAAACTGAGCTCAGCCGCCCTTTATATAATAATAATTTCCCAAACATTTGTAGAATATTCTAGAATTTTCCGAAAGATTCTAGAATTTAATGGAATATTCAACAATTTTTTGGAATATTCTAGAATAGTGATTATCATGACATATTTTTTAATGCGCACATACAACAAAATGGGATTTTCTATCTAATTTGCATTTCGAACTCAAAGGGCCTGGCCCCTCCTAGAAAACTTCTCTAGTTACGCCCATGGACGCGAAACGCACGGGGGGTCTATTCTAATCCATATAGCGTGAGGCTATCATAGCCCAATCCCGCTATCCGACTCCGACTCCATCTGTTGGCCAGTAGTGGAATTTATAGTAATATAGCCACATGTGGCTATCCGTAGCGAGAACTCCAGTGGTACCGCTACGAGCAAAGTGTCACGCTATAATTTGAATGTTCGTTTTGAAAGTGATTGATAACTCGGAATGACAAGTTCGGTTTTTCAATTTTGTGTTAAAATACTTGTGTTCTTGTGTTATATCATAATAATATTTGATGTATATCTACATATTGTAAGTACCTATTTAAATTATAATAATTATTTATAATTGTAACAACCTTAGTTTAAAAATAATTTTAGATTATGGCATATATTTATAGGGTTTTATTAGCCGCCGATATGCTTGTAAAAGAGGAAAGACGGGAAGAAATTCGATTGAATAAACGAACGATTAGGGATGAGCAAGATCCATTCAGTTTAACTGAAAGGAAATTTATTTTAAATTTTAAACTAACTAAAGTTGCTACAGTAGAAACTAAATCTATCGAAAATTTCAAAATGTAATATATAAATAAAACTATTAACTAAACTAATTTATCTAACACACTATTACTAATAAAAAATTAAGAAATATAACAAAACTGCTAAATTAATCCTACAACAAACCTAAATAAAAAGCCAAACCAAGTAGTAACACAAATTAAACACAAATAGATACTATAAGAACAAAGCCACGATCATCCACAGTCAAATTAGGGTGAAAGCTATCAGCACGTTTGACATGTGGCTATCCGACTTGAATCCATCTGTTGGCTAGTAGTGGAACTTATATAGTGGATAGCACATGTGGCTATCCGACTTGAATCCATCTATTGGCTAGTAGTGGAACTTTTGTAGCGAATAGCACATGTGGCTATGAATTAGAATAGACCCCCACGTCCATCGTTTCCACAAATACTATTGTTTCATATAAATTTGTATTTATAATATTTTTTTACATATGCCAAAAATGTCGATTTGTTGTTTCATTCGTCATTACCAAGGCAACTAATTCACGTTTAACACTATTTTCTTATGGCCGCGTTCAGCACGACCACAGCATTGGCAACGCTAAGCCCCGAATTTTGCCAAATACAGTTGCTGGAGCAATCGCATTCGTCCATTCGTTGCGTTCGGCAAACTTCGGCTCTCAGCGCTGTGCCGTGCTTACGCCGGCCAATAATCAGTCGTTTTTTAACACTGATGTCAAAAAATGACATTTTTAGGCCTAAAAACAAACATTAAAAATCCTACTTTTAGTATATTTATAGAAAAATTAAATTTGAAATAAACTAAATATGGAAAATTTCATTTGTGTACATAATTTGAATCTTTTAGATGAAGAGATAGTAACAACTGAACTGACCTTTATTTTATATATTTTTAACAACGATCTTTTTTTGCCAATATTGTTTTTTTTACTTTTCGCATAAGAGCCTAATACCCGTGTAATTTACGTCAGTAGCGGATGCAAAAAAATTGCACAGGATCCATAATCTAGTTACGCCAGTGCACATATATATTCTCACGGACACAATTTATTATTAGCTCATCAACAGTTAATTCTGTCATCTTGAAACTATAGATTACTTATATGCGATTTTATTCAAAGCTGTTACGTCCGGTTACATGGTAACCGCATTTTATTGAGCACTTGCGGTTACGTCAAACATGTAACCGCGGTATATAGAACGGTTACATGTCAGGTTACTATAGCTATCTTTTTCTAGCTGTCAAAACGCTGAAATTTTGGCAGTTAGGCAATTTTCAGTAAAAGTAAAAATAGAACCCGACATTTTTTGTCAACATATTTTGTTTTACATCATTACGCTTTAAGTTAAATGTTACCACACTATGAACAAGATAAATATTTCACAAATGTCAAATCCGACTAACAGCAATCTCCTCTACTGATCTCTAGTGGAACGCGCCCGCGTACATCTTACACCGACTTACGGCTTTTTGTAGAACAGGCTTAAGGAACAATCCATAAAGTGTAATATTTATCGTACAATAAATATTCACTCCAATTCTGACACAATGTTACTAACTATTAGCAACATTATTATATGTATAAATAACCAATAATAATTGCAAATATTGAATATAACAAAAAATTCTAGCTTTTGCATTAGTTTCTATTAGCTACAATTTTTAGCTAAGACAAAACTTACCAACTTTCTTACAGAATTGGACAGAATGTATACGGAGATTTCTGTGGCTTCTTGCAAGACCAACTAATGTTAGTTTGAGACAAAAATGTCATTGTTTGTGTTGTGTAGTCGACTAAAAAACGCTTTTAAAAAGTCTAATGGCGAAGGAGCCTAGAGGAATCGGCATCCATCATGTCATAAAATAATGAAAAAAAGATACTTATTGCATTAATAACCAATGTAGACATATCAGTAAAATCTTAAAAGACTTTAGTGTTGTAGACATTTTAAATCAAAGAATTAGTGACATTTGTAATGAATAGTGCAGAATGTCAATTTTTGTTAACACTGAAAGTTAAAATCACTCATTTCCAAAATTATGACACGTGAACATTTGGTTTTCTTGCATTAAGTCATAGATTTATAATTATAATTATTGTTTTGTGAATATTAATTCATAAATTAATGTTCTAGGTTACTGCATTATTGGCTTTAAGTGAAGGCGCACAGTTTTTGACCAACGGACTTCTCTACGTTACAGAAAGACTTCGGTTGGGACCACATGGCGCTACTTCACTGGTTGTTCGAATTCTTGTGTCTACACCAGGCCTCAAAAATATGACCGGTAAGTCGTAAATTGTAAATTACAAATATACTTTGCGCACTACACCTATATGAAGTGAAACAGTCAGGTCCGATGAGAAGGGGGACACGGGCTATAAAATCTCCGGGCCCCGTAATACCAAGGGGCCCCGGAATCTGACGTATTTTATCTCTCAGATGGTCAAGTGATAAGTATTTTATGTTAATTTTTATTCTTCAAACCATTTGTTCTTTGTATTATATCATATGCCTAACATTTATAACGAAATTAAAAAATGTTTCATTGCTATGTATGTTAGAAATGTTAAAGAATATGAATATTATAAACTTAAAATTAAACAAATGATAATACCTGACAGATGATTTCATTTCATTTCATTGCAACAACCATTGTTTTTAACCTATAAATTTAGAAATTGTTGTATTATTGGGTGTTTGAAACAAATGAAAATAAACAAATTAAACATCGTTGGAAAGTTAAAAAAAATTCTCTTTTCAATTGTACAACTTTCCAATATGGCGTCCATATAGAAATTAAACCTTTGATATAATAACTTGAAAATAAATAGTGATAGAAAAATTTGAGCATCGCCATTCGAAAAAACTTAAAAAACGCCTTAAAGATATGAAAATTAAAATCCAGTATTATTTCACATTTTAAAAAACTGCAAAATTTACATTTTCGCCTATATCTAGTAACCTATCTATTTTTTTATCAAATAACAAAACACCATTAAAATGGTTTCCTAATGGGGCAAGTTTTGTCTAATTTAAACGACTCTTATAGTTCTCGAGATCTCCATGTTGGAAAAGATATCCTGGACATACTGTATATAATAATTATTTCTAGAGACGGAAATTTATTATATAAATCATACATAATTTTGTATACTTGGTAACAAAATGAAATAATTAGTACAGATATAATGGGCCAACATTTATCTCCATCAATCATATCGGTGAAAAATGAAGTGGAAAAATGTCGTGGATTAACCCTGTTAATTACAAGTGCAATTACATATATCAACCAGTTCGTCGTACCGAGTGCATGCATAATCCAGATTATCTGGCATTTATTTAACATACACAATGCAGATAAATTGCACACGATATCACCCTTAAAACTCGTATGTTATTGGATTAGTGGCTACACCCGATGTGACTGTAAATTACTGAACAGAAATGTGACTCGTTCAAATCAAATAGTTCGTTATTTGTAATCCGGTTACCTCATTCGCATATTCCAATGCGAACAAATCAATGAGGATTGAGGAATATTTATTCACATTTCCATCTACATAGAATATTCAATCAGGATTTGGGAATTTATTTTTTTACAATATTCTGTCTTGTTTGGTTAGATAAAAATAATTTTAATTAATTCTAGTTTTAGAACTATATTGACAAAATATAAGGATGAATATTTATGCTCGCAGTTACACCAGCAAGGTTTAACTTTTAAGCTACCCGTAAACAAAAAACTACGAATCAAAATTCGAAAATAACGATTAAAACTAACGATATATTGGTGCAACCGGCCATTAGAATGTTATTTACCTAGCCACGAAATAAAAGACAACCGATTGTATTTTTTTGTCGCCTAGTTATTTTGAAATTTGTGTACTATCTTACCAAGTATTTGTCAAATTTAAAGAGTTTTGCAATTTCTACAAAGGTTTAAGTACAAGAAAATAAGTCATATGAAATATGAAACAGGATTAGCGGAGCGAAGCGAAGGTCCCATTTTTGTCTGAGATCGGTAACTCCTTAATGTTCGTTATGCTTATACTATTTTTTTGCAAGATCGACGCACAAAATATAAAAGAAAAATAAGATTTGAAAATTATTTTGACATATTACATTTTTTTATTTGTCATTTTTGAAGTAAGCTTTGATTTTTGTTTTTATTTATTTACCGTCTCACCTCCTGAACAGTAAGTGAAGCACATCACTTACCGACGTGAGTCACATCACTTACCGTTCAGTAATTTGTAAATAAGACCTACTGTCTTGGAAACACTATCGGTAAATATAAAAAATAACCCCATCGTGCAAAAATGTAAAAACGTTCGCCGCATGCGGTCTACGTAAGCGGGCACTTGTGTAAACAGGGGGAGATAAGCTTTTGTATTGTATGTTATTATCATATGAATTGTTCGAGAGCTTTCCAGAAGGAATGAGAGTAGCTATATAAGGCGACACAGCTTTGTTTGTGAGTTAGTTGAAAGCAGCTAGTCAGTGGAAGTTGAGTTGAGTACAATATAGAGTGGAATTCCATCTACAACAGCTTGCAACCGACCGGCAGTCTAAGGTTGGAACGCATAGTGAAATAAATGATCAGTTGATGACATAAATATCGTGTAAATAAGTAGGACGTTGTGTGAATTGTTTAAATAAATACATAATCTTAGTGTTAAGTATTTAATAATAGTCTTATTCCTAAACTAATATTTAATATTTGTTTAATCATAGTAATCTTCATTTTTATTATCTTATTTCTTACTTATTTATCATTTAATAAATATTTATTTTTATTAATAATAATTATTTGATTTTTACACTTCACCCAAATAAATAAACATTGCATTATAAAGTTCTTCATAAAAGAGATGTACCAAGCCCAAACAGTGATTTTTTCCGGCTGAGTCTGATTTTAATAAAGCAGACGAGGGCGAAATAACACTTGTTGGCAGTGATGCACACAATTTTTTTTTGTGCAACCGGACGCGAAATAAAAATTTCGTAGCTGCAATACAGGCCGCGAATTGGATTTCGCGACCGTTGTTATATGGTAACAGCCTCGAAATGAATTTCGGAGCCGTTGTCATAGTATAGCGGCCGCGAAATTAGGTAAACAATCACTTTAACACTTGAGAATTGCATGGTTTTGTTTATCAACTGTCAATTCCATAACAACCTTGAAAGCTAACTTTCTATTTACGATGAAACTGTTTAAAATTAATAAAATTTGTAATTATATATTCTTTACGATTGCACAAAAATATAGTGTATACCTTGTCCGCAAAATCCTTTAGCGCTCTCGAGATTGTCATTACTCGGCCGCAAGCGGCCTCTGTGACAATTTTTCTCTCGGTACGCTAAAGAGTGATTTCACGGCCTTGATATACAAATAACCTCGCAAATAACTATTAGTGGATCTTCTTTATACATTTACTAACTTACTAGATTTTTATTTATTATTTATTGATATAATTATTTATAACAACTGAACAATTCTACATATTTGTGACTGATAGTTTGTTTAACTCGGTTTTATTTAGATATTATGACATTGTCGGTAACCTCGGAACCATAATGTAAAGTAGAAAATTATCAATAGATACCACTACCCTTAACATTAATGAAAGTGGCCGAAAAACGGTTATTTTTTGGCTGCTTTTGGGCCTTATTCTGTAACTCGGTGGTTAAGTTTTAACCACTGGTTAACATTTTTATCCAATAGTCATTGAGTTGACAACTAAAAGTACTTGCAAACATACTTGATTGGTTAAAAAAATTAACCAATGGTTAAATATTAACCACTGAGATACAGAATAGGCCTCTTTGAGTACTAAAAATTGAATGTTTTGTTAATGTCGCCTAAAAATATTTATTTTTTGCATATGAAGTGGCGATATCAAAAGCAACTAAAGAAAATATTACTTTATATTTAATTGTTTTCTGTCGTATATAGATAAATAACATTCTAAATCACCCTCATACGTGGGTCACGCTAGACTTATTGAAAATAAGACACATGGTTCATATTTTTTAGAATTTTATTTAAAATATGTTCAAAGAAGTTCACTTCACCTATAATACCCTTGCTTCTTTTGGAATGCTAAATGCTTTCAAAATAATCATGAAATGCAGCATCAATCTCTTTTGCAGGCGAAAACCATCTATCCTATATAAATTTTTCATAGTCAATAATTTCACATTAATTACTAAATCAGATGAGTATGGCCATTCGTAACAATTCCTACTTTAACATTAGAAGATTGATTAGCTAAGTTCTAAGTATCGTAACTGTCGCAACTTAATTACCAATAACTGTTTAAAATTATTTTGTTATTAATAAATATAGCGCGATCCTCTTAAACGAGGGTAACGGACCAAAAATTATTTTTGAAAGGCTGATTGATGAGATGCGCCGTCAAATTTTATAAAAAAATTATAGAATAAATTAATGTAGGTATTGAGGATGATCAAAGTGCGAAAGGTTTGTGGAAGCAACTACGAAGAAAAACATCAAAAAGGTTAAAATTTGATGAACGAATGTCGAAAGTTTTTCTTTGCCAATGAAGTGGGGATGTCAGAAGCAACTAAATAAAATTACTTTACATTTAATTACCCTCATATAAACTATTTAATAAATATTACTACTGTTAGATAAAACAACCATTACTACCCATATCATATACAGTATCGTGTCGTATCATGCTGGCTGTGCTGCATTAGGAACTTGTATTAAATTTGATTGAAATGAAATAGAATATTCAATTTATTTGGATATGTCAATTTAATTTCATTATATTTTCTGTATGTTTTTGCTTAGAAAATTTCCATTTATATTTATTATAAATTCAATTGTAATATTAAATTATTTTTGATTGAAATAATGCAGTCATTGTTTATTTGTAACACACTATCTGTAGCACTATTTTGAACATTTATTTTTCTATTTAGTTAATTACATAATACTCATATAATTTTAAAAGAATTATTAATAATGTGGTGATTAGTGCAATTTTAACTAACATACATACATACATTATTTATATTTATGTCATTTAATTTAGTTCCTCATAATGTGAAACGCAGTGATAGATGGTACCTATTGTAAAGTTTTTATTTATTTGGTTAAAATATAAAAATTAAAGAATTATTAATAATTAAAATAAATGTTTATTAAATGATATATAAATATTTAAAAAATAATAACAATGACGATTACTAATATTAAAGAAATATTATGGCTTGTTATGATACATTGAGTCAGTTTCACGTAATTGTGTAAAGTAGATGCACATCATCCTCCAATTGAGATCTACCTTAGATTTGATAGTTTACCTCTGATGACAAGTTGCCATCGTAAAAGTTTCGTACATAAATCAGCTGATTACTACACAATTAATCAAGAACTACTTGAAATTAATTGTGACCAACTTTTTAATAATTTAGATATTGACAGCATGGTTAATGAATTTTATAACATATTGTATACTCTTATAAATAAATATCTTCCAGTAAAATATAATTTTCATGGTTCGTATCTTATTTGTTATACTGGACGACTTATTAAGCTTATTAAAGAAAAAAGTAAAGCACATGCCAAATAACCAGAATAAATCGCAAATACACTACAACAAATTTTCAGTATTAAGAACAGCTGTCAAATTTAAAATTAGCAAATGCTAAGACATTTACATTAATAATATAGAAAATTATATACCGCATAATACTAAAAAATTCTGGTCATATATTTCTTCTAAAAGATGTAAGTATACGTAACACGATGTGCTATGAAAATTCAACAGCAAGTAATGGAAGTGATATTTGTAATTTGTTTTCTGACTGTTTCAAATCCGCATTCATTGAGGAAAATAGTAAAAATAATAATTACAATCAATCGACCCGAGTACAAAAAGATTTTATTGAAGCCAATATATTTTTTAATGAGTACAAGGTTCTAGATATTATTACAGCTCGATGTAAATAAACTATAAACAAACTGTTCCTATTCTCTCTGATATCTTCTTATGTTAATTTTTAATAAATCATTAGATGCAGGTTATTTCCCCAATGAATGGAAGAAAGCTTATGTTGTCCCAGTCTAAAGATGGTACTAAAAATCAAATAATGAATTTTAGACCAATTTCAAAACTATAGACATCTTCGAAAAAAAAATTGAAAAACTTAGTAAAATGCAATATTATCCCTCAGCAACATGGTTTTTATTCAGGTAGATCTGTGGAAACGAATCTTCTTACATACAGCGAATATATACTGAATTCTATGGATGAACATAGTCAGGTTGATTCCATATACACCGATTTCAGTAAAGCATTTGATAAAATTAATCACACTTTGCTCTTAAAAAAACTTTCTGATTTCGGTGTGTGCGGAAATCTCCTCGGTTGGTTTAGGTCCTATTTAACAGGAAGAAGTCAGCGGGTTACAATAAATGGTTTTCTGTCAAAAGAAATTATTATTCCATCAACAGTTCCTCAGGGATCTCATTTGGAACCACTTATGTTTAATATTTTTATTAATGATATTTCTCGTTTCAAATTTTGCAAGTTTTTATTATATGCTGATGATCTAAAAATGTTTCATCCTGCTAACGATACCATAGATTGTATACAAATGTTGTCAAATTACTTTTTCGAAAAATAGGGATAATGTAAACTTCATTCACACTTTCTCTAATGATGCAATTACAGTTGTGTCAGATGTTAAAGATTTGCGATTAATCATAAATAAAACAAATTCTTGACCTTCAAGTCGATTCTATAACGAAAAAAGCTTACAGAATGTTAGGTTTTCTAATTAGAACATCTGAAAATACCCAAAAATACTTTAAAATTCATATATTTCACCTTGGTACGGAGTCAGTTAGAATTCGCAACAGTTTGTTGGTCTCCCCAGTATACAATCTATATCAAACGAATTGAGCGTATTCAGGAGAACTTTATTAAATTTTCTGAATTACAAGTTTCCCAATTATAAATGTAATTTATTTTCTCTGGAAAAACGGCGCATTGCATTTGATTTAACATTTTTATACAAGCTAATTAATAATAAAATAGTTTGTGCTGAGTTCATAAATTGTCTTGGTCTCCGTGTACCAGTATATACTACACAAGCATATGAACTTTTTTATATTAGTTTTAATAGGATTAACACTGCTTTTAACTTTGCCATGAATCGACTGCCATTTTTGTTTAACAAATACATTGTTAATAACTCGATTGATATGTTACAGTCTTAATATGTCAACATTTCGAAATCAAATTGCTAATACTATCACTTCTATTAATTAAATTTATTTTTTTACTTCTTTACAATATAAGTATGTAGATAATTGTAAAAAAAATGTTTAAATTTCATGTGTATCTGTGAATGACCGAAATAAAATAAATACACAGAGACATCTTAAAATGGTGCTGAATTTTTGACATCAAAAAGTAAATTTAGGATGTCCCGAAATCAAATTTGGTTATCTGTATTTGAATTTTTGATATCTTTAATTCCATTTTTGATACCCTTAATTCAATTCTTGATATCCTTAATACAATTCTTGATATAAAGAATTTGAATTTGTAACATCTCCATCTCCATAAATAACATGTCCAGAATTCGAATTTTTGATGTCTTAAATTAATTTTGAATATCACATCTCCATAAATAAAATGTCCAAAATACGAAGTAAAGATGACAAAAATTCGAATTTTTGACGTCCTAAATTAATTTTGGATATCAAGATTTGAATTATGGATATCACATCTCCATAAATAACATGTCCACAATTCGAATTTTTGATGTCTTACATTAATTTTGGATATCAAGAATTGAATTATGGATATCACATCTCCATAAATAATACGTCCAGAATTCCTATTTTTGATGTCCTAAATTAATTTTGGATATCAAGAATTGAATTTTGGATATCAGGTCTCCTTAAATAACATCTCTACAATTCGGATTTGTGGTATCTTAAATTAATTTTGGATATCAAGAATTTAATTATGTATAGCCGACCCAGGTGGAGTAGCGGTAGCGTTGTCGCTTCACGCTCCAAGGGTCCTGGGTTCGAATCCCGGATAAGGCATGGTTGTTGTGTGTGTCTTTCATTATCTCATCTTCATCACGGGCACATAAAAAGTGTAATGATATAAATAGTTATAGAAAAACTACCTCATCCCCATCTAATTTCACCGCTTATAATACAATGTATCAGAAAGCGTGTAAATAAATAAAAAAATAATAATAAATTATGTATATCACATCTTCTTAAACCACATGTCCATAATTCGAATTTTTGATATTAAGAATTCGGTGCGCCATCTATTTTAAAGTAGCTGAATATCTTTGTGACGGTAAGTCAGATTTCCTTAGCGAAATCATGACTAAATGTATAAGAAGCGAACTGGTTGTCAGAACTTCGGCTCTGACTCGTCCGATTGAACGTTATTCAATCCCTGTTTTTATGGTTTGCCGAATGTAGTGTCGACAGGCGGAACATTCTGACGTTGTTGTCCTTCTGACGGACTAACACTCTGTGTGACTGTTCTTCTGACGGACTAACACTCTATCTGACTGTCTGTCTTTGCACACACGTACGTCACTTATATAGTTGTTCTAATATTTTCTAGAAAACTGTCCACGTCACAAAACTGCTCCGGTAATTACGCTTATCTCCCCTTTTGTTTACACAGTAGTCCCCTTACGTCACCTGCATCCGCGCGCTGCATCTGTGTGCCTACCTAGGCTCCTCCCCCCTACAGAACGCTTCTATGATAGGCGTCGGCTCGCACGCGCGAGCACGTTCCGTGCGGTCGAATTCCACGCGGTCGAAATCCCGCGCAGTCGAAATTCCACGCGGTCGAAATCCCAGCTGGTCGAAACGTACCCCCACCACTTTGTCCGTTCTAAAGAAATTCTAATATTTTCACGCCGTCGAATCCCACCAGTCGAAATGTTACACGATACAAATCCCTCGCCCCCGTACCGCTGTCTTTATCGATCGTATTGCAATCTAACAATCTATGCTTCGTGGTAGTTCCGCGTCAAAGATAATATCTTAAAAAGAAATTTTAAAACATATTATATTATTATACAACGAACTATTTAATGAATGAAGCAGGAAAATAATTTACCTATCCAGCTTAAGTAAACATGATAATTTACTAGTTATTTAATATTATAAAATAATTAAATTTATTTTCAAGTGACAAGTAAGTATGTGTAGATACATCAAGTTACCGTTATTGTCAAAATATGCCGAGTGGAAGAAAATATATTTGGAAATAAAAGCAACATAAGATTTATAATAACCACAGTAATATACAATTTTACAACTGAAATAAAGAATGAACTGCTTATTCACATAATATGACAGCTAATCTGAAATGGCGGACCAGAAATATCAATAATTTTACTTAAAATGTATAGGTAAATTCTTTTCCTGCTTCATTCATTAAATAGTTTATTGTATAATAATATATGTTTTTTTTTTTTAATATATTATCTTTGACCACGAAGCATAGATTGTTAGAATGCATTACGATCGATACAGAGAGCGGTACGGGAACGAGGAATTTGTATCGTGTAACATTTCGACCGGGTGGGATTCGACGGCGTGGAAATATTTGAATTTCTGTAGAACGGACAAAGTGGTGGGGGTACATTTCGGCCGCGTGGGATTTCGACCGAGTGAAATTTCGACCGCGTGGGATTTCGACCGCGTGGAATTCGACCGCGCGGGATGCTTCGGCACGCGCTTGCCGGGCTCGCGGTCTAAATGTTCTAGGTACTCTCACTTTACACTATATTGAAAATGGTGAATTACTGAAAAATAAATAAGCTTAGTGACTGTTGTAGACTGTAGGAAATCAGTATCAGTTAATTTATTATAGTTTGGCTATTTTGAATTAATAGCAAATAAACAATTAAATTATACCTACTGTGACCCCAACTTCCATAATTATTTAAATAATTTCTCTACTTCTGTGCTTTAATATACTTATAAAGTATGTGTGATCTGTACTAGTTGACACTCATTATGATACAGATTTTCATTTCGAATTTCGATACAATTTATCATTATGCTACATATTTTCTTTTCATTTCGATACAGATGAATTTTATAACCGATTTATTAATTTATGGTTTATATTTTCTAATTATTATGAATAGTAGAAAAAACAGTGTATGCAACTATGATGCGATGCAACTCATGTACAATGACTATTATTAATACACTCGCATTAATTACGATACTCGCCGTGGATTGTATCGTAAACTTCAAGATTGTGTATTATTAGCTATCATTATAAACTCGTCGCTTATAGTTTTTTGTGTGCTTTTTTCATTGACATATTTATATATTTTTTACACAATAAAAGAGTGAAAAAGCGCACTTTTTAACTCAAATGGGTGAAAAACTGAAACGCTTTGGCAGGTTTATTTATTTAGTTGTATTTCAAACGTACAAAATAGTTATTTATGCAACATGAGTAAAAAGTATAGTGTTATTTAACCTAATTTCATGTCTAAAAAAAATATAATAAAATTTGAATTACTTTTATCAAAATTAAAAATAAACGCCTTACGTCTTGGAGCAATCTGACATCTGACGTTTGTTGCAATGTGGTGAATTACTGAATCAAAAATTATTGGAATGGTTCAACGAAAAAAGTTCCGGAACTTTCAAGTTTTCTTTTTAACAAAGTTTTATTTTTAAAATAATCTTCGTCTTAATTAATTTTAATTTTATCAAAAGTCTATCCATTTAAGCCATTCAGTATTGTACAAAATAAGGCATAGTTTTGAACTCTCTGAGGGACAAGTTTACCCAATGTAATTACGGCTGCTTAAAATTAGCGCTGATGCGAGCGCCATCTGCTGAAAGGCTTAAATGGAACAATTTTCTTTAAGAACTTTGAAAACTATATTATTTTCTTTTTAAATTTAATTAATCAATAAAATCAAAATATAATACATAATAATATTCAAAAAATTTAGGAAAAAGTTATGGGACGGCGTTCCGAACCGTGCCTACTCTAAAAATCACTAGTCATAATTTTGCTATTTGCTACAGATGACAGACTGAATACTGTAGAAGACCTCCATGCAAAAAAACAAAAAGTACTCCAAAATATCCAAGAAAACAAGACCGTTAATATGAATGGAAAAATCCAAATGATAAAAAACTTGCTGATTTTTTGAAACTATATGACATTCATTTCATCCGTCTTCCTGTAGACGTAAAAAAAATATTGTATGTAACTCAAAGATACTTTTTTAATACTTAAAACATCGATGGAGTCATGGAAACCCCATTGTACACGACAAAAATAAGTTGTGCACGGAAGGTTAAAAATATGCGAAGCATTTCGAGAATTGCCCGTAAAAAATATTAAAAAGCATCGCGGAAAATGAAAAGCACGAAGACTATTCCAAGATGTCATTCATGGCATCTTGTTCATCAATATCAAAACGAATTTTTCAAGTGCCGCTTCAAGTCGACACTTTTTTTGCGAGAAATAAGCTCAGACAGAAAATCCCGCCAACACTTAGCATAAAAACGACTTGATTTTCTTTTCAGTGCACATAACCTCAGCGAACAGCGAACCCTTGAATTTCAACGGAAAAATATGAAGCTAATAACAGATGGCGCCCTCGGCGGTACTTAGTATTTATCACCTTTCGTTTTGTTTGGAAATTTTTAGGTCACGACGCGGGAAATATAAATGGCCGGAATTTTATCTTTATATATTGTTCATTAAAGAAGCTGGTTCCATGTGAACACGGTACTTTAAGTTAATCCCAGGAAAAATATCGGTTAACTAATGATCTCTTTCTGTTCAATGTAACCCGCTACGCCAAAAGTGGAGTGGACCATCTTTCAAATGGGACCTGCTTCTCTGTGAAACGTTTCTCCACAAAGATGGCTTCTTGAGATTTTAATCCAGACTTTAACTTGTGAAAAATAGTGATATATTGAGAGTCTTGGACTGAAAATTCCATTCCTAAGAGATCACTAGATTCAATAGATATATTAGTAGGAGTAGGAGCACTTGGAAGATTAGCATCGTTAGTTTTCGCATAATATATCATTCGCTATTTATTATTCAAATGTACGTACACCGTACACTTTTCCTCTTATTTCAACTAATGTTATATAATTGATATTGGATATACATATAAATATTTTAGATATTACCGCTACATATAAGTAACGAAATATTATATAAAAACTAATGCTAAAAACCCATAACTGGGTTTTCCAATCTGCTTTTCTTTATAGATTTCAGTAATAGCGAAATATCTACGAGTATATCGACTGCTTTTTAAATTAAAATCTTACGGAGTACACAGAACCTGCCTTGTATGGATGGATCCAGTATTATCTTACAATTAGCAATAGAAATCAAACAGTAATTAATAACAGTATTATCCGAATATTCTTATTCTGATAGATAGAGTAGTCCTCTACTCTTTCTCATTTATATTAATGATATACGTGATAATTTCAATATACAGTAGAAGCCAGAAAGATAACAAATTATTTTTTTTAGTTAATTACTCTCAAGTAAAAAAGAAATAGAAAATTTTAGAAATAAGCTACAGAATTAATGTTCTCTTAAAACAAGTTTATTATACTAAAATAACAAATAACATATTAAATTTATAAAATTTATTCAATTTGTAGGTACAACTTTTATTTTTGTTTTCTGAATTTCAATTTATCAATTTCAAAGTTTATATCATGTAATTATTTAAAAATATGAATTTGTATTTATAAATCATGGGTCATGGGTCGTAATAAGAATATCGAATGAGTATTCCGAAAACATTTAATTTACATAAGTATACAGTATCGCGTATAATAAGATGTTTTTGAAGTAAAGATAATTTATAAAATTCCCCTTCTTACTTGAAAGTAACTAAAACTATTATGATTACCCCTTAACCTTCTCATCATCAGTAGTAGAATAAGTGAAAGTTAAACAGAGTAGTCAAGATTACTCAACATGTCAACCATGCCAGAGGTCCTAACAACTCTGAAAAACAAGGGAGAGAACTGGGATTATATAGGGATGGGAGTCACAGGTGAATGATGACCTATAAACTGAGATAATTTTCGTCATTAAACTTTTAAATCGTTCAATAAAATTTAACTTTATAATAAATTGAAAAGTTTTGAGTTTGGTATGGGACCGAGATCTGCGTTCTTCAAATTATTTTTATATTTATTTATTATTAAACTCTGGTATGCATCTAAATATCTATCGTTATTAATATGTTTTAAAAGTTTAATATTAGAATTGTTAACTTTGTGATTATTAATAAACATATATTGAGCTACGCTAGATTTTTCTGGATTACCGCTTTTTAGATGACAAAAATGTTCTTTAAACCGAGTGTCGATTTGTCTTTTAGTTTGACCGATGTAAACTTTATTACAATCATTACAACTAATTTTATAAATACCGCATTTTTTGTTAGTATCTATTTTATCTTTAGGGTTACCTAATAACGATTTAATGGTATTATTTGATTTGTAAGTTACGGTTAAATTTTGATTTTTAAAAATTTTGTTTAAGCTTTTGGAAGCTTTATTATACGGTAGTGTTATGTATTTATTATTATTTTTATTATTAGATGGCGTTAACGTTGTAAAATTAGAAATGGATTGGCGATTTTTAAATTTATGAACTAATTTATCGATAGTTTTAACCGGGAAGCCGTTATATTTAGCTATTTCTTTAATATAGTTTAATTCAGTTTTAAATCGTTTTTTGTTTAAAGGAAATTTAGTTAATCTGTTTATTAAGAAATTAAACGAAACTAATTTATGTTGCCAAAAATGATTTGAGTCAGCAGTTATAAATCTGTCAGTGTTCGTGGATTTTCTATAGATATCAAACTCTAGTTTGTTCTTGTTTCTAATAACCAGTACGTCTAAAAAAGGTAACTATTCATTGGTTTCTTTTTCGATTGTAAATTTAATTGATGGGAAAACTGAATTTAAACTGTCGAGAAATATATTCACATCGCAGTTATTGGTATTAACTATTGCAAAAATATCATCTACATATCTAATCCAAACTCTAGGAAAATATTTGTTGTTTTTCTTAAATTCAATTTCGAAATTACTCATAAATAAATTAGCTAAAAATGGTGATAAACTATTTCCCATAACTGTGTCTTCATTTTGGTGGTAATATTTATTATTTACTTGAAAGTAATTTTGCTTCATACAAAGTTCAGTAAGTTTTAAATACTCATTAATTTTTGAATCCTCCAAGTTGTTATTTTCTAAAAATGTTTTTAAATATTCTAAAGTTTCCGGGATAGGTACACTTGGAAATAAAGAACTCACGTCAAAAGATACCAATATTTAGTTTTTATCCAATGTAATATCTTTAACTTTATCGATGAATTGTAATGAATTTTGTACGGAAAATGTTTGCGGTTGATTTGAAAAACTACTAAATTCATTGACTAACCACTTTGGAAGCAAATAAGTTGGTGAATTTATGCCAGAAACTATAGGTCTTACTGAATTACCTGGTTTATGAATTTTTGGAAGACAGTACATTTTCGGAACTACTGGGTTTGAAACGTTAAGTTTAAAATTTATATCTTTAGTGATTAAATTTGGGCAGTTTTTAAAAGTGTTTTTATATTCTCTGAGCATTTTAGGTAATGGATTTTTGTTTACTTAGGTGTAAGGTCCGTTATTTAATTGATTATTTACTCTATTGAAGTATTCTGATTTATCTAATATGACAATTTTATTCCCTTTATCCGCCTTTAAATAAAATACGTCGCGTTTTTTAAGATTATTTATAAATTTAATATCATTATTATTAGATTTGTTTCTTAGTTCTCGAAATACGTATTTAGTTTTTGTTAAAATTAATTTTAAGGTTAAGGGGTAATCATAATAGTTTTAGTTAAATTTAACCTTAGACTCCATCTATTATTAATTTTTACTTGAAAGTAATTGAAAATTTTTAAAACTTAAATCTTTACGGCCATTACGTAGTCGTACTATACATATGTGATTATCATCTATTTACATACGGTACTATTGTATGTATATATGTAATATATGGGTATAAAGTTTTGAGAATCACTGGATTCTCAGTTGGTTAATTTAATTAAGTTTACCTGTTTTTGTATATTTTCGGCTTTCGCCAGTTGTAAGTTTAGTTTAGTTGAAGTAACATCGCGTTCTGGGTTAATAAAAGTTTATAATACTATTTCAAGATGTTTCATTTATAAAAAACACCACAGTGGCGACGAGGATTAAAATTAATCGTAATAAATATAATAATAGTAACATTAAATTAAATTCTAAAATTAAAAATGGAAGATGTTGCAAACAGGTCTCAGCAAAATTTAGTGGGGCAAGTGCGAGAATTTGATTTTAAAAATGGCGATTGGACAATTTATAAAGCACGTTTAGAACAATATTTTATCGCGAACGATATAAGCGATGGAAAGAGAAAACGCGCTATATTTCTAAATGCTTTAAATGAAGATTCGTATAAATTAATATTTAATTTGTGTTTGCCTAATACACCCGAATCTAAAACGTTCGAAGATATAGTACAAGTATTCGATAAACATTTTGCTCCAATAAAATCAGTTTTCGCCGCCAGATACAAATTTTATAACGCATTTAAAAGTAAAAGTGAAACTATGACAGAGTGGTTAGCAAGAGTGCGAAGTTTAGCCGCACATTGCGAATTCGGATCGGAATTAAATACGGTGCTCCGTGATCGGTTCATTATGGGTATTGAAAAAGGCCCAATTCTGGACAGACTGTTTGAAGAAGAGGTTAGTGCGTTAACGTTAGAAAAAGCGGTTGAAATCGCTACGCAAAGAGAATCTGCACGTCAAAACTTCAACATCGGGTCTACGCCAGTCAAAACCGAGCCAGTAGAGGTCTATCATCTCAAGGCCAGGCGCGGAGGGAGCAGCGGAGGTTGTTTCCGCCAAAATGCAACAATGTCACCTAGGAGAAGAAACCAACAGGGAGCGCAAGGCGGCGCCCCTAACAACAACAACAGCAGCAGCGCGAGGAACCAGCACCCAAAGTGTCAAGTTTGTGGTTACACAAATCATAAAGTGAGTGAATGTCGGTTCCGAGATGCTACTTGTCGGGTTTGTGGTTATAAAGGTCATTTACCCCGTATGTGTCCCCAAAATAAACATAAATTTAATTATTTAGAAAATAATATAGAAACACTTTTTGCTTTGTCAACTGTAAATGATAGGCCCATTGTAAAACGTGTTCATGTTAATAATTTTTACATTGACTTTGAAGTCGATACCGGTGCTAGTGTCACCGCGATTTCAGATAAATTGTATAAACATTTATTTTCAAATTATGAAATAATTAAAACAAATAAGGAATTACTGAATTATACCGGAAATAAAATTACCCCCCTTGGTATAATTAAAGTTGATGTAATATTTGATGGTAAACAATACAATAATTTAGAAATATTTATTGTTAAAAAGGGAGGTCCCCCAATTATGGGTCGTATATGGTTAAGTAAATTTAATCTGGGCATTTCTGAAATAAAAATGTTAGAAGTAGCTAATATTACTGATGATAGTGTAAATAACTTGTTGTCAAAATATAAAGACGTATTTTCAAATGAATTGGGTACTTTTAAAAAGGGTAAAATACATTTAAAATTAAGGGATTCAGACGTTAGTCCAAAATTTTGTAAAGCTCGTTCTGTTCCTTTTGCATTGCGAGAGAAAATTGACAATGAACTAGATAGGTTGTTAAATTTACATATTTTATCTCCAGTTGATTTTAGGGAATGGGCATCACCCATTGTACCGGTTATTAAGAAAAACGGTTCAGTTCGCATCTGCGGAGATTACAAAATTACCCTGAATCCAGACATAGATCAGTATCCACTACCTAAAATTGAAGAATTGTTTTCAAGGTTGAGCGGTGGACAAGAATTCACAAAATTAGATTTATCTACCGCCTACCAACAAGTGGAGTTAGACGAATATTCCCGTAAATTAGTAACAATAAACACGCACCGAGGATTGTTTCAATATAATCGACTGCCATATGGTATTGCTGCAGCTCCCGCGAAATTTCAAAAAATTATGGAAAACGTTTTACAAGGATTAAATAACCTAGTATGTTTTCTAGATGACATTTTAGTCACGGGGAGAAATAAAAGCGAGCATATTCAAAATTTAGAAAAAGTATTTTCTCGTTTGCAGCATTACGGTTTAAAAATTTCACCAGAAAAATGTTCTTTTTTTCAGTCTTCTGTTACCTATTTAGGTTATAAAATTGACAAACATGGTTTACATCCAACGAATGATAAAATTAAAGCGATTGAAGAGGCACCTGTTCCCAGTAATGTTACTCAACTGAAATCATTTTTGGGATTAGTTAATTACTACTGTAAATTCATCCCAAATGCATCTTCTGTGCTACACCCACTTTATCAATTATTAAAAAAAAATATTCGCTGGAATTGGACTAGCGAATGTAGTAATTGTTTTGAACGCATTAAAAATATAATGTCATCGTTAGATTTTTTAGCACATTACGATCCAAATTTAAAAATCAGATTAGCCGTAGATGCATCCCAAAGTGGGCTAGGGGCAGTAATTTCTCATATATTCCCTTCTGGAATAGAGAGACCCATAGCTTATGCTTCACGCACGCTGACGAGAAGTGAACAAAATTATTCTCAAATCGATAAAGAAGCGCTAGCGATAATTTTTGGAGTAACTAAATTTTATCAATACTTGTATGGAAAGCATTTCACAATTATTACCGATCATAAACCCCTGTTAGCTATTTTGGGAGAAAAAAAAGGGATTCCGCAAATGGCGACTAGTAGACTTCAGCGTTGGGCAATCATATTATCTACCTTTCAATATGATATTGAATATGTACCGTCTAAAAACAATAATGCTGATTGTTTCTCTAGGCTTCCGCTTCCCCAAAGCGAGCCTGAGGTAGATTTAAATATATGTGCATCTTATTTAAATTATATAAACGAAAATACTAATCTAAAAATTAACTTTGACGACATTAAAAATGAAATTCAACAAGATGAATTATTAAAGCAAATATATAATTATGTAAAATATGGTTGGCCAAACGCTTGTCCTAATAATTAAATAAAACCTTATTTTATGAAATCAAAACAATTAACATTAGAAAATGATTGTTTAATGTTAGGATACAAAATAGTCATTCCTGATAAATTTCGTAAAAATATTTTAAATGAATTGCATTCGTCCCATATGGGCATAGTAAAAACTAAATCTTTAGCACGTTCTTACGTTTGGTGGCCAGGAATCGATAAAGAAATCGAAAATTTAATTAAAGGTTGTAATAGTTGTTTATCTACTAGAAATGCTCCACCAAAAGCAAAATTAATCCCATGGAAATGGCCAAAGGAACCATGGGAAAGATTACATATTGACTTTTTAGGACCATTTTCCGGAAAACATTATTTTGTTATCCTGGATGCTCATAGTAAGTGGTTGGAAGTATTCCAGATGAGTAATATTACTGCGAACAGTACTGTAAAAATATTACGAAATTTATTTGCACGTTTTGGTATACCTCGCCAAATTGTATCGGACAATGCAAAACAATTTTCTGGTGCCGTTTTCCAACAATTTTTGAATTTGAATGGTATCGAACATTTAACGGGCGCGCCATTTCACCCCCAAACGAATGGCGCAGCAGAAAATGCAGTACGGACGGTGAAGGACGCTCTCCGTAGGATAACTGTTAATAATAGTCAACATGACTGTAATTTAGTTTTAAACAAATTTTTATTAGATTATAGGAATGCAACTCATTGCACTACGGGAGAGAGTCCAGCTGTACTGATGTTTGGCCGGAAACTACGAAATCGATTAGATTTACTCAAACCTACGGTTCCTACAAACGATAACATTCGAAATCATGTTGAAAATATACAAAGTAAACAGCAAAAATATTATAAAGGTAATAGAGACATTTCATTCAGAATAAACGAAATAGTATTAGTTCGCGATTATCGGGAAATAAATAAAGAAAATTGGATTCAGGGAATTGTTGTAAAAATATTAGGAAAACGAACATATTTAGTAAAAATTCCTTCATTAAATAAAAATTGGAAGCGTCATTTGAACCAAATTTCAAAAATTTCGAATGAATTATGTGAGCATGATGAAAATAAGGTTCCCCTAGAGGATTATAAAACTATTCATATTTCGGAAAGAAATAATTTAGAAAATTGTCAGGGAGTTAATGAAAATAAAGAAAATGATGAGGATGTAATAAATAATGACATAAAAATAGAAACCGATTTGTCGGTAAATAGTGAAGATTTAAGTAAAAATGTATCAGAAAATGTAACAGAAAAGGTTTCGGAAAATGTAAGTGCTAGTGTAAACGTTTCTCCGCCAAAAAGAAGTAAACGTAAAGTAAAACCACCTGATAGATTTAAATGTTAAGTAAAATCTTTTTGACGGGGAAATGTAATATATGGGTATAAAGTTTTGAGAATCACTGGATTCTCAGTTGGTTAATTTAATTAAGTTTACCTGTTTTTGTATATTTTCGGCTTTCGCCATTTGTAAGTTTAGTTTAGTTGAAGTAACATCGCGTTCTGGGTTAATAAAAGTTTATAATACTATTTCAAGATGTTTCATTTATAACAAACACCACAATATATATATATATATATATATATATATATATATATATATATATATATATATATATATATATATATATATATATATAAGGTAATAATCTAAAAAAAATATATGGTTGCTACTCGTAGTATGGACGAAAAATTGGTTACAAATTAATGGATTGGCCAGGCAGGACTAATGCCACTAAGTACATTCTCAATTATTTTATTTTTTTGTATAACATAAACTTGTTCACTTGTTTTTAAATTTTAAGTTTAGTTATTTAATCTTGGAACATCTGAATATTATTTTCAAACTTCAACAAAATTATCATTAAAATTAATAAATCAAAATGACATTAATCTTCTTAAAAAAATTAATCCTGGTCTGTGAGTATGTTACATGACTATGTACATAAATATACCAGTGTCTTGTCTACAGCTACACGGCGTGATGTAGGTGGTGTTCCTTACATTGTCGTCTTCTATTCCTCAGCAGACCTACCGTAATTTGTACCATTTACTGCAAGACGGAGTGGCCAACCCTCATAAATCTGCGTTAACTAACTTTGGATTCCGCTTGTAAAAAAAACCCGCGCAGAAGCGAGACCATGCACTCCATTGTGACAAACGAGCCTTTAGACTACGACTCCGCAAAAAACTGATTCACTTTGTGGGGAATTATGGAAAATGTATGCGATTTTCATGTAATTTCACAGATGATAGCGCAGAGAAAATTGTATGTGGGATTATTTTCTAGCAAAGAACTTTTTACTTGAAATTTTGCATATATCAACCAACAATGAGCAGACATAAAAGAGTGCGACTTTTTACAACGCAAAGTCTGTATTAAAACTATTACAATGAAGTATGGGTAAAGTTGGATTAATATTTTTGTCAATGCAGAAGGAATTATAGCCCTGTTAGAGTAAAACACACACTTGTGAACCGTAGCGAAATTTCGCTATAAGAAATGGGGTCTCATAACCGTATGCCTATCTGATCGAGAATCTGGGGAACCGAGTTCGAACTCGACCGACGCCAAAAATTATTTCGAATTTTAATTTGCACAAAAGTGACTCCCAAATACGGTACGAATATGTCATTACCGATATCTGCGTACAAAGCAGGTTGGCACATCCAGCAATGAGTAATATTCCCTGATGATATATTTATTTATTTATAAAGGAAATTTTATGCATATTTTTTATTTCCATTTGTCTACGCTCGTACATATTTAGAAATTTAGATAATTATTTTCTAATGACTCCACTTTGGCGAAAGGTATCCGGTGTCCCCACTTTTCACGTTTCATGTTTATTGTTTAAATCTTTTAATAGACAATTTTTACTTTTTTGGATTTTGGAAAAAGTTGCCAATTCGGGGAAATGTTCTGCTTAATTAATATAAAATCTTTGATCATATAACTCATACTTATGATCTAAGTATAAAGCCCGAGTCAGACGTTAAGTTTCTCCATCAAATCGTCACTTTTTTAAATGTCACGCCGTCACCGTTTGACGTGACGTCACATTAGTGAATTTGATGAAATTTTCTAAATAGGACAGGTTATAATTGTATCATTCAAATCCAAGGCCAAAACTGACACTCAAACAAATAAGTAAATAGATGATAAAAGTATGTAACAGGGAAAAACTATATGCAAATTTCACATCTTACTGCCGAATTTTCAGTAAAGTAATTTGGTTAAAACCAAGATTTATTTAGAAATAAAATAATAAATATATTTTCGGTTGTGAGTTTGCTTGCATAACATTTTTTTTCTACGAGTTGTATGAAAATTGGACATTAAGTTCTCATTTTGTCATCGTAAAGTTGATGTTTTTTGAACAGCAAGCAACAACGTTATCGCTTCGTCTCTTTCCCATATCAGGCGTTGAATTACTTTGTTAGTTGAGAGGGTTTGTTTATTCAACTGGCGCCCTAATCCTTAAACAAGCCTTCTGCCCAGTCCTTCTCCACTGGGCTATGCCGCTCTCAAACCGCCTACACGAGCCTACCCATCTGGGCGTTGTAACACGTATTATTCGACAAGTCCACGAAGCCCGAGCTTGTGACGCAAAATTTTACAGGGGCACAAAAATCCTACGAGCCCAGGGTGCGCATTATGTTTGACTAGAAAGTAGCTAAAAAAACAAAGCAAACGGCGCCATACTAGGATAATACGCTATTATACAAAATATCACTTTACGTTTACGCTCTCAATATATAATTAACTATTTTATTGTAATAATAACGAAAAAAAACGAAGTTATTTTTGGACATTAAAAACCATATCAATCAGTGGCGGCTAGTCAGGGTAGGCAGGTGAGGCAGTGCCGCACCAGAAAAGAAATAAAGCTGTAAATAATGTAAAGTAGTATGTAAATTAAATTTGATCGTATTCCATTAATGCTTATCTTTATAAATATCAAAAGAATAATTTAAGCCACCACCATAACTAATCTGTAATGCAGTTCACCTAATTTACACCGTATGTTTTTGATACGGCTTTCATTCATACGTGCGCTAGACAACGCTGTTCGAGGCAGTGTTTCAAATATAAAATGCAATGAGTAGTTTAATGCTTAATATGGCCTAATGTTTTTGATACGGCTTTCATTCACACGTGCGCTAGACAGCGCTGTTCGAGGCATTGCTTCAAATACAAAATACAATGAGACTATAAAAGATTTACTTTCCACACGGCTCTATAGAGGCCGAGACCGTACGTGAATACAATCAAACGCGACGTGCTGACAAATTTTGTAAATAAGTTCACAACATCTACTGTACATGGTGGAAGCCAGATTAAATAATATTAACGACATAAACATAACATGACATGTCTAGCATTTTTATTATAATAGGCCCTGGTTGTGTTTAAGAAGGTGTTTAAAAAATATGTACTATCTTAAATACAAAATAAATATATAGAGCCCAAACTCATATTAGTTCAGCCGGTTAACATTTTCAACAAATTATAAAACCTATACGCAAATAGTGAGAAATTTCTACTAATTTTAAACTTAAAAAAACTGAATTTGTTATTCAAGTATTCCGCCATTTAATATTGGATTACATCGCCTTTATTAGTAATACCAGCTTTAATTCTATTCGGCATTGTATCCCTAAAAGTGGCTTTAGACGATCAAAGATTTACATCAATTTTTACAACATCTAATTGTACTATAAGATTCTGGATCTTTACACGTTCAAGAAAGTTTGAACGTTCGAAGTTCACACCACTTGATCAAAAAAATCCAACTTAGGACATGTTCTAAATATTAAGGTCATTTACTTCAAATTTTAGTCACTTCAAGGGATTATTTCATCCTATGTTACATTCACTGTATTTTGTAATGTTGGCATAAAGATTTTTTGATAAACGTCATATTTGTTTTTGGTTTGACTAAATTTCATAGTATTTTCATACATAATATAACAGGTGATATGATTATTATCGATGATATTCTCGAGTGAAACCGAGTTGCAGATTTCACGAGTCCGAAGGGCGAGTGAAATGTGCTTCTTCGGTTTCACGAGCAATATCTTCGATTATTAATCGTATCACGAGCTTATATTTAATGAGAGAATATAATGAATTTTTATGACACTTGTGTGTGCAGGTAACCAAACTTTTTATATATTACTTTACAACATGGTTAATTTTACAATTGCCTTATTATTTTCATCGTTGTTGATATCAACCCAACGATTATCGCACATTTTTATATTCCAAATGTACTGTCAATGTTAAATAAAGAAAACAAATCCCTTAGTAACGAATATAAATAAGATGATAATTTCTTTGTGTTTTATCATCGCTGTGATAGACATGTAACTAAGGAGATTCTGAATATTGATTGGCGGAAAACATGTCACATGACTTATGAATTATATTCTCAGTAAAGTAAAATGAACGCACAATGCGCGCAATATTAAAACACACACTAGAGGCAAACCAAACGACAAACGCGCAGATGAAATGTCAAACCAAAATAAAATGTAATTATGTAGCCCACTTATAAGCAAATAATGTTCATATATTTTGAGCGTGTAAAGCGTAACTATTATATATAAAAGTTCAAATTATTTGATCGTCTAAAGCCACCTTCAAGTCCTGAACATTTTGCTGTGAGTATTATCCCATATGTCTTGCAAGATAGATTTTACTGAACGCACTGAATTTTTTCGAAGTTGCATTTCATTGTGCCAAATGTAAAGGATCTCGGTAGAAGCTAAATCTGAACTAGAAGATGACCCTTAAAATACCGGTCGAACTATTATCACCAGTCATTGGGCCCACAGTTTTTTAAAAGTTTTAAGTCTATATTTAAAGAAGCCGAAAGAATTTTTTAGAATTTTCTATCTATTTGTGTAGATTTTATAATTTGTAAAAAATGTAAACCGGTCCAACTAATATGAGTTTTGTTTATAAAAAAAAATGTAAAATTTAGGTCAAGTTTAATGAATAACGTAATATATTCTTAAGTAGAACATTGACAATAACAAAACATACTCTACATACCTACATGTTATATTAATTCATTTACCTACAAAAAAAAACAATAGTATCCATCCTCTTAAACGCACATTAAATTATAATACCATTTACAATAACAAGCTCCAACAAAAACAATTTAATTACTCCATTAAACAGTGTTGTTTTAGTAAAACAAGTTCAACTAAAAACATCATCATAACATAACATCTATCCTAACGTAAACAACCACCTATCTTTGTGTTTCAGTGGAGGTGAATGGCTACACCAGTGCCTCGTGCGACGTAGCGGGGGCTACCTACACTAACGAATCCTTAGCGGGCGCTGTTGTGCGCTCGGCAACTGTTCTGGTCAGACCAGAAGGACTAGTAAGGACGGATACAGAAAGTGCTTACTTCTGCGCCAATGGTGAGTGGATGCTATATGTTTTATTATGATATTTCTAGAGTACAAAAATATTAAAGTCGCCGTCAAATAAGTATGGACTGATGCCCCACTTTTTCCCTTCTCCGCAGCCTGCCCCTTGGCCTGCGGTGTTGCCGCTTCTTCATAACTTAGCAGTTTCACCATGGCCACTGTAATGGCAACAGTGTAGAAATGTCCAGTTCATACTTATTTGATGGCAAGTATAACTCGCTGAACGTTATTGTTTATTCTTATACCCAAAACTAGGTACAATTTATTTTATTCAAAACCATGTTTACACTCTTAAATGAATAGCAGAATAACACCTTCTGCTGATCCAATGACCCGTATTACGAACCCACTTTTATAGAGCGCTTTGTTAAAAGTAGCTTACAAACCTCGTAAGAATATAATGTAAAATCCCGCTTTGTAATAGAGCTATTAATTTAATAGTGCGCTTCTAATACGGGCCAGTATCTCTAAATAGAATTATAACAACTAATTCCGTACAACTTTCAAAGAGTCAAATTTAGCGCTATTCCTATACAACAACGCGGCATATACCGAGTGTCTACTTTTTTATGGACCATTGGGCATACAATGCTATAATTTGCATAAGGCTGTAATTTCTTCCTTATTAATTTTAGAACAAAAGTATACGTACATAAAATATTCAGAATTAAAAACTGCGTTAATTGAGCTTAAATTTATTAAAACAATAATTTTGGACTTATTAAATGCAGTTTTTAATTCTGAACATTTTTTGTATTTACACTTCTTTTCTAAAATTAGTAGGGCAGAAATTATAGCCATACGAAAATTTTACCATAATGCTTCATAAAAAAGTAGACACCAATATAATCGAAGCATCAAAACACGATTTTTTATGTTAATAGCAATTCAGTTTTGCAGTGAGTTTTTCTCTAATTGCAACCAGTATACTTATGATTTTAGAATTTTACTGTTGCCATCTACTGAGTTCTGAAGTAACCTCTTAGACAAAGACGACAATCTCGAAGAAAAAGACAGTAAAACACTATTATGACCTCTTAGAATTTAAAACAGTATTTAAATGTGTTTGATAATTTTGTGTTTCGGTATAATTATTTTTTTTAGAATTTATATATACATACACACGTCAAACACCACGACAAAATAAAACAGCAAATATGAAATCGGATTAGGGATTAGGGCAATACGTTGAGAAGAGTAGAGAGGCTATGGTAATACAAAAATATCTCTTTCTTCGAGTCTGCTGTCTCCTTCTAAAGACATGTAGTAGTGGAGGGGAGAATATGTAGTGTGACGTCAATTTCGTAAGTCCCCATTACTTTATTGTATCGAATCTTTGGAGGCATTCATACTCATTCAGTAAAAGGTGCCCCTAGTAGAGACTGCAGATGTACAACTTGCATAATTAAAATGCATACAAAATTTGTGAAATCAAGAGACAAAAGTAATTTTTAACTTAATAATTAACTACCAAAAATTAAATTCAGAAAAATTACTTTAAATAATAGTTATAAAGCATGAAATTCTGCTTATAAATGGAATTAAAACAAATAGTCCAGTCAACTTATACAAAGTGCCTTGCAAAAGGTCTGGTGGTGAAAAAAGCCAAAATTTTTGACCTTTTCCCCTATAACTCTGGTAGCACAGGGCTTTCCTTTCTGCAAAATTGGTTTCTTATCAATGGCCTTGGTCCTTACAATATATCCAAAAATTATAACTACCAGACCTTTTGCAAGGCACTTTGTATAAGTTGACTGGAACATTTGTTTCAATTCCATTTATAAGCACAATTTCATGCTTTATAACTCTTATTTAAAGTAATTTATCTCGAACGCCATACGGTATGTTATGTACCATTTAATTTAATGAATGACTAAAAAAGACAAACAAATGTTTGATATGTCATAAATTTAATTTACTTTTTAATAAAATTAAAGTAGGAAATTAAAATTTATAAGCGGAATAAGAATTTATTTTTATTTCAAAGTCAAATACTTATTTTTATGGAGAAAGTCACAATATTTGACAGTTAAAACATTACAAATACAAATTTGTCTGTCTTGTTTTAATTCCATGGCTAGCACTATTAAATAACAATTTTCGAAAATTTCTGCAGCTATTGGGATTTTCAAGTATCAAGAGATGGCGTTGATCGCATTAAACACTGGTGCACTTTATGTTGATGTGTGTCAGCGTAGCATTTCTGTCAGTTGTATTTCTTTAGTTTTCGTATTATTTTCTCATTTATTAGTATTTTTTATTCATAATTCAAGTATGTATAATAGAGTTTTTGTAGTCATATAGTTGTAGTTTCATGTAAATGTACCACTATTTGCAGTTCTAATAGTCCCCGCTAGTTAGCGTTTTCTTATTTGAAAATCCCAATAGCTTGGTTCACTGAGACTATTCAAGGTCATGTATAAGCCGTCTGAAATAATATTACTTGCAGATAACTTCACTGCATTTCGTATGCATAGGCGGCAACATAAAATATTTATCGATACATTTTAACTGCAAAAAATAAGTGTAATTTATTTGAAAATTATGTTTCTTTTTGAATAATGCCTTTTTCAAAGGTTTATGTTCTTCACCCATGTTTTTGCAAAACACAAAAACATAGACTTGACATAAACCATTAAACATTAGCACAGAGGGCAGTGTAATACATAATTAGATAACTGTAACTCTACGAAATACGTCATTATTATTTCTACTGTATTTGAAAGTCATGTCAACTTTTACGTATATCTGTCACACAACATAAATTACATAGACATATGTGAAATAATCTTTTTCTTTCTCATTCTCACATGAAATATTACTAAGCTACTGTTTTATAAAGTGCTATGCATTCTTTCTTCGAACAAGTGACCAAACTATACAAAACTTACGAAATGAATTTTATGGGTCGATCCTGTTCACATCTGTAAATAATACAGATCTGTAAATTTGTAAATAATGAACAAAATCGCAATGAAAACTGTCGCTCTTATGTATAATTTTAAATTAATCAACAAAAATAGATGCGTTTTTGTCAGGTTTTTACAGATTTTCAGATCTGTAAGATTTACAGATGTTAACAGAATCGACCCATTAAGCTGGATTTTATGCTCTACAATTTTTATTTTAAGAATATTTTGTAAAACATTTTCGGAATCAACGTGCAGGAAAAACTGTTTTCTCATATTAAATACGGATTTCTAGCTCCACCCGGTATATGTTACTTAGCAAAATATCTTTATTTCTAAAAATTTCTTTGCAGAAAATATGGTTATATCCACCGCCTCCAACTTCAAATATGAATGGTTGAGCGCTCCCAGAAATCGCGCTGCCCTAGTCTTCGAGTTGCGATCCTCAACCACCGGTCCTGCACATATTGCTCTTTCTGATACTCGTTACGCAACCGAACGTATGTACCAGCTAGCCATAGGCGACTCATCGAACACCGTCTCCTGGATCGGTCGTGGCAAACACGGTATGTACTATAGTTTGTGTCAAGATAAATGCACATTGACTTTTACGCCCATCACAGCATGTATTTGCTTAAAAGGTTTGCAAGGGTAAGCACACAGAGAGGTATCCACAATTTTTCCAAATTACCAAATTTAAAACAGTAACCACAAAACATATATTAAAATTAATAATAAAATTACTACAGTTTACTATTCAATAATTTAGTTATATATTTTTTTACATTATACAAATCTTAAAAATATGTTCTCCTTCAATATTAGATTATTTTCTTCGTCCGGAAAATCACTCCATGCGTGCCACATTTTACATCAGTTCTTTACAAATGAAACAAGAATAATGTGATACAACGTTTAGCGAAATTTATATAGTCAAAATACATTAAAAGATTTTAACTGTATATTTCCCGGTTTGTACTGTAAATTTGGTAATCCGCCCCTGGCAGCACAGGTAAGAAAATATCCTGGAGTGATGGGTTAACCAAGCTTAAGAAATCGAAGTCAATGTGCATTTATCTTGACACATACTATACCCATAAATATAATTTCTTCTTTCTTCTACTTGTTGTTGACGTCATATGTTTGTAGGTTATGGTGTACAGCTAGCCAGCGTGGCTACTCCAGGGGTTCTCACGCAAAACCAGTGGCACACATTTTGGATTTCCTGGGAAAGGAATATGGTCACGTTTGGGGAAGGGACTACACCCCACAACCGCACGCTACTGAAATGGAGAATGGATAAAAAGATGAAAGTGCAGTATATTGGATTTGCCTCTGCATGGGGTACGACGGCGGAATTCAGGTCAGGATTATTTATTTAATATGTTCTCTTATTATTTATATTTTATTTATATATTCTTTTAATAATGTTTTTATTTACCCAGTAATTCTTCTACTATAAATAATAAAACAAGATTCTAAATTTAAAATAAACAAAGATTATATGTTGTATAAATAAAAGCTAAAATTTTTTATAGGAATATTTCGATTTAAGTCCTGCAACAAACTATTATTTTTGTAGTAATATTTAAAATAATATACACACCAGAATAAATTGAAAACTTGTATACGAAACTAGGAAACCCGATTTTTCTCGGAAGTTATTAGAGATACAAAAAAATACTATAGCACAAAATTGAAGGATACAAAGGAGGGCATTTGTTTATAAAAGAAAATATTTTTCAAGGTAGAGTACAAAGTTATATTTTTACCTCTTGTCATACCGAAGATAAGAGGTAATGATTTCGGTCCAAAAATTCAACATATTTTTACGATGATAGTGTGTCAGTGGCGCAATGAGGGGGGGGGGGCAAAGGGGGCTATTGTGCACCAGGCGCCACTCGCAGGGGCGCCAAACTGCCCTCAGGACAAACAAGATTTTCCGGAAAATTTCAATTTTTATTTTGATTCGTTTTGGGGAAATAATATTTGAGTTTCGGGAACGACACTGCCTTCCTTCAACTGTAAACAACCGGCCATTCCAGGAGCTAAAAGTTGGCTATCTTTATCTAGCTGTTCCGCTGCGGCAACGACCATGCACTACTTCCAACTATAAATTGACATATTACATTCAGTGTGCTGGAATGTAATAAAATAATTGGAGAAAGATCGCAGAAGACATACAGAATATTGAATTTTTTTTAATATATTGCTTGCATTTATTATAAAGTAAGTTCTCCTTTTTTATTTTATTTACTCTTGTTTAAAAGTACTATCTATGTAGTATCTAAAGATAAAATTAATTCTTCTCAATTCATTTATATTACCATATATTTTTAAATTTCTTATTAATCTCATTATTTCTTTGTTCGGCTTATTTTATTTTTTAACGCGATTTTTTTTCTCAAATTTAAAGTCTAGCTTGAACTTGTGTCCCTATTTGTCCTGAAAAATAGTACCTATAGTGTGTTGTAGACGCGAACTTAGGTAGTGACTATTCATAATGTATTATACAGTATTTTAGGTAGGTACTGCACTCTGTTATCGAAATAAAATTAATAAAAGTAAAAAAAAAATTCTAAATGTTGGAGTGAGAAATTAAAATTTCTTTAAAATGTCTCTGAAATATATTTGTATTTATATACCCGTTCTTTGGTCATATATCTGTAGTAAAATGCCCTAAAATGACATTTAAAGATTATTTTATGAAAAAATTTCTTACGGGAAAGGGGCGCCCAAAAGGTATTATACTACAGGCGCCAATTATGCTCGCTACGCCACTGGTGTGTGTGTGTGTGTGTGTGTGTGTGTGTGTGTGTGTGTGTGTGTGTGCGTATGTGTGTGCGCGCGTGCATGTATATGTTAAGATTTTTCTCCACGATAACTTTTATAACAAACCTCTAAAAATTTCCGTATTTAAGCTTTTTACCTCGCTTTTTGCATTCATATAAAGAGTTGAATAGATTTTGGGTAAACTTGGACAACCAGAAGTGATACTTTACTTGAAGCCCCTAACAGTTTTTAATGAAAAACTATATTAAAATAGAATTTCAATTTTAGTATTTAAGACATATCGCGGGGAAAAACATATTAGATTTTGGCTAAAATTGATAAACCGGCAGTGTTACTTGACTTGAAGCTGTGAAAAGATTTTCGTGAAAAATATGATATATTCCAAAACTTTTCAAATTTAGTAATTAAGACTTTTATATCAAAGGGAATAACATATTAGATTTTGGCTAAATTTAATAAACCGTAAGTTAGTAAACCGAAAGTGATACTTTACTTGAAGCTCTGAAAAGATTTTCGTGAAAAATATATTATGATATATTCCAAAACTTTTCAAATTTGGTATTTAAGACTTTTGTATGAAGAAGAACAACATATTAGATTTTGGCTAAAATTGAAAACTGGAAGTGATACTTTACTTGAAGCTTTGAAAAAAATTTTGTGAAAAATTTATTATGATATATTCCAAAACTTTTCAAATTTGGTATATGTCATAAGCCATGGCTATTGCTACTAATAGTGTTTTCAGCTAGTGCAACATATCACGTTACCACACTAAATGATTTCTACCCATATACCTATTAACTAACATATTGCGGATCCTTTGCTTTTCTTGAAGCCAACACTGTGAAATGGAAATATCATATAGCTGCATAAGTCTATCTCACACACACACCCAACCTGGAATTACGCGCATGCTCGTAAACCTCGACCACTATTAGCTAACGACGACATCATGATCACTTTTATCATTTAGATTGCGAATCACAGCCCGAAGGAACACGGCTGATATATGACTTCTGATTATAGACGACATGACGACTAGTGCGAGAAATTTTAAATTTAAATTTGAGAAATTAAGTAATGTCTTACTATTTATCTTGTGTGTAAATTCTTGAATATAAATATTAGTAATAATAAATAATAATGAAATATTCTAGTGTTAAATTTGAATTAAATAATTTGCTTTGTTGTACTGTAAACTGTAAGAACAATAGGAATACAATCTGATCAGGATTAATTTATTTAGGTGACAGTAGGATAAAGAAGAATCGATGATACTTATTTCTAATATAATAATATTTTTTCTGACAGTAATTTCGTTTCGTGATAAAATCTAATTTTTAGAAATGTGTCAATAATAATTTTCATAATTTGTGTTTTGTGGTTGTTTAAAATAGTTTGTTCTTTGACGTATTTAACGAATTCGGTTGTATTCAACACATAAGGCGAGCATTGCTGAAACACAATAATCATTCGTTGTTTTAACTTTTTTTTGAATATTTCCTATTGGCTTTGCCTAAATACCCTTTCAACCTTTTACAAATACATACCACATACTTTGCGGGATATAAGAAGCTCCACCGTTTTGTATGTTAATTATTAATACGCTTTCTCTTCTATCGGGACACAAATACTTCGAAATACAAGTACAAACAGAAATGAAATATGAAATCAAATGTCAAACCATGTGCTCGCTGCATCAGCTGGCGACAGTTTTCAGCGTTAGCCAATAGTAGTCAAGATTTACGAGCTTGCGCATAATTCCAGGTTGGGTGTTTGTGTGAGATAGACTTATGCAGAAATGATATTTCCATTTCACAGTGTTTCCGTCACCTACTCTTATGGGAAAGATACGAGCATTAGCAATACATTAGTCTAATAGGTATATGGTTCCAACCTCATCCGGTTGCAGTGCTAGTTTAGCCGCCATATTTGCACTGACACTATTGTACTTGCCTAGGGAATCAGAGTGCACAAAAGTCGCACTAAGCCAGTGCACGATACAACTTTTTCTAAAGCTCAAAACGCATCAGCTGACTAAATTTTGTACTCAATGCAAGCTGAAAACCCTCAGTGCAAAAAAGTGCGCACCAGTGCACACTCAACTTGTAAGCTGAAAATGCTATAATTAACGAAACTTTTGAAATTTCTTTTTAAAATTGAGAAGAAACTAAAAACATAATAAAAAATGCAAAGCCAATTACTTTAAATGTAACTTTTAATTCTTTACGGCTTTGCTCTACAGTTTTTGCCGTAAAATGAGCAGGAGAGCAGCAAATTGCATAAAACAAAAATCTCATGTTAAATCTCTGTGTTCGCACCTGACCGTTAAAATATAAGAAATTTCATGAAGATTTGAAAGGCAAAACAAATTTAAAAAATAATACCTTTTTATACCATTCGAAAGAGAAAAAATAAGCATTTTTCAAAGTAAATAGTCATTTATGATATGTGTTAAAAGTGAAATTTTATTTTGTGAAAAGGAACACGACGTGAAGTGGAGTGCTCCAAAACTTCGAACGAAATAAAATCACTATTAACACGTATATCATACACTATTTTTTCTACAAACACTATTTTTTCATTTAACATATGTCAAAAATTTCAATTTGTTGTTCCATTTGTCATTACCAAGGTAACAAATTCGCTTTTTACATTGGTGTTAAAATTAACAATTATCTATTACAGTGTGTTCAAAAAAGTTCCTAACTCGGAGTAGGCTATGAACAGAGAAACGTATGTCTGATCATTATTCAATTCAAAAGTCAAATTGTCAAAATTGATCTCGAAATGTAATTTTAAGGAGAAAAGACAATAAAGAAGGATACAATATATTGCCATTCGCCGTTTTCTAATTTGTTTCCATTTCTAAAATAAGATTCAAGAACTAAGACTTTGATTTTTTTAGATAACATATTTGACAATACCTCATGTCAAATTGACATTTCATTATATATTTTTAAATTGACATACGTTTCCTTGTTCATAGCCTACTCCGAGATAGGAATTTTTTTGAACACTGTACTTTTTAACACTGGTAGATTTGTAGAATATATCAAATATGCGTTCCATTTTAAAAAATTATGTTTGTTTTCTATCTTGAAAATTTTCCAATAGAAAAAATATTTTCGTACACCACTGGATGGACAATAAAATATCTAACTATCTTATTTGAAACATTTTACTCGATTACTGATAGTTTAGAGCAAGTAACTTCAAAATAAAAAAAAATCGACCAAATTCAGCTTTCCGCCATTATCTAGTAACGAGAATATTTATCAAAACAAAAGCACATCTTAGATGGCCCCGCAAAGGCGTACCACATGATCCGGTTAACCGAAGTCGTATCTCATACTTTCCGATTTCCGAGATCCCAATGGTGGCTTTCGAAATTCGGTCACATTTTGTCTTAATTCGCTTAAATTTAAAAATAAAACATAATTACAAATTATTTCTTGTTCATAATGTTAAAACAACTATCTAAAACCTCGTATATTTGCTATTGTGCTTTTCAAACTAACTAAAATTGATCACTTTTTGTACTTCAGTATATAAAATATATCAATGCAATTCACCGTGAGTACTCGTACGCTTCCATTAATCCGGCTATGCGATCACCTCGTGCACTTTGACAAGGGATTTTATAAAACGTCATCCTGAATAATGAACGCAGTATATCTGACGCTAAAGTAAAGCACCTCTGCTCCGGCCATTAAATTAATTGTCAGTCGATGCTCGTGATACTTTGTAGCCTGATATCACTAATGCGATGTTTGTTGATATTTGATGCTAATTACAAACATATTTTTCACTAAAAATTGTATTAAATGTGTCATTATTCTACAGGCTGTTTTACAACATACATATGCATCAAATCTTAAAGAGTAATATACTCGTAATATGATATATTGATTCAATTACAAAAATATGTATTTTTTTAGAAATTTGAAAAATAAGTGCAGTTTATTTGAAGTGAACATTTTTTCTTTTCTAATTAAAAAAAAATTTAAAAATCACTTTTCAAATAATCCGAATTTAAGAAATTTTGTTAATTTAGAAAAGAATCTTTTTGTAATATAATAATCAGTATATTACATTTTATTGCCCTTTAACGTTTGGTGCTGCTTTATTTAAAAAATTAGAAATGTGATACCAATAACCAATAAGTGTATCACTAATTTGATTATTTTTTTTATTAATTTTAGTGATAATTTAACCTTCTATTATATATGTTACGTTTTTATTTATTTGGGTGAAGTGTAAATATTAGACAATTATTACTAATTAAAATAGATGTTTATTAAACGATAATTAAATATTAAAAGGTAACAAAATTTCGATAGCTATGATTAAACAAATATTAATTACTAATTTAAGACTAAGAACATAATTAATTACTTAAACACTAGGATTATTTATTTTACTTAAACAATTAACACAACTATTTATTTTTCTGTTCTCTCGTACTTTTATTTAACTAACTGTTCATTTATTGTACTACGCGTTCCAATCTTAGACTGCCGGTCTGTTGCAAACTCTTGTAGACTGTTTACGCGATATTTATATCACTATATTTATGTCACTATTTATTTCACTATTTATTTATATCACATTCAACTGTCCGACCCAGTATCACCAACTGTCCATATGCCGCAATTCTTCAATACCAGTGCCGAGTATCTACTCCCACTCGCTGTTACTGTCCTCGTATACTCTAGCTTCCCAATACTCATCAACACTACCAAATATTCACTTCCACAGCTGTACCAGTAATTTCCCGAATCACCGCTACTGTCTTCATGTACTATAGCTTCGCAATATTCGTCAACACTACCGAGTATACACTTACATAGCTATCCCGGTATACCAGTAACTTCCAGATTCGCCGTTACTGCCCTCGTATACTAAAGCTTCCCAATACTCGTCAACACTACCGAGTATTCACATCCACAGCTATCCCAGTATTCCAGTAACTTCCCGAGTACTCCACTCGACACTATACTGCATATGATTGCCACGATCAACGACCAAATATAACTAGACAAAACTTCATTTGGTTTGTTTTGATTTCGGCTGGCCAGACAGAGAAACTAGAGATAGAGATATGTCTTGTCTAGTCCGAGTATTTCTCACTAGAGGTCACCACTGAGGCCACGTGGAGTATCAGTGTCTAGTTTGAACGTTGCTCACTAGAGACGCAAGTGTTCTTAGTTAAAATTTCGTGGTTAACATTTAAGGTTAATATTAAATAATTTTTAAGGTTTAATATTAAAGAAAAACCAACGTGTCACTCACAAAACCACTACAACTGCAGACCAAAGACAAAATACACATGCTTCTACGTGGCCTCTAGTGAGCAATGTTCAAACTAAACACTAGATTATACACTGACACTCTACGTGGCCTCTAGTGAGAAATATTCGAACTAGACAAGACATATCTCATCTTTAGTTTCTCTGTCTGGCCAGCCGAAATCAAAACAGTCAGTGAAAAGGGATAGGGAATGTTTTGTCTAGTATATTTGGTCGTTGACCACGATACTTTGTGCACACGTTTATTTATTATTATAAATTTTACTATTTTATTTATATTAATTTCTAATAAGTGTATTTTGTTAAATGAAGTAAATACTAAAAATTATTATAGCTTTATTAAATCATTCAGTAGTAATGCCCAGTTACACCACCGGTACTATAAACTTCATTTTATTCAGTTAGACAAATACATTGGTGTTAATTCCTATTGAATATTTTTTTTTAATTACAGTATAAAAATGAATTGACGCTGAATAAAAACCAAGTATAAATTTTAAGTTTTAGTGGTAGAACTGGACATTAATCATTTTTATTTAGTAGTCGGTACATACTCCTAATGTAAAATATTAAAGTACTATCAAAATACTCTGTGCGCAATGAGCATGAAAGCATGAGTGCTTTTCTGCAATATTCTATCACGCTCTGAATACAACCAGAGTTACAGTACTGTATACGGGAAATGAGCAGCTCAGTGGCTGGCGCATTATCGTAATCACGGAATACGTCATTGGGTATTCACTTATTCAGTGTCTTAATAAATGAGAAATTGTGGATCCATATCTCATGCTCATAATTACTAATTTATCAGAGTGGTTCCCATTGTAGTAAACTGAAGGATGTTAACTAGCAGTGCTAAAATTCAAGAAAACTCGTAAAGAATTATGTAAAATTTCCGACGTTGAAATTTTGAAATTGGTATTTTATTGAATCATTATTACAGTAGGTACTAGCATAAAACTGGTGAAAAAAATCTGTACAGTTTTAAGCATTATATATTGCAAATATTATTAGGAGACACTGATAACATTTTTTCACTAAATAAATATGAACTTTAGGTATTGTTTCGTATATGAAGAATAAGAGGAAATACCAGCTGTCACTATTTTTTCAAAGCAAGATATGTGTTTCACCTCAATTGCTTTTTTCCAAAAAAAATTAACGATTTTTTATTTTTTACACTGTACAGGCTGCTTCATTTTCGATGTTTTTTTAAGGTATCTCGAGTAATATTAAAGATAGAACAAAACCGAGAAAAGTTTAATAGTCACCACAGGAATTTTTGATCTTCTTTTGTTTCTAAGCTACAGGAAAAAACTCGTTTTTTGCTCATTTGAAAAATATATCATATCTTATTTACTATGATAATTAGAAACAAATTGTTTTAATGAATTTTTAACTGTTTTTAGGTAAAATAAAATGGCGTGATTATATTTTTAACGACTTAATAATTCCCGAGATATAACACAAATTTATAATTTTTTAAATGAGAACCTATGTTGAAAATAATCTCATCTTTTTGTTTATTTTACAAGATTTTCAACGATATATAAGAAGTCTACATTCTTTTATTTTAAACATGAATAAAAGATAATTTATTAATTCATTGGGGCGAAAATAATGAAAATTATTAAGAAACAAATGAAAAAAATCTATTACAGATCATCATTTGTTTATGTTAAATATTATTTACTTCTGTTTTACTCATTTTTTCAATTTATTTGCTTCAAAATCATATTAAACCAACTTTTTCGAATTGTGTCAAAGCTAACTGTTAAGTCGGCAAATAAAAATTTGACTAACCCTAAAATAATTAATTAGATATAGAACCAAAATAAACAAATGACAATCTGTAGTAGATTTTCTCTTTGTTTCTTAATAATTTTCAATTTTTTATAAATAAATAAATATAAATATATCATCACGGCATATTACCCATTGCTGGATGTGCCAATCTGCTTTGTCAGCAGATTTCGGTAATGAATTTTCAATTCAATTTTTTCACCCCAATAAATTAATAATTCTTTTATTATTCATGTTTAAAACAAAAGAATGTAGATTTGTTATATATCATTGAAAAGTTTGTAAAATAAGTAAAAAGATGAGACTATTTTCAACATAGGTTCTCATTTAAAAAATCATAAGTTTGTGGTATATCTCGAGAATTATTAAGCTTTCAAAAAGTCTAATTACGGCGTTTTATTATACCTAAAAAACAGTTTAAAATTTGTTACCACAATTTTTCTCTATCATAATAAATAAGTTACGAGATATTTTCGAATGAGCGAAAAACCAATGACTACTTGTAGCTCAGAAACAAAAGATTACTGTGGTGATTATAAACTTTTCTCGAAAAGTTGACCCTGGAATATGCAAACGGTTTTGCTCTATCGTTAATATTATCCGAGATACGTTTAAAAAACATCGAAAATGAGACATTCTGTACAGGGTGTCTCATTTTCGATGTTTTTTAAGGTATCTCGGGTAATATTAACGATAGATCAAAACCGTTTGCACATTGCAGGGTCAACTTTTTGAGAAAAGTTTAATAGTCACCATAGGAATTTTCGATCTTCTTTTGTTTCCGAGCTACAGGCAAAAACTCGTTTTTCGTTCATTTTGAAAATGTTTCATATCTTGTTTATTATGAGAGTTAGAGAAAATTTGTTTTTACAAAAATTTTACCGTTTTTTAAATAGAATAAAATGGCGTAATTAGATTTTTTGAAAACTTAATAATTCTCGCGATATAACACAAACTTATGATTTTTTAAATGGGAACCTATGTTGAAAATAGTCTCGTCTTTTTGCTTATTTTATAAGCTTTCCAATGATACATAACAAGTCTACATTCTTTTGTTTTAAACATTAATAAAAGACGAATTACTAATTTATTGAGGTGAAAATATTGGAAATTGTTAAGAAACAAGTGAAAAAAATTATTACAAATCATCCTTTGTTTATTTTGACTTAATATCTATCAATTATATGTTCACAAAATTATTCTTAACTAATTATTTTCGGGATAGTTAAATTACTAATTATCGACGTTACAGTTGGCTTTGACACAATTCGAAAAAGATGATTTAATATACTTTTGAAGTAAATAAATTGAAAAAATGAGTAAAACTGAAACAAATAGTATTAGAAATATGCAAATGATGATCTGTAATAGATTTTTTTCATTTGTTTCTTAATAATTTTTAATATTTTTACCCCAATAAATTAATAATTCGTCTTTTATTAATGTTTAAAACAAAAGAATGTAGACTTGTTGTATATCATTGAAAAGCTTATAAATTAAGCAAAAAGACGAATCTGTTTTCAACATAGGTTCCCATTTAAAAAATCATAAGTTTGTGTTATATCTCGAGAATTACTAGGTTTTCAAAAATTCTAATTACGCCATTTTATTCTATCTAAGAAACGGTAAAATTTTTGTAAAAACAATTTTTCTCTAACTATCATAATAAATAAGACATGATATATTTTCAAAATGAGCGAAAAACGAGTTTTTGCCTGTAGCTCAGAAACAAAAGAAGATCGAAAATTCCTGTGGTGACTATTAAACTTTTCTCGAAAAGTTGACCCTGCAATGTGCAATTGGTTTTGATCTACCGTTAATATTTCCCGAGATACCTTAAAAAAACATCGAAAATGAGACATTCTGTACAGTGTAAAAAATAAAAAAATAATTAATTTTTTTAGGAAAATAGCAATTGAGATAAAAACACATATCTTGCTTTGATACAGTACAGGACTCTAATATGATAACAAATTTATTATCTTCTTTTGATACTTCAAGAACAATTTTTGAAACAGTACGAGTATTATATCGAAAACAGTATGGAAAGCGGAAATGTATTTGGGTTCAAAAAAATCGGCAATGTATTTCTTATCAGCAAATACCATGTTTCCTTCTTGATACGGTAGAATTGAACGATAAAATTACTAAATTTTGCAAAAATGTGACTTCATTTTTCCATTCTACTCTTCATATGTACTTTTCTAATAATTTATTAACGTTTATTCGAATAAGTAATCTTAAAAAGGTTAAAAATTAAATGAAACTATTAATATTTTCTATGATTATTATTATTATTATTCATAATTTAATTTTTTTTATTAATATTTAGTACCTACTTTTACCTGTATTTTATTATACGTATATTCATGATTTTACTCATTTATTTAGCAAGTGTTATTTAAAATTATTTTATTTTTTTAGATGGTTGTAATTTAATTTACAATTTGCATATTTTATACTCATTGTGTTCATTAGTTTTGTGTTTATATATTTTATAGTAAGTATTTACTTTTTATTTTATTATATTACTGTTGAGGCTATAGTTTTCCATTTTGATTATTCTTATACAAATCAATTTTAATTTATTTCTTTATTAATATTTTACAAATATCTTATCACTGTTTTATTCCAGGATATGGAACTACAATGACGAAGCCGGCTTCTCCCAAGTATTACATTTAGACATCCCTCGTTCTGTAGTCCCAGGATCTGAAAGCGGTTCTTTATTTGTAACTGGAGGTTTAGCTTTACCATCTCCCCAACATTTAAAACGTCAAACTAGCAGTTTACAAGGCGCTATTGCATCTTTAACTCCTTTATTACTCCTGGAACACTTCGGAAATAAAGCTAATGAAACCATGCGGCAAGAAACTTTAGCCAATCTACCTGGTTACGTAAGTATAAACTAATACTTTGTTTTAAGATCGTACATAAAGTGTGTTGTAGATACAAAGTGTACTATCGTTCAGAAATGCTGATAACTCATTCAGTGAACATCATATGCTATCAAGCCATACCGCTACTGTACAGATTTTGAAAGCCCTTGCAAAAACACAAGCGTTCTTCAGCGTTGATCCTGATTTAGTACAAGAAGTCAAACGCTGGATTCAATTGAGGCAAGAAGATGATGGCAGTTTTACTCCTTTACCAGCAGATGTTAAAATCAACAATGATAATCCTGCCCTAAAATATTTAAACATCACTTCTGAGTTTTTGAAATACGAACATACTGTTGAAATTACTGCAGAAACAGTTATAATTTTATATGAAGTAGGAATAGAGAATCAAGTTGATTCTGAAACTATTATTAACGCTCAAAAATATTTAGAAAATAATATAGGAAAAGTTAAATTATCGACAGGAATAGCGGCTTTAGCTTTAGCGTTGATTTTAGTTAAAAGCACGAAAGTTCAACTTGCTTTAGAAGCTTTGAAAAATGTTTCTACTACCGAAGAAGGTGACTTTGGATGGCCACATCCAATACCTCGAAGAGATGCAGCGGATTGGTTGTATGAAGCAGAAACAGGAAGAAACTTAAAGGAACCTATATTGAGTAAGAATAAACAAACATTTTTCTTCTTTAGAATAATAGGGCCTACTCAAATAAATATTACAGCAGATACATATTTATGCAAATATTTTTAAATTAGTTTATTTAGGACTTAATCATTTTGGAAATAATAGAACGAATACGATTATGAATGCGGACGAAGCGAAAACAGTGTCTTCGGATATGAATGGGTTACAATGGATGATTGCTGCAAAATTGTTTGAAGGCATGATTTCGAGCTAAATAGGGTAAATATATTGTAAAAGTACAGCGTGCCTGGATTTCAAAGGACACTATTGGGATTTCGGAAACTAAATGATATAATTTCAGTTAACTGGGGTGACCATTAGGATACTATTCTTGATGTAGATTTGTTTTACCAAAAATTCTAATAGGCTACTAGATAATGACGAAAAACTGAAGGTGCTGTAGAAACAATTTAAACATATGTTGTTTAGGTCGGGACGGAGATGAAAAGTTTTTGACCTTGTTGCAAAAAATGAGATTTTTGGGTTTTTGGCTATTTTCTCAAAAACAATAGCCCATATCAAAATTTTACAAGAAGCTCGTAAATTTTTGTACAAGAAAAGGTTCTTGCATTTTTTTACCTAGGATGAACTCAAACTCAAAAATATAGTTAACCAGAATAACAATTTATGAAAAAAAAAACTCAAAAGTAAACTATTAGGTTTTTAATACTTAGTCTAATAGCTTTTACTATTTATAACAGTATACAGTCGCCGTGGCACCGAAAGAAGTAAATTATTAATTATTTTTAAATAGTTTTTAGCGCTTTTCTGCAAATTCATAAACCACTCTGACCCAGGTAAAGATATGATAACGAGGTTTGAAAATTTGAATTCAGCATGATATTCTTCATCATGTCACTATTTTTGCCGATTAGCGGTTCGCGAGTTAGTAAAAACTTAAAAACATCTGCAAATCGACTTAGTTCTCATTTTTCATCTGAAATTTCGACAAGATTAAAGATAAACAGTATTACACTTATTTAATACGTGGCGAAATTTCAAATGAAAAATGAGAACTAAGCCGATTTGCAGATGTTTCATATTTTAGAGGAATTTCTTATAAAGTTAAGTTGTTAGCAATACGCGATCCGCTATCGGCAAAAATCGTGTAATAACAAACGCATAGCAACCGTTCAACAAACGCGTAGCAACATGATTTGAGGGCGATAACTTTCAAAATAGGTATTAAAAATAATCACGAAATTAATATTAATTTATCTAATATTTTAATGTCTAGTTAAACAAATAACTCTTATCTGTAACATTTTCTAGATTACCAATTATTGTTTAAGGGAAGTATTTAAAATAAAAATTTAGACCAAAATCATTTAAAACCAAATATCCTATTAACTGAAGTTGTATCTGTCATAATTTTTAAGATCATCATAAAATTCGGGCACCTGTATAGTTTATTTATTTTAAAGGAGTTAAAACATAATAATGGTACATATTACGCGCAGATTTTAATATTGCACAATTCTCGAATTACAGTTCGTCACATACCTAGGTATTTTTTAAAATATGTATTTCTTTTATGGAATTAGTAATACACAGTTTATGAAGAAAGAATACATTTTTTTATCTTAGTAGAGTAGGCATTATTATTCTAATTAAACAATTTATCAAACTTTTTTTACGAAGTTTCAATTTTCAGCTACTTCTGAGGACTTTAAAGCATCAGTCTACTCCCTAACAGCATTCTGTTTAGTTCAGGATTTGAAATCTGCAGAAGCCGTAGCACGATATCTATTTTACCGATCTCATATGCTCGACAGACACACTGAACTAATTTTCCCATCAGTTAAAGCATTTGCCATGTTTAGTTCTCTGGCGCATGATAAACATCGGGCACTTACAGTCTCCCTAGCAACTTCGGGGATGGAGCTAACTGATACACTGGAATTGAAGACTGATCATGCACAGCAAATATTACATTTGCCCAGCCTTCCAACAAAAGTTTTTGTGTACGCCACTGGTGCCGGATGCGCAACCATACAAGTAAATTTAAAAATATTTTTGGAAAGTATAAGTTTGTTATTCTTTTTTATTTTTAGGGACATACGAGTTATTCGACGTATGCGGCAGTACCTCAAACACCTTTGTTGGATTTATGGTCGAAAGTTATACAAGAAATTGTTGCGGACCGAAGTTCTGTTGAAGAAATTGAGGGAAAATTGCCAATGTTGAAAGTTAAAACATGTTTCAGGTATAAACAAATTTTTATAGTGTCTCAAATAACTTACTTGTACAACGTAAGGATTTTCAGATATAAAGTCGGTTAAATTAGGCAAAAGTTTCTGCTTTAATAAGCCATTTTGCTCTTATATTTTTCGAAAAAATGCATGGTTCACTGCATATTTTTATTGTTCAAAATAAAGGAATAGACAAATTGCATAGAAAAACAAGAATTATCTTTGATGACAGTGGTTTCTGTATTATATTATAGATTGAAAATTCCCTTTATTTTTGTGCCACATAAAATTTTTATGCAACCCTCAAGATTGATTGAATTCATTAAAATTTAAACATTTACATTTAAACAAATTGTAAGTATTAACAAAATTCTTCAAGAATTGAAAAAGAGTTACGACTTTGGTTAAATAGGAAATGGGACATTGTGCGGCTTTGAGAGGCCCTCATAGATGTGCTTGTGTTTTTCCAAAAATTCTCATAAGGTACTAGATAATGATGAAAAAGCGAGTTTGGTCGATTTATTCACTTTTTAATCATTTCTATCTATAGCCGAGTCAATAAAGGTTTTTACTTCTATACCCATAAAAACGGATCCGATTTTAATGATTTATTTTTTAAATTTTTATTATATTTAATTATTCAAAATCAGAAACATTTCAGCTGGGGCGCTGAATTATTTATACAGAATGTCCGGATTTCGAAAGCCACCATTGGAATCTCGGCCACTATAAGAGAAACGACTTCAGTTATATGGGACATGTGGTGCGCCTTTGGGAGGCCATCTTAGATGTGGTTTTGTTTTGCCAAAAATTCTCATAGGTTACTTGATAATGGGGCTATTTTTTTCATTTCGAAATTATTTCTAAACTATCAATCGAGAAAAATGTTTCAAATAGAAAAGTTAGATCATTTTGTTGTCTATCCAGTGGTGTACGAAAATAATTTTTCTGTCGGTAAATTTTCGAGATCTAACACAAAATTACATTTTTTAAATGGAAGCCATATTCCCTCTTCATTGACTCGACTACTATTCTATTAATAAAAACATTTAAAAGACTAGTTAACAGCTGAACGTCAAAAGTACTAAATGTTAATATTCAGAATTTATTTGTTTACTTGAAAATACAGTCGGTCTGTTTTGTGTATTTCTCGAGACTGGCATTTTGAATAAAGTGTTTCGAACATCTGAATAGTTATCTTTTATTAGTAAAACTACATTTACATATTAATAATTGTTTTAGGTGGAAAAATTCCAATCCTTCTGGAGTTCTTCGTCTAGAAATCTCCCTCTTCTCTGGCTATGAACTCTTCTCCGTAAATAGCATGCCAAGCGACTCAGACGGCAACATTTCTGATCTCCAACATGGCTCGCATGACAACGAACTGTGGTTTGTTTTCGCAAACGTAACGTCCAAATGCCCAATCTGCGTGCAGTACATCGTGCGCAGTGCTTACGTCATTTCTTCTCTTCGTCCTGCATTTGCGCGCGTATATCCGGCTGAGAGAGAAGATCTCGCAGCTGAGACCTTCTTCCATTCTCAAAGTGGTAGTGAATTATTAACTGGAATCACGGAAGATGATCTAATTACTTGGTTTGGAAAAAATGGATCGAGAAATGCAACTGAGTTTGAAACACCGGCTGAATGTAAACATAACATTGCGACGTCTACTGTTGATAGTTTGTCTACGTCCACGGTAACGGAAATTACTACTGAAGAGGGGGAATATTCCAGTACGGTTACATCTACTCCTGATTTTATTCCGTTAGATGAGTTGAGTGTTACTACATATACTATAAATGTTGATAGTAATTCTATTTCAAATAATATTACTAAACCTGAATTAGAAGAACCTGTCCCTACTCTAATAAACAATACAACAACTCCTGAAAATATAACAAATGAAATAGTGGATGAAACATTAAATAAAACTGAATATCCAGGATTACATTCTGTAAAACTTAATAAAACAAATATAATTGCTTTAATTTCGAAAAGTAAAATAATTATAAATAGAAAACAGGATAACATTACAAAAACAACAAATTTTACCAAAGTTTCCGTTCCGAAAAAATTCAAATCTATTAAAACTGTCAACAAAAAACCTAAACACACTATAGCAACAACAATTACAACACCTACACAAAGTACAACATTAACTGCAGAAAAAATTACAATAATCAGCCCAACAACAATCAGCCCAGCAACAGTTACAGAACAATCAACAGTAACAACAAAATTATCGACGACAACAGAAAAATCAACAACTAGTGCACCGACAGAAAAACAGATAATACACGAAATAAAACATATAAACACAGAAATTCACGAGGTTCCTGTCGAATATATCAATGATGCTAAAGCAGATGAAGATGATAAGCCATCAACGTTTTTACCAGAACAAAAAGAAAGTAAATTTTTGGTGGTGGACAAAGACGCATTATGGGGAATGCTAAAAGAAGTAGTGCACGATGAATTAGATAAGAAAGATAAAAGTAAAGAAGAAGATGGAATGAAACTCCGAATTCAAGGTTTTACATAAATTTGTGTGTTCAAAAAAACTGTCATATTTTACCTCAGATATTTTATTTTATTATTAATGCTACAATGTAAGAACAATCATTTAAATTTGTTTAAACCTACAAATAAATCTTATGAGTAGCAAATGCAAACTGAGGTACAATTCAGTCGTAAGCAATCAAACTTTACTATAATTAAGAGTCACCTGTCTTAATCTTAACAATCATATTTACTTTTTGTCTACTAGCATAAATTTTCTGTCTATTAGAATTAATTTTGTATATAATAAATGTTGACTATGTGGTATAATTTCATTGTTCTTGTTTCTAATCTTGTCTTTAAAATTCTATTTGTGAGACATTCGCCGATTGTGTTGAAATATTTCTAAGCGTAATATTAAATCACTACGCTGTAAATAGTCGTACACTGTAAAATATATCCGCCCATTAAATATGAGTAAGTTAGTTTTAATGATTGTAAATTACGAGATATACAATTATTCGCAACTAATGATGTAAATAACGAATAGTTATTGGATTATTTCATTCGACACTGTATTACAATATTGTGCCAAATTAAAAACAGTTTTGCCCTTATGTACTATATAAGCAACATTATATTTTGGTATTTGAAAAGCAATTCTATAAAATGTTGAAAATATACAAAACTGCCTACCTAAAACTCTAATAAGTAAACTCTACTATTTATTTTACTTAACTAAATATAGACTACTTAATTTTTTTAATTTATTTGTGATATGATAGATACATCAGCCAATTACTAATTTGTCTCGAATGCCAAATTTACAAAAAGCGTAGAAATATATACCATTGCTTTGCACGAAAATTAGACTATATATAAGCACTAGTTTTGAGTAATAAAAGCAAAAGTTTGGTCATTTTTACAGAGACTGTACATACATTGTTGCATTATTACCAAAAATAATTTTGCTTTATATGTTCTCTTAAATTTTGTAGTGTAACTGTCAATAAGAAGTGAAAAAACCAAAAGTAATATTATAATTTGTTTATTATCACCAAATAATATTTCCGATGCCTCTCTTCTCTTTCAAATTAGGTTTACTGTATTCTTTATACTAAAATATTGCACATAACTCAAAATTCATTCACAAATATTTTATAATTCATGTTGTATAATACTTCTCAAGTACTATTATTTTGAAAATGTGTTTTATAAAAGAAATAAAATATTAACCAAATCATTTTTGTATTACTATTACATTACCTATTATGTATATTTTAATTTACGTTCTTATTTTTATCTCCAACTACCCTTGCAGGGATCGTGCTAAAAATCACACATGGTAAATAAGCACGTTTTAAAGTCTCTAGATAAAATCAAATTTTAACATTTCAAATTGATGTCTCTGGTTGTGTGTTTGAGAGCATATGTATGTGCGTGTTTGTGTGGATTTGTAATATCATGCAAAAAAATATAAAATTTTGTATTCCTACTCTATATAATATGAAAAAACCTATTAGATTTTGGTTTCAAATGGATAAAAGTAAGTGGCATTTTACTTGAAGCTCTAAATAGTTTTTTCGTACCTCCGTCCAATTTGACTAGTATTACAGAACTCAAAATCGTCCAGAAATGCGCTTTTGCTGACCTAGGTCAGCAAAAGGAGTTGGCATTACGGTTCTGGTGATATGTCAATTTAAGATTATTTTCAACACAAGAATTAGCAAAATGTTTACAAATTTTAGGGCTAAATGTTTAATTATTGTACCTTAAATAACTAAATTTTGTCATAAAAATAATAATATGCTGTCATTGCTGTCATCTCGTATAGATTAAATATTAGTTCCAACTTTAGGACTATTTTGTTTCGTTTGTTTTCTAACTACAACTAACTTCACGTGATACAATTTAGTTTCCGCTATCTGTCATTGAAAATACGCTAAAGTATATTATATATATATATATATATATATATATATATATATATATATATATATATATATATATATATATAACTAATTTATGTATGATATATTTTCAATAAATATAAAATAATTACGCATTTTAAGCTCAAATGTAAGTAATTATATTTAAACTTACAATGCAAAACCGTTAAAAATATATGTTCATTTTTTTAGGTTATGTAAAATAGAATAAAGTGTTGAGAAATATACGAAGAATTTATGGAGATGTCGGCACAAAAAATCTTGTGTATCACATGCCCAGAAACTGTTTTGCGAGATCTCGTATTTGCAGGCCTCGCTTTCAGCTCGGCCTGTAAAAATAAACTCGTTCTCGCAAATATTCAGTTTCTGGACTAGTGATACAAAAAACTATTCTTAGAAAAATACCTTATATAATTTATTATTAAGTTATTTTTTAATTTATTATAGCACACTTAAACATGTTTCAACTACCCATAAATAGATGGCATCACTCAACGCCATCTAGCATAAGTACTCAACGACTCAACACATCAAATTACATGTATAGGGCGCGAGCAAACACATGACTCGAGCACTCGACTGGAGAACATTGTAAATTTGACAAGACCAATGTTTTAACTTATTTTGATTTTGAATTGCTAAAATGTTAATATTTTACAATTTTTTGGCAGTAAAACATATGCAATTAAAAATAATAACATTTTAGCAGTTAAAAATCAAAATAAGTCAAAACATTGGTCTTGGCAACATGACATTGTTCTTGTCAAAATGACATACGCACACAAATCAGCTGATTCTAAGCACGTCAAGGTCCCTCGAGTCACGTGTCTGCTCGCGCCCTATAGACAAATAGATGGTGTAATAAATTTGACGATTTTTGTTCGATGCACAATCATTAGCAAATATTGATGTGTTCCGGTTAGTTTGAATAAATATCCTTAATTAGTTTCAATTGAGGAATCCAGTCACCTATATACATATTTATTTAAGTATTTTAACTTTATTATAAAAACATGACAATATGCAAAAAATGCAAGAATGGGAAACTAGGTACATGACAATTTTTTACAGTACGCAATTAATAAAACTATTTTTAAGAAAAAGTGAAACGTCTGTAAGATTTTCGTTCTATATCATAATGACTATTCAAGATCATTTGTTCGAAGAACGCATGCTCAACACTTTTTAGCAGAAGCTTAACAACATTTTATATTAGAAAGATTATTTAACGTGTCTATTTAATTTATGTAGTGTAAGAGATATATGTAAATGGTACCATTACTTTCTAACACATTAGAAATAGCAGTGACTTATGTCGTAGAGTTACAGACATGTAATTATCTACTACGCTGCCATCTGAACTAATATTAATGTTTATCCAGTGACGTTTACGTCAAGTCTATATTTTTGTTTTATGCATAAACGTGGGTGAAGAAGATAAAATTTTGATGAAAACAAAGAATGTCAGTGTGAGTGATACTGACAGCAAATAAAGTTATTTGTACGGCTATGAATCAAGGTAATATATCTAAACCAATAAATAAGCTTACGTTACAGAGAAAGTATTGTCAACAACGAGCATCGTTTTAAAATGTAATATCCTAACCACAGGTCCTAACTTAGACGAAACAATAAGAAGTGTTGTATCCATCCTAACCTCACACGCTTGTAGTCTTTGCAAATAAGAGAGATAAATTTATGTCAATTAGTTAATTCGTTCATGATACAGATGACCTTGATCGGACATCTTTCAAAAATTTTACTGTATATTTATTTTTTCAGTTAAAATTTATCCATAAATATTTCGCGTTGCACGTCTATGGATACGAAATGCAGTGAAGTTATATGCAAGTTATATCAGATGACTCATAATTGATCTTGAATAGTGATCTTTCGTGAATAATACCCTCCATCAGAGTGAAAGCACGTTCTAGTGACTGAAGACAGTCAAATAATTTGATATAACCTGTAAAGTCTAACAAATAATACGAGCCCAGTTGCACATGTATTGGACCAAAGAACCCTTGTGCAGAAATCAATTTTCAGAACTAAAATTTATTATATACAAATCATTTATAGAAAGTTATAAGTTGAGTTATATCTTGAAATTATACCAATAGAAAAATTAATTTTTTCTTCAAGCGTATTATAATATTCATATTATGCTCCTGTACACACACTATAGAAGATGTTCATTGTCTTACTAGTACAAAAATGTTGTTATTGTTGTACTAGTAAAAAAATGTTAGTGTGTTAGTTCACCGCTGGCGGCGGCAGTTGTCACAGCAACACATATTATATTGAAAATTGTTATTTGACAGTTGTGTTGTTTTTGTTTTGTAGTGTACACAGCCTGCTTTGGCTGAAATTGCAAACACTACAATTAAAAAATTCCAAAAAAAATGTCAAAAAATTCTTTGAAACACTTGAAGAAAAAATAGTATATGTCATTCGGAGTAGAACGCCCTTTTTGTGTTTTACCCAGCTTGCCTAGCCTCGGTTAGCGCCTCGGCCGCAATAGCTGGGTTCAACACAAAAAGACCGCTTTCTACTCCTTATAACATAATATACTATTGTGCGCCACTGGATAAACACTATAATATTGTATTTTTATTTGAAACATTTTTCTCGATAACCGATAGTTCAGAAGTAATTCGGAAAAGAAAAAAATAAGAAAAATCAGTTTTTCGTCATTATCTAGTAAGCTATGCATTTTTTTGGAAAAATAATTTAATTGCAAAAATTACAGTGAAATTTAAAATACTTATCTGCCCCTCCGCAGACAACCTGTATATAATTAATTTTAGTTCTAAAAAAATAACTTTCCGCACAGAACTCCTTGGTCCAATATATATGCGACTGGGCTCGTACATACAACGTGCAATTCATTGTTCTAGAATTTGGAAAATAAATGGACTGCAAAATCAAACAAACTATCATAGTGCGCATTGTGAGCACGTCGATGCAAACAAGGATGTTCAATATCAAAAATAACAGAACACGACATATGGATATCAAAAATCCAGACTGCGAAAGAAATATTTACAGACAAAAGCATAAATGCGGTTTCTTACAAGTTGTGAATTTTTATATTTTACCGCGTAAATTATACTATGGTTGGCAACATCGAAAATTTGTCGGTTGTAGTTCATAGTAGAAAGTGGGCAGAGGACAGCACTTGTTGAACAAATGACAGCTACAAGTGACATTTAATTTTTGATTTTATATTTACAAAAGTCAAATTTGATTATTTGTCATCAAAATGGATAGAAAAAAATTAAATATTCCGGGTACGAAGTTATCTGTTAACAATACACAGTTGCTGATATCGTCTGGAATACCGTCGTTAGATGAGATTATAGGTAAAATTTTAGGTTATCTAATGAAAATATATTCTAACTAATTTATTTTATTATTTAGGTGGCGGTTTACCAGTTGGAACAATTACTTTAGTTGGTAATGTTTATTATGTATAAAATACTTCAATAATTTACATAAAATATTTATAGAGGAAGATACTTTGGCTACATACTCCACACTTATGTTGCAATATTACATTGCTGAAGGAGTTGTCAGCGACCATTCAGCATTTGTTGGTAGCTTAGAACCAAATTCAGTCTCTTTAGTATCTGGCTTACCTGCAGTTATTACTAATGAAGACGAATCAACCCCTGTTTCGAATAATATGGCCGATGAAGATAAACTTAAAATAGCGTGGAGATATCAAAATATTCCTACGGCTCAGAAAAAACCTGTAAAAAGTTTTGGTCATTATTATGATTTAACAAAAGTTATGGATACAGCCCATATGGAAAAAGCTAATATTAAATGTTGGAGCTACTCTGAAAAACCAAACCCATGTAAGATTATCATAATTTATTTTGTTTCTCTATTATTAAAAGAAAAATTTTAGTGGTCCAAACGTTTTCGAATCCAGCATATCATGAATTATTAGAAAGTATAAAACGTGTAATAGATGATGGAGGGTTTAATTTATCTTCAAATTCGCCTAAAAGATCAGTTTTACGAATTGCTCTCCAAAGTGTGGGGTCACCATTATGGTTAGCGAATACCTCTTTACTATCTGCACATAAAAGAGATTTGGATATATTCATATTTTGCCTTCGGGCTTTAATTCGGTCAGCTTTTGCTGTTGTCATGATGTCTATCCCGAGTAAAATTCTCGAAGAGGTAATTATAAAAATATAAATAAATGTCTTTTTACGATTTTCAAACCCGATAAATCTGTACACCACCTAAGTAATGCATGCGTAGAATCTCCGAAACTATAAGAAGAAACAAAAAGTCTCTAAAATTAGACTAAAATTGTCCCATTAGCGGTGGTAAGGTACAGAGGGCTCGTGCGAGTACTTTGTTAAACTTTTCTGTAATTTGAGTGTCCATTTTTCTTCTTTATTTATTTTCTCCTAAAAGAACATACATATAATTTCCTACAAAAAAATCATAGAACACATACACATTATTTTTTATTTATTATTTATCTCTAAAACTGTTTTTATGAATGAAATGGCTGTGTACATTACGTGACCTGTTGTTTTTCGGATGGCCCGAGTTCTATTCCGTTCGACGGAAATTATTTTCAAAAATCTGATGTGGCCAACACCAAACCACCCGCTATTTAATTTTTATTAATTTAAATATACATACTTACATATTAAATCTGCAAAAACCTGACAAAAACGCATCTATGTTTGTTGATTAATATAAAATTATACATAAGAGTGCAGGTTTCGTTGCGATTTTGTTCATTATTTACAAATTTACAGATCTATAAGATTTACAGATCTGAACAGAATCGACCCATTAGTTATTGCGGAAACTGTATTAAGATCCATTCCATATAACTATGGTTCTATTTACTATTTTCTTTTTAAAACGTTACTCTTATTAATTTGAAATGATTAGTTCTTTGACAGTGACATTTATCTGTTAGTTACATACATTTTATGGACTGTGTAACCAAGGAGATTTGCTTGTTTAAAGCGGAGGCTCCGGAATTAAATTTATAGATAATTTTATGAATTTATCCATAAAATATATAGAAACAGTATTAATGCAAATCTGTAGAAAATTTAATAATCTTTAATTTTTATAATAACATTAATCTCGAAAAAATAACATTTAAATGTATTTTTCGAAGAAAAACTATTTTGAGCTTCTAGTAAAGTGCCATTTCCGGTTATCCGATTTACACCAAAATCTAATGGGCTCTTTCCATTACAGAAAAAGTTCGAAATACAAGGTTTCAAAATTTTATGAATTAGTATTTGAGTTAGAGTAAAGGATCCACACACACATACATACACACAGACATCATCGTGAAAATGTTAAAATTGGATTAGGGACCTTAAAACCTGGTCATTTAGCAAAATCTCGATATGCGATTTTTAGCACGATCCCTATACCTCCCTTACCAAGGGTAGCGGGAGGTAAAAAGCAAAAAAATGTGCCGGCTTTAAGAGCCTGTTAATTGACGCCTAATAGACGACCAATGATACAAATATATCGTTATTTTAAAATAAATTTTTGAATTTTATACTTTTGTTGGAAATTACATTTTCGGTTATATGTGGGGATGTATTTTTTGGGTAAAACATACTTAACTAAAATGGCCTCATGGGGCAACTTTTGTCTAATTAAACTGACTTCATATCTGCTATTGTTTCCGAGATCACAATATATGTACACGTTATCTAAAATCGTCACAAAATATTCCTATTAAAAAAGAGATTTCAATTTTCCATATTCACATTTTATCAATTATCACATACACTGACCGGCAAAAAAATCGGACCACTTTCATTATTATCAAACGTATTTCGTTGATTTTGTTCCATAGATCTAAACTGTTTGCACATTCCTTAGTCAATTTTTTGAGACAAAATTGATAGTCGCCTTAGAAATTTTCAATTGAGTTGCGTTAATATGTGTAATGAAACATTCATTTATTTTAGTTAGTTGTAAGAATTTCTATAGTTAAATTAAAACTGTAATTTCATATATGAGAAAATCCCACTTTAGGTTGTTAACAACCCAGACAGGTCGTAGTTAAATAATTTCCACATATCTAATATCTCAAATCTGAAAATATATGGATATTTTTAAGTGGTCCGTTTGCCAGTCAGTGTATATTGTTACCTAACCTAAATAAGTTTTTATTGTTTATTTGCTCTTGTTTCATGTAGAAATGTATAGAACGATGTGTCCATTCATGCGACACAGTCTTACGATTGCAGTCGTTCACAGGCACAGAATTAGAAAACAATAACGCCCTATCTGATTACCAAGGATTCTTCCATATTGTTAAATTACCTGCAATAAATACTTTAGTTCCGAAAGAATTAGGTCCGGTTGATTTTGCATTCAAGTTACGCCGGAAGAAATTTAGCATTGAAGAATTACATCTTCCGCCGGGTAAATTTATTATTGTTTTTTAAGATGTTATCTTTACTATCCTTGATCATTTTTAGAATTGCAAGACTCAAGCGAGCGTGAACAAGACGAAATTCCTTCTATGGGATGTGGGAGTTCGAGTAAACATTTATTTGAATTTTAATCAGGTATTTTTATTAATTTGTACATTTTTACAATCTGTAGCAAAAATAAAAATTTTCTCCAAGTTATGATTCATTTCTGTTATGTTAAAGTACTCATGCATGTTTCCGGAGTAAGTATAATAAGTCTAGGGACAATTATTATCAGCTGTGGGCCACTTCCTGTCTTTTGATACATGTAGCACACAGAGTTAAATGTAGTTTATTGTACAGTCACCTAAAGAGTTCAACAATAAATTGTTTAACAGATTTGCGAGTTTAGCTGACCTTAACATATTTTATTGTTTGTTAATAGCTTATTTAATAATATGCAGATTATGTTAACAAGATAATATTAAAAAAGTTAAGTTAAGAACTGTGAAAAAGCTTTAAAAGCGTGACTAATTTGAAGGTCAGCGGGTCAGAAACCATTAATTGTTATGACAATGTTTACATTGTTTAAATAATCAATTTATAATTACGTATAAATAAACAGTATTATATACGTTCTCTTGTTTTTTGTTTTTATTTCAATATTTACTTGTGAATTTTTTTTTCTAGAAACATCAAACAAAAATAATTTGAACTATATATAATTAATATTCATATAAATTTTAATTTATCGTAAATGATAAATGTAAGAAATTAATATTTATATTAAATAAGTATATGAAACTTTTTGCTCTTTGCTACTTCTTTAAACGTATGTAATTTTTGATATTATTAATGAAATAATAATATAGTCCAACAATTAAAAAATTTCAATTATCTTTAAATACATTAATACATACAATAAAATGATACAAAAGTTAGTTTCGTTATTCTTTTCATGTATGTGAAACATTTATTCTAGAAATTTATGTTCAATCAGTAAATACATTTATCGTTATCTCTTAACTGCTTTATGCTTTATTACTCTGTAACATGAATAGTAATATGAATAATATAATATAAACATGTAGTAAATGCCAATAACTTTACAATAATGAGGAAATTACTGATAATACCATACCTAGTGCACGTATTTTTAACATTTTGTAACGGTAATCGTCACATTATTATTTGAAAAGATGAATAAAGATCAGCACGTGTTCATCCATGTATCACCTGGCTACATGTATCCCCTCCTCTTCGCTTGGATAATTGCCATTTCCTTCCTGCCTGTTTTGAATTCGTAATTCGGTATCTTCACATTTTCATTTGTGCTGCTGACAATACACATGTGGCCTGTTGTTTTAGTGCGTTGCTATGTCAACAATCAAAGAAGATAGTGGTTGTTATTGTTGTGTAGAAGGGGCATTGTTAATAAATGTAGTATTGTAAATGTTTTGTGTTAATCATGAAGGTTTCTTTGTTGGTAAGCAGCAAAGTTTTGCTTACCTGTTGTAATTTTTTGTTACTGGTATGTAAACAATATTTTTTGTTCTTATGTAACTAAAACTAGTTTATAATTATAAGTTTTTCAAGTGACTTTGAAGGAGATCATATTTCGAAGTAACAACGAAGTAAAGATAATTTGCGTGAATATAAATAAACAGCAAATCTCAATTTATATCATTAAATAAAAAAAATATATAAAAGTCAATTTTAAAAATATGCTGCATTGCTATATGAATATATCCAGTGTTTTATAAATATGTTATGTTACTATAAATTTTACGCTTTATTTGAAACGTATTTAATATTTGCATTTTACTTCTTATTGATAATAAAATTATTATTATTCATTGGTCACAATTAAAAACGAATTCAATATATGTAGGTGCCTATATTTGTTTTAATGTAGTTTATGCATACGTTATTATTTATTGTTTTCTTTTGCTAAATAATAATTGCAATATGTGCATAAACACGCCATTGCACACAAAGTAGGTTAGCAAGAAATGCTGAATTCATTTAACAATGATTTTTCGTCCGATATTCCTTGCCACATTAGTATTTTCACTTTGTCTATATTAAGAACAATATTCATACAAGCCCTTCCGTACTTTAGAAAACTTTATTTCTGTCAACATACTACTGTTAAATCATTTACGTCCAAGGTTCATATATACATATAAATAATTTCTTTCTTGTTTACATTTTTGAAATAAGTAATTAAAAATGAAATTTCTAATTTTATTGTTCTATTTCTCGGAAAATAATATGTAAGTAGACAATGAAATAAAATTATTATAATTCGTTATTAATTTTCGTATAAGTGAAATGATTCCGTATTCAGGTGTTATAGTAGAAAACGATAAACAGAAAATAACTTAACGGTGAGTGAATTTTGACTAATTTCACCGATAATCAGGCTACCTGTCACTTTCCTCTTTCAACGGATGTACGTTATAATGTAAACAAATGTGTTATTAGGATTTCGTATATCATGTGGTGAATAAACAATGCCCGCCATAGCCATGATTCCTTACGTTGTTTAACTTATTTTTCTTTCTTTTGTGTCAATGCCGCTGACATACAGACAGATAATGTTGACATTTACACGCGGATGCATCGAATTATAATGGTACAAGTGTAAGCATTTAAAGCGAAGTTGTTTCAAATACTAGTTTTAATTTTATGATTCCTAAACACGGACCTGAACCGTAACGAAACCGTAACCGAAAATCGCACCGATATTTGACTTTTTATGAAAATAATTTTATTCTGTAACCGAAAACATAACCGCACCGAAATAATATCGGTACTAAAACCGTAAATTTAAAAATAGGAATTTTTTATTACCCCGCTTCCATTTGTAGAAATACTTTGCATGCCTTCGAAATCATAAAAAGTAGTTTTTTATTTTAAAAATATTGAAAGCATTTTACTCTATTTTTCATTTATTTTTTGTAATTATAATAAAAAAAATACTCATTTGTTAAGACCTTTTCAATCAATCACACTTTTAGTTCACATATTACTATTAATATAGAATTATTATTAAAACATAAAATTAAAATTTAATAATTTACGAAATGTATCTAATTTATGTTGCAAAAATAAACTTAAGAACTTTATGTTACATTTTGAACCGATTTTTAGATCACATCTTAAAATTAAAGTACCTAACTTTATTAATTTACTTAAAATTCCTTACAAATTCTTTTCAAATTTTGTATCTACTATAGTACTAGTTGTTAGTAAAACGAGGAATAAAAATGTTATTACATTATGATATAGTAGGTAAGAAATGTATTTTATGTAAATTAAAAACTAAATTAATTTTTCATTTTAACCGAAACCGAAAAAATCCGAAACTGTAACGACAACGAAATTTATTTGTTTACCAAAAACCGAAACCGAATTTTTATTAATGTCATAACCGTTAACGGTAACCGAACCCCAAACTTTTTCGGTTCGAGTCTCTGTTCCTAAATTATGCAAGATTATCTGAAATCGAGTGGAAAATTGTATCCTCTTGTTAAAAATGCATTGCAAAAAAGAACAATATACACTGTTATGAGTCGATGTTTCAGGTTTAAATAGTGAATTAATAAAAAATAAAAATGAATAAGTAACAATAATAATGATAAATAATTAAAATTGTACATCAACTTTTTACAATTTAAAACCATATAATGTATAAAATTGTTTAATAATTGTAAAAAGTAAAAAAATTACATATTTGTTAATGAATTATATGACTTGATTGTGTATTAGTTTGTATGTGAAGATATAAAACTGCTATTTCTGCAATAAGTAAAGAAAAGTAATATTTTTCCGTATTAGGCGGGAAAATTTTAGTTGGAGCGAACTTTTCCGCACTGAAAAACTTTTCCACGCAAATGTACTCTTCCTAATACGTATGAATACCTATTGAAATACAGGGCTTTTCAAAACTGTAGAAGAAAAATGTAATTAAATAAATGTTTTTCTACAGTCTATATACAAAGTAGCCATTTGCGCTCTCTTTTGTCAACGCAAAATGTCACTTTGCCGCTCTAGAGCGACAAAGTAGAAAAAACGCTCGCTCCTCAAATTTCTAACTATACAATGTTGAGAAATGTTACTTGGTTACATTCTTAATGGAAACGTTTAGTCAGGAATTAATGACATTGTAGTTACACATTACCCACTTACATAACCAAACAAAATGCCGCACTGCTGTTAAAATAAAATAGGGCATTCATTTACAAAAACGAAAGTATAAAATGCTTAGATTAGATTAAAGCAATAGCTCAAGAAGAATGGAAAATACCGATAAGTAAAAATAAATAAAAAATAAATTTTTGTTATGGTGGAGGACCCCATTGTGGCGACTGTAGAAAAAATCTTGTGTGTGTTTCGAGCGCAAATGGATATTGTCGATTTCGAGAGAATGCCTCGCTCCTGCGTCGCGCGGCAACAACCTCTCAATCGACAATGTCCCATTTTGCGCTCTTAATACACAAATAGCTATTGTTGTTTAAAACAAAAGAATATAAATAAATTATATAATATAATAAAGTAACAACCAAAATTCAATACTAATATAATTAAATTATATTTCTCATTGAACCAAAATCTCAATGTCAGTAATTTTATTTTGTACTCTCTCCATGTTTATTGCCAATCATATAAATACCCATGAGACCTGAAATATTTGATTATCAAATTATATATTACGTATGAAAATTATTGTTGATACCTATACAAAACATATTCCATATCTAATAATTGAACCTAATTATAATACGAGTAGCTAAATACAAATATTTATATTACATCTAAAATTAATATTACTTCTGAAGTAGTAGTATAGTACATTTATTTCTTGCGATATTCACAATAAATTATTTACGGTATAATAAGATATGTCTAATCTAATTGTTTTTGCAGGCATGTGGCTCAGTGCTCGTAACATCCGGCTTCCTCATTCTCTGCGACTCAGCAAGGGTACTCCTGTCTCGCCTGTTGGTCCCGGGCCCCATTGCCAGCGCAGAAGATCTACCTCAACCACTTTTTTACTATATGTCATTGGGCATCATCGTACTAGGGCTTGTATTATGTCTGGCAGGAGTTATGGGATGTTGGGCAGCTTGCATTGATAGTTATTGTGTTCTCACTGTGGTAAGAGAGACAAAATGAATTGTGTTTATAAAGCCTGTTTGACTGGACAGTATTATAAATTATTATCAAATTTGTTAACAAATTTGGTAATAAATCTGGTACCAACCAAACTGGTTTTATTGGAAACGAATGTTTTGATATGTATTCCATAATAAATTTCATTTTAAATCTGTTTGACACGATCACAAAATTTTGTAACAAATTTGTTAATTAAATTATGATCGCACCAAACGGACTTTAGTAAAGAATTGCATAAAAGTTATGTAATATGATAACAGTTTGATACAGTTAAAGAAAAGTATTAATATTTAAAACAATTTTGTTAAAATTACAATTTGAAATAAAATTATATTTATTATTTTTGTTAGAGATAGCCTCCGCTTCAAGATTTAAAATTAACTAGTAATTTCAGCCCCTATTATAATATATCCTGGAATCTTAATTAATATGTGACGGTAGGTTTGCGAAAAAATAAATATTTTTTCCAACCTGATTAAATATTTTCCATCTATTATTCTATTCCTATATTTATACATTTTTGCAATTAACTTACATAATCCAGGAATTAACATAATATCGTATGATTATAGCAAAACATTCTTTATTAAGTGTAATTATTATTTTAATGACATATTCTTTTTGATGTTATTTTCCAAGAAAGTGGAAATCTCAGATTTATCATATAAGAATGACATACGAAACTATATAAAATTAGAGTAAATTAATAAGGTAATATTTCCTTTGCAACTAAAATTATCTTTTGTAGTATTTCCTTCTTGTAATGGGCGTTCTTTTGGGCGAATGTGGCATCTACGCCGCTGTTTCCATTTGGCCACATTGTCTAGGACTAGCTGTAGGTCCAGTAGATTTAGCTAAAACCCTTCAAAGAGAGTATGGAGTAGCTGGACATGAGCAGTTTACAGCAGCTGTAGACCTCGCACAAACAGCAGTAATGAAGGTTCTTATCAATTAAAAAGAACGAATTCTAAATTATTTCATTTTAGTTTAATTGCTGCGGTGTAATGTCATCATTAGAATATGATACATCTCTTTGGAGATTGCAATCAGTTGGACATCGCAGTTTGGCGGTCCCGTTAACTTGCTGTAGATTGCAGAATTTTAAAGATCCATCTGCGTATTTGGATCCTATGCCTATTAATAAAACACTGTGCCAGAATTTGGAAAAGGATTTGAGGCAAGGATTCCGACATGAAGAAGTAAGATTTTATTTCACATAATAGGTATTTATGATATGTCTCCGGATTTCAACTGACCCCATTGTAATCTCGGAAACTGTAAGAGTTACGAATTCGCATAAATGGGACCAAGGGGACATTCGGTGCGTTTTGAAATACATTTTAGATGTGCTTTTGTTTTGTCAAAAATTTTCATAACCTACTCAAACTAGATCACAAAAAACTAAAAATAAAAATAAATAAATATATCATCACGGCATATTACCCATTGCTGGGTGTGCCAATCTGCTTTGTACGCAGATTTCGGTAATGATGATGACATATTTGCACCGTGCGGGCGTTTACCAGGCGTCACCTCACGTGCACTCATTGCTGGCGTGGAGAGTGCACCAAAGGGGTCAATTTTGTGCCATTTAAAATTTGAAATATTTGGCGTCGGTCGGGATCGAACCCGGTTCCCCAGATTCGCGACCTGATTTTAGTGTTAATTTTCATTGCCAGATAACTCTTATGCCCATATTCATAAATACTCGTAAAGTTTTAAAACGGCTCGTTACATTTTTTGACAAATAGAATCCAATATGACAAGTTACATTTTGAGTTTTCTGTCAGTGTCGACTGTTTTTATTGAGTAAAAATTATTTATGATTATATTGATTATGGGCATTAAACTAGCGAATGAAAGTTGACGTTAAAATTATTTTCTAGATTTGCGTTTTCTATTCACAACTTTTCCCTATCATTTGTTTGAAAGGAAAATAACCTTTATGTATTCCGTTAGAGTAGAATAGAATTGTACAAAACATTGAAGTGTGAAAATTTTTGCAAGTACCCATTCAAATACTGGACTAGGATATTCCAGAAATACGTTAGCAAGTCTTGCTCAAATTAATTGGATGAAATCTTTTAAATTCACCCTTGTCGTTTTATTCTGTGATGGTGCAGGTAGCGTAGTCATCCATCTATTTTGAGAAAAACATGCTTATGTATATATTTCTGAGATACGGAATACATAAAGGTCATTTTCCTTCCAAACAAATGATAGGGAAAAGTGGTGAATAGAAACAGCACTTCTACAGAGTGTTCAAAAAAAAAAAAAATCTTAACTCGGAGTGGACTATGAACAAAGAATCGTATGTCAATTTAAAAATATTTAATTAAATGATTAAATGTAAATTTGACACGAGAGTCAAAAATGTTATCTAAATAAATCAAAGCTTTTCTTCTTGAACTTTATTTTAGAAATGGAGACAAATTAGAAAACGACGAATGGCAATATACTGTATCCTTCTTTATTATCCTATCTCCTTAAAATTACATTTCGAGATCAATTTTGACAACTTAACTTTTGAATTGAATAATGATCAGACTCTCATAGCCTACCCTGAGTCCGAGTTAGGATTTTTTTAACATAAAATAATTTAAACGTCAATTTTCATTCACTGGTCATTCTATACCTATGCGTGACTGAAATTAACCCGTAGCTACAAGGGGCAAACTTGCGAACCGTCCGAATTGGTAATGGCAGCCATTCACATCTCTAAATCGGCCATCTTAAATGAACGTAGCGCCTCTATAGGACATTTCAGTCGCCAATATAATTGGATACGATAATATTTTTTGAGATATAACACATCATAATTTTTTAAATAGAATCGATATTTAGTTTTTACTTTAAAATAATTCTCTATTTTTTCAGTTTTATTGATGTGGATTAATATTTTAAATTTATTTTATTTTCAAAGCCTTAGATTTCATATTATTTTTTTATGAAATTTGTTATTAATTTGGAAGTACAAGTACATATCTGCAATACTTGCATGTAATATTTTAATTAAACATGTTATTGTATTTTATAGTTCATTCAAATCCGAGAGACACCGCCTCAAAACAAATGCATGCGGCTTGTACGTAATTTTACTACAGGCTACAGGCACGGTTCACGCGCGGTTTGTATCAATCTCCCAGTCGGTCTTGTGACAACAACAGAATCAATCACAACTCGCCAACCACGTGCTGATATTTATAAATAATTTATAAATATGGTGACTCTCGAAATTGAATGGACTTTAGAAGTTTTGGCAAAACAAAGGCACATCTAAGATGGCCTGCTAAAGAGCACAAAATGTTCCATTTAATCGAACTGGTATCTTTTATTATATCCGAGATTCCACTGATTCGGACCTTCTGTATATACGTAGAATGATAGTGAATGTTAATTCTGGGCTACGTTCGAAAATTAACACCGAGGTTAGAGTTAAGTAAGGGGTCGGGCTAACTGGAGTTCGGTTCGAGTAAGCATATTTTCGAAGGATTTTAAGTAACATGAGTAGAATAGATTGAATTAATCTTTAAATAAAAGTAAAAACTAACCTATTATAAAAAATGACAGAACAGATTGAACACAACACACGTACAAGTTTAGCTTGTGTAGTGTAGTTAACTCCGAGTGGACTAATTTTAATTCTCAAACGCAAGTAAGTATAAAGATAGATTATAGAGTTAACTAATAGTTAATTTTCGAACGTAGTCCTGTTATACACTCTGAATAGCTAGAAATTGAAATATTGAATAAAATGAGATATATTCGAATAATAGATATTAAAAATAATTAAATAAATATGAGGTTTCGATTCATTTTCGATTTATCTTTAAAATAAAAAGTCAAAAAATTAAAGTTGTAAAATATATTGCAATAAGCAGTCTTTTTTGTCCTTTTTTTAAGCTAGTAAATTTATTTCTGTGTTCCACATGTAAGTAAATTATTTGCAATTATTTCTATATGGCTAGCTATGTTGTTTTTTGAATTGTGATAAATTATATATACATAAATATTTGAACTTATTATAAACATTTATAATAATCATTTTTCCTTTTATAAAAAATAAATATTTCAGTGAATACAGGCAAAATTAAATCAAAATTTGTATAATACAATCGTTGTCGATTTTATAATTATAAACATATTTAATTTAGTTGTATTTTATGTGTAAAGATCACTTTAAATATTAATGTGTTATGTGACTAAGAAAAAGTTTTCATTACAATGTATATATCCTTGGTAAGAAAATCGTTTCTATTGCTTGACATGAATTTAATTTCATTTACATATTTTCTATTTAAATTACTATTGCAATTTCTAGTATTCAAAGAAAAATAACATTATTATAACTTTCGTAGAAAGTTTGTACATTAATTAATTATATTTAATTTTCTTTTTAAAAAAAATGAGTACAAAATTAGAAATGGAATAGGGTCCTACACTCTAATTTTTTATTATTTTAAATGAAAGTTCGTTTAATTTTTAAGCAATTCGTAGTATAAGTTTTTAATTTAACTGAATTTGATTATTAACCAAACCTATAAGCTATCTTTCTCGCACCAGTTTCTATGGTAGGCTGCGCGAGATAGAAATAGTTGTGACTTGTGACGTAGACGTATAGATGCTTAAAATCTAAAATATTTCAACAACTCACAATTTTTTAAAAACTTTTTTCGTCTTAATCATGATTTTTCTTACCTACTTTCAATATAACTAACATTTTACTCAATTTTCTGTTATGGTGGAGGACTCTATTATTCATTCATCCCGTCACTTATTATTATGTTTCATACAAGTTGTGTAAGAGAAGTGTGTTGCATAAAGCTTCGAATTTTGATTTCCAGGGCTGTATGTCTCATCTAGAACAATGGTACCAAGAACAATATATTTTGTTCTTAGCAATTGGTTTGATTCTTGTTCTTGTTGAATTTGCCGTGCTTTTAAGCACGATATTATCATGTGTCAAAGTATATAAACGAAAAAACTTTGAAAATAAAAAAGCAGACACAACTCCGACTCAAAAGAGTAAAGAGCCTGAAAATACTTATAGGAGGACACCATTTTCCTACAGTAATGAAGCGTATACTATGAGCAATAGTTTCAGACAAAACTATAAACTTGTAGATAAAATATGATGTAAGTGCAAGCTGCCCATGCAAAAAGCAAGTGAAGCTGCAAATCGTGAGGCCCAGTCAATGATGTGGTGATTACAACCAAATATTATTTTTAATATTTTGTACAATTAATTTTATATTAGCATTTAATATTTAATAGTAATGTTACATTAAAATAAATAAAATATTTCAAAGCAACTGTTTGTATTTGTAGTTCCGTATTTCAGAATGTGTTCAACAGATGGCGTAGTATACTACGAAGGTAAATAATAAAATTGTTGCTTATGTCTTACCACACATAATTTTGTTATCGTTTGTTAGATGAATTGATAATGTTAACTAATAGTAATATTTGGAGTATAAATATTTTTTATAAATTACAAGAATGAGTAGGTTTCAGTTATATTAGAAATTAAATTATGTCGGTTGTTTATGAGAATAAATGTTCTCTGCGTAATTTTATTAAATGAATTAGCATAATCAATTATTTTCTAGCAGAGTGATAAAAACTAAATCTAAGTGATATAAGGAAAGACTAGTCCCATTTCCGTCATTTCATCTAGTTAATATAAAAATTTGCATATAACGTAATTAACAATGCGATGTTTGTTAATTAGGAGTAAGAGTAAGGTTGTTTATTGCTGAATGTATTCCGTTTTCCGTTCGTCAGTCTCTGATCGGCTGCTGTCGGGTGTGGACGTCGCCGCTCGGCTCGGCAGACGGTTTTTGTTTTTGACATATGACAGGTGGCTACACTGGCACGCTATGGAAAATGGCTGATAGCGTTAGTAGTGGTGTGAGCGAAAGTCTGTTTAGTAGTGATTAATATCGATATTTAGCGGTTTTTACACATAAAGTAATTACAAAAACACTCGAAAACAATTGTTTGTGAAAAAACTCATGTGAATTGGTACAACAGAGACTGGAGTGTTGCAAAAATCAGTGCAATGTCTCTTATTGAGTAGCTTGTGTATAGTAATTTACTACTGTAACCTGTGTAATCGCTATCAGTTCGTAGTAAACATAAATTTAAATTATATTTAACAATGATAGAATATATTTTAAATTATAAATACTGTTGATTAATAACAAGTGAATTATATGAATATAAAAAATCTTATGAACTTATCAAAAACAACCTGTTAAGTGCAGTGAACTTTTATGTTTACATGATACATGTTGATGTTTTGCGTGGTTGTTATAAACAATTCTCGTGTGTGAAGTCGATTGGATGACAATATAAAGATCTAGTTACCCGATGGTTGTGATATTATTTGAATTCGCGGTGCCTGAGTGGGTATCATGCACATGGACACAACGCAGCCGTTGAGGATGTTGTCGTGTTAGAGGGTTGTTGTGGAAGGACGGGCGGACGGAAGGAAGGAAGTGTTGTGGACTGAAGGGTAGTGCATGTATATTGTCGAAGAAGGAGAGTAGTATACGCTGGATCGCGGCGGTGGCGTAGGCCCCGGGGGCTGCATGGAGGCCGCGGGGGCCGTCGCACGCCAGCCGCCTCCCGCCGCGCAGCCCCCTGGACTCTCACCCCTTCAAGTGGGGGATGTGTTGCCGCCCAAGAGGCAAGCTGTCGTCGACAGGTGAGGGACACTGAAATACCTATACTCACTCACTCTAGATTAGATACAACAAAATACCACAGAGCATAGAGTAATAATACATTCTTATACTGCTTACATCATGTCTATAGTACATAGGATAGAATATCATTTTGTAATTCGGATGACCCAACTTCGAGCTTCGCCTATACCATACACGTACACTAGTATATATAGAGTATAAATTTTTGTACTCATCATGCAAATAGTTTATAAGTAGATAAGATAAAATGTACTCACTCCTAGTTTATTAAATTAATCGTTAAATTTATTTTTTCCCAAATTCTATCTGACGATCTTATGAAATATCACTTTTTATATTTTCTCTAAGATAATTAAAACAAACTCTTTCAAAACTCATATTAAAATTGTTAATAAAATACTTCAGTTATTGATTATCGATTGGACAAGTCAAATTTGATTCTGATTTCAGATGTACCTATACTTCAAAAAATGTAAAATTGCTCTTTCCAAAACAAGCAATACGGACATTAATATTCAAAATGTGAAATTAGTTATTACATCAAAAATCTAGGCATTTTATTAATCATCGACACATCTTTATAGTATATTAGGGATGTTCCAGTTCCGATCATATATTATCATCATTTGAAAAATTTTTCTTTGGAGAGTCCTTAGCTGATATGTTGCTGCCTCCACACCAGACTTCAACCTCTTTAATTCCGTCCCTTATCTATTAACATTCCAAATTTAATTTTTTCTCTTCTCCGTCTCCCATGTATTTTTTCTTCAATTATAAATTTCTGAGTACAATCCATCCTTAAAATCTGTCCAATCCAGTTAACTTTCTTCTTTTCAATTTCTCTCAAAATTTTTCTTTTTTCTCCAACCTTTCTTAATACTTCCTCATTCCAGACTCTCACTCTCTCACCTAATCTTCTCCAACACTCGCCACAACCACGTCTAAAAACTTTCCAAGTACTTTTTCTCCTTCTTCCTCAAAGTTCATGTTTTGCATCCATACATGCATCACATTACTTCATATGAAATATTTTGCAAACATTTCTCGCAGTTCGAATATAAATATATCTCACTATTAGTTTGAAAATTTGTTTTTTTACAGTCTATATACAAAGTAGCCATTTGCGCTCTTTTTTGTCAACGCAAAATGTCACTTTGCCGCTCATGTGCGACAAAGTAGAAAAACGCTCGTTGTCCAAATTTCTAACTTACAGTGTTGAGAAATGTCACTTGTCTACATTCTTAATATAAACGTTTAGTAAGGAACTAATGGCACTGTAGTTATCCATTTACCACCTTCACAAGTTACTCTGACATATAACTGCTCTGTCGATATATTATATAACCAAACAAAATGCCGCACTGTTGTGAAAATAAAATAGGGCATTCATTTACAAAAACGAAAGTATAAAATGCTAAGATTAGATTCAAGCAATAGCTTAAGAAGAATGTAAAATAACGATAAATTAAAATTAAATATAAAATAAATTGTGTGAACAGTTGTGCTGTCACCTGCAAAAGTTTGGCGTGAACGCTTTCAATGGACATCCACTTTTTCACTGTACTAGTTAAACGTACTCAATCGACAATGTCCCATTTTGCGCTCTTAATACACAAATTCCTACTCAATACGCAAATGGAAACAGATGGCAATAGATTTGACTTTATTTAAATAGGGTGGTTAACACAGAAAATATTAATTTTTTTTGTTTGTCCTTTGGACTGAGTGACTTGAAAAAATGACCTTTTTACTTTCCGTTACCTTTATGTAAGGAAGGTTTTGTCTGTGGAATTTGTACAAAATACATAAAACTGACGGAAGGTCACATCAAATTTTTTCATATCTATCGGGATGATTTTCCTTTTTTTTTTCACCAACCCCGGACCAATTAGGAGAAATTATGTTATGAAGAAAAAAATGTCAGGGACAAGTAATGGATATTTCAGAGAATTGCAATCCTTGAATACATAGTTTTATTTTAAATCATCAGTTCAGAAATCGGCACTAAAGTAATCCATTATTGTACATATAAAATAAATCGGGCAGGTGTACGATAATTACGATATACAATAGTTACTAGTAAATTTGTAATAATCACAGAAAATGTGTGCAGAAGAACGAATTAAATATATCCGATGAAGAAGTTTGAGATAACACATATAATTTTGAATGTTTGTTACAAAACTTCAATGTTCGGCAACACTGAGCATAAGTTCGTTAGTTTGACAGCAACTGGCAGATATGCCAAAATAATATTCCTTTCATTTCACAATTTTTTGATAAAATTAAATATGGACCTCGGCACTGAGGTTCCTGTTTATCACTCATATGGTTTATTTCCTGGACCTTACGGCCTTGGCAACTAGATTCCTCAATCATAATAAAAAGTAGAACCTCAGTACCTTCATACATAAATATCTATTTCTTGGATTAATACCGAGAACAATATCTAAATATCAATTTTTCGCAGTTTGTACGTATTTCTATAAAATCAAAGATTATTGAATTTTCTATAACTATGTAATATTGAAGTTTATATTCCTAAAGAAAGGTTGCCAAAAGATTTAATAATAAAATATTGTTGTTGAAAGAAACACAGGTATTTTTAAAAATTAAACAGTTTCTTATTTTTCAATTTAATTATTTTACATCCCAACATTACTTGGTTTATTCTCCGTATAGTATTCATTTATTCAACTTAAACTTAACGAAGACAGTTTGGAATATATAAGTTGGCGAATAACCGGTAATACGAATACGAGTGTTCGGAACATTTCTATTAGCTTCCCAATATGTCGTGACTCTACATAAAACTTTCATTTGAGCAAATATTAAGGGTTACGATCATGAATTAACGTTTTATTATCGTTTAAAACTAATATGAACTAAGACTAACTTACAAAAGATAATTTACGGTTCATTTCACGTGTAGCACGAAAGACGGACGAACTATTTACATGATATATTGATGGTACGTACATGAAATGCAGCAGTTTTTAATGAGACAGTGTACTTATCAAGTCTATAGGCAGGCTATGAACAGATAAAATTCAAAAGTAACTGTGCTACCATCAAATCTAAATCATACGAACCAGGGTTGGCAAAAATCATGATTTTTATATTATTTTTAAATACATGTTGGTGTTATTGCACTTTTTAATTGTTTTAAAAGCATTATAAATATTTTATTTCATAAACGAAAACGAAATCTGCAATAAAACCCCAAAGAATGCATTTGAATTTTTGCTTATACGCGTCCACGCGCGCCTAATTAAACTTTAAACTTAAACCATGCCTATACCTAAATAAAACAAGTCAAAATATGTCTTGCATGGCGCTCTGTAAAAAGTTTAAAACGGATATTTTATTTTACGTTTATCTCATTATAAGAACCTATTATATCAACAAATTTAGGCTCATTTGATGCAGTATATTCTGAACATTTTTTGTATTTACCCTTTAGTCCTAAAATTAATAGGGCAGAATTGACAAATATATAAAAAAAATACCATTGCATGGTCCATAAAAAAGTAGACACCTGGTATATGTACATATTACCATGGTAGAATTTTCTTTTTGATAACACTCTTGGTATCTAAAATAATTTGAAATTTATTTTCTGACAATAAAAATATATTACTTTATACAATTTGATTTAAATTATGATTTAAGTCACAATTTAAATCATACCACCCCTTATACGAACTCTGTACTCTCTTCTCTATCACTTTATTTTTATTTTTTTTATCTATAATATATGCAAAACCTAATATTCAAGGAGATGGGGTCATGGGGTATAAGGTTTTGAATCGTATAAGCCAGACTCGAATCCGGTCTGAATCATGCACATTCTATTGATGTATTTTAATAGTTTACCCTTTACTTTACATATCTATACACATTAAAAGTAGTATACGAATCTAACTTATAAACTAGATCTAGATCAAACTAGAATAGCGTCTCAATCTCAGAACATCTGTGTTTTATTATAAAAACATTATTAGTTTTTTCAATTAAATTTCATTTTAATACCATTTACATATACAGTAGGTATTTAGATATATTCTATAACATTTCTTTGAATTTCAATTTGTGCTGTGTACATATTTAAAATTATAATATCATACATAGTTATTAATGAGTAATAAAAACCAAGATTAAACTATTAAAATAATTAGGTTATATTTTATATAGTTGATAAAAGTTTACACATGTATTAATTTATTCAAAACTTGATTTTTATCATATCAGTTTATTAATTATCTTTAAAATATTCCGAAAAATTAATACATTTACAATGTAGTTTTAAAAAAGTAACTGTTTGTTATTATTTCAAATGTCCAAGGGCCAGTTTTTCAATCTCTGGTTAAAATTTTAACCATGATTAAATAAACAATATTACATCGTTTTGTTGACAGCAATGATAAATCTGTCATTTGACAATTAATTTCGTTTCAATATTGTTTATTTAATCATGGTTAAAATTTTAACCAGACATTGAAAACCTGACCCTAAGTGTGGCACTATAGTTCTTTCGCTGAAAGAATGTGGAATTGAAGTCGTTCTATTGGTCAAAAGAGGATAATTTTTGAGCCGAATCAATAGAATGACTTATTTCTGTACAAGAATTAGTTCCAAATTCTCTAGTTTCAATGAACGGAGTATAGTGCTAATATGAGATTTCATATTACAATTTTGTGTCAATATAAAAAAAAAACTGATGTGGCCAGCACATTACCTCATTCTATATCACGGTTCTATATCCTATATTCGAGTAAAATTATACTACGAATATGACAATTGCACTTGACACTGGCATCTTTCAATCAGAATTTTCTTAATATAGTAGTTGTTTCTAGCATAGCTGGCTAATTTATGAAATTTAATTTCTTTATAATTTTATAACTCTATATCCATTTAATATGAAGTATAAAATGCAGTCAAATCGTATAGAGAATACAATGTTCTTTAATATTTATAACATTAAATGTGAAAAATGATATTTAACATCGTTTTTTCAAGAAAAACTGTTAAAATCTTCAAATGAGGGTACTTCCGGTTGACCATTAATTATAATCAAAATCTAATCAGTTCTTCATATGGATGCAACGAAGAGGAATACGAAAGAATTATAATTTTTGGAATTGTAGTATTAGAGTTATCGTAGACGAAAATTTTGTTACACACACACACACACACACACACACATACACACACACACACACACACACACACACACACACACATGCATACATACACACACATACACACACACACACGCGCACAAACACACACACACACACGCACAACACACACACACACACACACACACACACACACACACACACACACACACACACGCACACACACACACACACACACATACATACATACATACATACATACATACAGACATCATCGTAAAAATAGTAAAATCGTATTCTAGGGACCTTAAAACGTGCTTATTCATTAATAACTCATCACCGAATTTTTTGACCAAAGACAATACCTTCCTTACCTAAAGGTGACGGAAGGTAAAAAGACAATCCAATTATCTCGAAAATTGTTATATTAACACACATTTCATCCGACGTGCGAATATTTGACTGCAATTAAGTTCTAAATGACAAATATTATTTCTTGTATGTTGACAATTACCATTTCATTTTTTAACAAAAATATCAGCTTCCTACTCTTAGGTAATAGTAAATACATATAGGTAATGCGTGCAAAGAAAATGTCATAACCTTAATTTTCTAATTTTTATACAAATTTATTGCCAAATTGCAAAAATTCATGTATGTAAGTAGTTGCAATATGACGAGCAATACGATGAGGTTCTCGCACACGACGTGTTGTCACTCTTGCTTCGCTAGTGTGACAATTTTCACATCTAGTGCGAAAAACATCATCCTATTACAACTTATTACATAAATAGCTATTTTATTCAATATATTAAAATTGTGAAACATAATTACTCATACTTCGAATTCAAATGAACAATATTATATAGGTATGTATTAAAATAAATGTCGGCGAGTTGGTTACTAAAAATATTGTTACGCGGAAAATATAATTTTCTAATATATGTTTGAAGATAATTCATAAATAGAATATCATGTTATAATAAACACTGTTATATTTTTAGACTGATATTCTAATAATAAATAAATAAATATAGCGTATGTCATACAAAAATCAATAATTTTATATTATGTACTAAAATATATTGAGTTATATGTTTACAATATATTTATAAATTTACTTATCAAATACATAAGAAATACCATTTTGTAAATTATTTTTTTTATAAAATGTATCTAGAAATCTTTCAATTGTAATTCAGACGAGATTTAAAACTAATTCTGAAGTTCATTGACCTCTATGTAGATTACAAATTTTAATTATACGGACTCAATAAAATTGTAATGAAATTTACCAGAATTAACGTTTTTTAAAGTTTCTATTCATTCATTTCGATAAATGACATTAAATTCGCAAAACTGCTTTTATTTATTTATTTATTTATTTTCGTGGGGTAGATTAGTTCAATAATTGACAGGATGCGATTTTTGACAATCTAAAATTTAAATCAAATTAAAGTTAATTATTTAGGATTATTGTGATTTTTCCCACCTCGAAAATATCAAGAACATAATTTGGAAAGTTCATTTCATACTTCATATAAAATATTTCGGCATAAGTTAAGGGTCATAGAAACTTCGATAGGATAAAAATTTACGAATCTTGAGTATATTGAAAATAAACAGATTGGCCTAATTTCTAACAAGTCTTTGTTTTACACAAAAATAAAAATTATTAAACATTTTTTCCGCTAATCAAATTTTTTATTTGAATTACCATTATTACTATGTATAAACGTAGCGCATAATTACAATATAACTTAGGTTTTTACTTTTATCGGATTTCCTAATTGTATTTTTAATATACAATTTGTTTATATTAGCTTTAAATATTTACATATTTTAATTTTAATTCCTTCATAATAATCTTATGATTTTAGCATTTTTTAAAAATTAATTTATGTGTTTTCCTACACTCACTATGAAGTCCTTAAATATTAACTTCCGTTTTTAATGATTTGCCAAAGTTTATATAAATAATTAATTATAACAATACTGAAAAGAAAATCAAAATGTTTTGAGAATTTCGATTATTTTCGGTACTTTATACGTAAAATGGTTTTATATTGTTTTACTAATTTTTATGCTATAATTTGAAAATTGGAAATATGTAGTTTCAAGCAGGGTTGGCCTGATTTAAATTACGATTTAAATCTTCATTTAAATCAACTGATTTTTTAATAAAATTGGTTGATTTTTATCAAAGATGAAAAAAAGATTCGAATTATAATAATTCGAGTGAAAATTATATATATATATATATATATATATATATATATATATATATATATATATATATATATACATATATACATATATATATATATATATATATATATATATATATATATACATATATACATATATATATATATATATATATATACATATATACATATATATATATATATATATATATATATATATATATATATATATATATATATATATATATATATATATATATATATATATATATATATAATTCATCAAGAATAAATTTATTTAAAAAATCTGACCCCTGTGTCCCTGATATTTACCATAGCGCGCTAGCTGTCACCTCATACCAGTGACAGAACTCGTCGAGAGCAATATTATTTGTTAGTAACTTTTTTTGAAATCCCATTTTTTAGGCATTTTTACTTATATTAACGTTTCGTTTAGATATTTTTATCAGTTGCCAAAATTTTCAAATAAGTTTCAAATAATTCGATTAATAATTATTAATTGAGACTCTTTTGTTCTAATGAGAGTAGCAACGAACTGCTATCGAAATGAATAATTACTGAAAGCTGATATCAATGCTCCTTGGCACCTTCGCTAAGTTAGCGTTATATATATATATATATATATATATATATATATATATATATATATATATATATATATATATATATATATATATATATATATATATATATATATATGTTATAAATGATAATTAAATGTTAGTGCTGAAAATTAGAATATTAAAACACATTTATCATCAAACCGGTATATATAGTATTAATACAAAAATAATAGCAAATCTAGATGACCGTCGCCTAGCCGAACCCGGTCACGCGGAATCCTCCTTCACGCCGTGATTATTTCTGTAAAAGAATTAACACATGAGAAATACTCAGTGAGGAGGCAATCATTTACAAAAGGTTCAGGCATTCACACACCGTACACACATGTTGGCAACTACGGGCAGTACCGCCAGTTACTACGGAACCTCTGCCGCTTCGGTGGTGATCCGGGAACACATCCACAGAGATCACTACAGCCCTAACTGCTGCTGCCGTTGGCGACACCAGATGTGGGTCACTACAGCCTTTCCCTGCTGCTACGCTGGCGACCCTCGGGTTCACACGAGCGGCCACTACGGAACCACTGCCGCTTCGGTGGTGATCCGGGAACACATCCACAGAGATCACTACAGCCCTAACTGCTGCTACCGTTGGCGACCCAGAAGCGGGTCACTACAGGTCTCCCTTCTGCTACCGTTGGCGACCCTCGGGTTCACACGATGCGGCCACTACAGTACCCAGTACTGCTCACACGCACACCCACAATCATACACATGCTAGATTAACTCTCTCACCTGAATCACTATAATATCGATGTTCTCACACTGAAATCTAGAAATAAACTGAAATAAAATACGTGAATACCAGTATCATTAAATGTAGCTCTTATCCAACAGCATCGGTTACGTACCTAAATAGCTAATTAGAGACAAAACATAATAAATTTAATAAAAATAATCTTACGCAAAATAATATCTGTGACATATATATATATATAATTATTTGCTACAATATTACTACAATAACAATATGTTCTGTATATAATAATATTTAAAAAGCAAATAATATTTTATCATTTTAATTTTCATATGAGACGTGCGCGTGCGTGGACGATTTGTATATTACGTTTACGAAAAATTTCAAATGCAAAGGTTTTATTAAATATATCGTTTTTGTTTATGAAATTAAATATTTATATTGCTTTTAAAACAATTAAAAAAGAGCAATACCGCCAACAAATTTTTAAAAATTAAAAAATCATGATTTATTTGATTTAAAAAAAAAATCAATGATTTTTGCCAACCCTGGTTTTGTTTGATGTCGATCGGAATCGAACTCGAGCCGTCCGAATCACAATAACGCGATCTCGTGACAGGGTTGGTCTCATATACATATGTGAATCATTTGATTTAAATCAGTTATTTTTTAATCATTTGATTTAAATAAATTTTCTTTTTTAATATGTATTTTTTTATTTAAATTTCTATTAACACATTTTATTGTTTTGTATAAAACATGTATTTATTTACAGCTACGACCAATGAGGTTCTGTCCTATATTATAGTATATAGTATAATAATCTCACTGGCTCCGACAGATACACGTTAATCGTTGATGTTATAAATAAGTACATTAAATTTAACCAGTGACAGAACTCATCGAGAGCAACAATATTTAGTAACATTTTTTTTGTGAACCTTATTGCTTCTACATACTGTGATAAAAATCAAAATTTTCTAAGTTTTGTCAAAAATTGCATTACCCGCCTATGGCATCTATGACCGGCTAAAACGGCTAAACTCTATTTTTACCATCCGTCACCTATAGGTTAGGAAAGTATTGTCTTTGGCCAAAAAAATCGATGATAAGTTTTTAATGAATATGCATGGATGAAAGTATGTATGTATACGAGTATGTGTGTGTGCCGTTTATTTCGGATCGCATAACTGCAATACTACCTTTCCGAATATTATAATTTTGCGTATTCCTCGAGTTTTCATCCATTTGAAGAGGTCATTAGATTTTGGTTATAATTGGTCAACCGGAAGATTTTAACAGTTTTTCTTGAAAAAACGTTAAATATCATTTTTTCACATTTTATGTTATAAATATTGAGGAATATTTTATTCTCTATACAATTTGATTGCATTTTATACCTCCTATTCAATGGGTATAGAGTTAAAAAGTATAAAGAAATTAAATTTCATAAAGCAGCTACTATATTAAGAAAATTATTATTGATAAATGTCAGTGTCAAGTACAATTGACACAGTGTTTGTGTTATAATTTTTCTGGAAATACAGAATCTGCAAGAAATTTTCTGTATGGAATTTGTAAAAAATGCATAGAACTGACAGAAGGTAATGCACTGGAATTATAGAATCTTTTGCAAGAATTTTTCTGTATGGAAATTGTACATAGAACTGACGGAAGGTAGCCACATCAAATTTTTGAAATTTAATTTTAATAATCAAAGTTGCTAACGCTAACTTAGCGAAGGTGCCAAGGAGCATTGATATCAGCTTTCAGTAATTATTCATTTCGATAGCAGTTCGTTGCTACTCTCATTAGAACAAAAGAGTCTCAATTAATAATTATTAATCGAATTATTTGAAACTTATTTGAAAATTTTGGCAACTGATAAAAATATCTAAACGAAACGTTAATATAAGTAAAAATGCCTAAAAAATGAAATTTCAAAAAAAGTTACTAACAAATAATATTGCTCTCGACGAGTTCTGTCACTGGTATGAGGTGACAGCTAGCGCGCTATGGTAAATATCAGGGACACAGGGGTCAGATTTTTTAAATAAATTTATTCTTGATGAATTCGTATCTAGGTTTTCCGAAACTCAACAGTTACATAACATACGTATAGTTGAGACAGACATAATAGTTGAGATGATTATGCATCTCATAAAAAGAAATAAATAACATTGGGAAGAAGTCGCAATCCTCTATTATTATGTATTTTAATTTAGCATCTGCAGCATCGTTAAATAACTATTTAATTAAAATTATTCTTACCAATATATATTTTTCAAGCATTTAATAACGACGTATAATACGATATGGCTGATGTTTGGTTATTATTTTGTCTCGCTAGTTAATTTATTTATCAATTTTATCAGTAAGTCGTAAACAGACTACATTTATACATTCTGTGAGCTATTTTCGCGTTATCTATGTTTTACCGTGTTTACAAATTTCAGTTTCATAAGATACAGCTGTGACAGTATGTTTACAATTATTGTAATTTATTTTGATATAGTGTTTATCGCAGAATGTTGCAGTCTGTGCAGTATGATCATCTTCATGTTGAAAATATTATTTAACACTATACGATATAACGAGTATACATAAAATAAATAATGTGATTCTCAATATTGTTTTTAGTAGTCGTAAATTTTTACTTTTATTATGATATAAAATATTTTTATAATTTTAATGTTTTCCCAGCTGACAATTGTATTCATACTCTAAATAGTCGTATATAAAACCTTAATTTTTGAAACGTGTTTTACTACGTTAAACATTGTATGGAGCATTTGTACAAAATATACATGTTTCCGAACAATTTAGGTAGTACATTTATGAAAAATTTAATTATGTCAATAATTATATAAATAAAAATAAATATATCATCACGGCATATTACCCATTGCTGGGTGTGCCACTCTACTTTGTACACAGATTTCGGTAATGAAAATGACATATTTGTAGCGTGCGGGCTTTTATATAAAATTGAAAATGTAGAATAAATTAGTGCTTACAAATAGTTAGTTAAACATTTATAGAAAATAAATAATTATTTCGCATATTTAAATTATACAAAAGTACCCGCCAGGAGTAGATAGGTATATAAAAGGTGAATGTCTCGCGCACCTATTTTTTTAGAAAAACTAATTTTTAACAAATAAACTATATTTTTTAGACACTATTCATTAAACACTCTGTCTATGAGCAATAATTTTTTTTTATTAAATTGGAGTAAGAAGGCAGCAGAGAATTGCTGCTTACTGGACACTCATTGTCTTCAACCATTTAAGAACAGACGATTTTCTCCCGAAAGGGTACATTTTAGAATGCATATCACTCGCGATGTATACCCGGGTTATAGCTATAGTGCACTGACTTTTAGATACAGTTTATAGCACGTTATTACCAAAGAATTATCCTTAATTTAACTCTGTAGAAATATGCATAATAACGGACACGTATTTCAATATTTTTATGAGTATTTATTACTCAAAATATTGAAAATGTATACATCAATAATATCTCATCAAACTCAAAATACATATAAAACTACACAGTTTTGAGGAAAAAAATTGAGAACATATCGCTAATTCATTGTTTTGGCTGGTGCGCAGCCGTAACAGCAGAAGCGTCCACATTGCGACCCCAAAGCAATGAGTCACTTACGAATCAGCTAATTTGACTACAACTAATCCATACTTATCTCTGAGGGTTACATCTGAAGAATAAGTATAGTTCTTGCCAAAATATACCGTTACTGACTTCATTACACCCTCACAACTGGAAAGTTGTAAAAAGATTATAAGTGTTAGAAAGTACTTAAGTCTATAAGGTGTTTGCCTTATAAAATTGGATGCATGATGCTTTGTCTACCTGCTGTGTATAGTAAAATAAACTTACTGTTCCTTTAACATAACTGCTATTTTTGTTTGATATAATATCTTATGGGAATGAAAACTGCATTTTCAATACTTTAAACAAAATTAGCATTGATGGTAAAGGAACAGTAGGATTATTTTACTACACAGCAGGTAGACAAGGTATCAATGCATGTTTTCATTTCAACAGAGCGGTGCAAATAATAGTCCGTTGGCATCCAATTTTATAAGGCAAACAGTGGCAATTATGCCACTTTGTCATAATTGCAATATTTACAGTTTTATTACTGAACCCGGCAGTTAATTTTCTTGACTATACTGACTTTTAGGTTCACTTTATAACATGTCATTACCACTGGATTATCCCTAGTTTAAACAGGTAGAAACACAGATACGTATTCTAATATTTTTAGTCGAGTACAATATTTAGTACACAAAATGTTTTCTTAAATATGATACATATTTTCTATTCATTTCGATACAGATTATGATTATGATACAGATGAATTTTATAACCAATTTTTTGGTTTAGTTTATTTTTTTAATTATCATTAATAGTCTCGTGGCCGCGTGCTTGAGTTGCGAATCTGGGGAACCGGGTTCGATCCCGACCGACGCCAAATATTTAGAATTTTAAATGGCACAAAATTGACCCCTGCGGTGCACTCTCCACGCCAGCAATGAGTGCGCATGAGGTGACGCCTGGTAAACGCCCGCACGGTACAAATATGTCATCATCATTACCGATATCTGCTAATAAAGCAGATTGGCACACCCAGAAATGGGTAATATGCCGTGATGATATATTTATTTATTTTATTTATTATCAATAGTCGCAGAAAAAATAGTGTATGCAACTCAATTCATGTAAAATGAAATGACTGTTATAATATAGACTCGTTGTACACTAGACTAATGTAGAGTTTGTGGAGTGTATAGAGGCAGGTAAAAACCGCAGATTATGAAGTCAAGTCAGTACAGCAGTACACTATACCTATTATCACTTATCAGGTTATACAGCATTTTCTCCCTATCTAAAGCCACGATAGTAGATATTTTTAAACTCATCATATTCATCAAGCTACAAAACATGGCATATCTAATTTCGACATTTCATATAGTTTGGTTATTTTTTGTTCTTATTTTCATTAACTTGACCTTCGAATATTGTGGAGTAATAATTTTATTAACTCTATATAATTCTAACTTTATTTAAATCGTTTCTTAATATAAACTAAATAGGTATTTAATTTTCTGTTTACAGATACATATGTAGTTGTTTTTATAAACCAATGTGGTCATTTTGCAATATTATGATTATAGCGAAAACTTTGGATGTGTTGTAAGACATGTTTAATTTCATCACTTGCGAAATTATTATAATAATATAATAATATAGTAAACCATTTTTATGAGTATAAACTAAAGCTATGTATTTGTATTTAATATTATAACGTAGAGCGCCCGCTGTCGCCGTCACCGTCGCCACAGCGATGAGTATCTATTTTTAGCGATGACGCAATAGCCGCGGATATAGCTACTAGATAAATTACAGCTGACTCGTCCGCCATTATGGAGCCAGTTCAATCATTCAATATCAATGTTACAGTCTTAGTAATCATAGATATTGTCTACAATGACGGGTTGTTCTGCTCCAAATTGTGCAAATTATTTGAGAAATGGTTATAATTTTTACACGTACTTATGCAATACATATATTTTTCTCTAACCTCAAAAATCTTAACAAACCGTATTTTTTCTGGTTTTATTATTTTAAATAAATATAATATGGCAAATATGGAAGTTATATTTAATTATGAAAAATAGTTACTACATAAACTTATTAAAAATTTGCTTTTATTTCATATTTTACTGGGTTCATTTTGGCTCCAGTATGGCGGACGAGTCAGCTATGTATTATCTAGTAGCTGTAGCCGCGGACAGTCATGCAATGTAAACATACTTGTTCAGACCTGTTTAATTACTTGGGAGACGTGATCTAATGCACTCGATGTTTTTATCGATCCGAATATTCTAGAAAACGAAGCCCCGAACCTATATAAACTCTACAGGGAAGACAGCCAGACAGTCTGATATAAACAAGCGTGTCAATCTTTGTTTATCATATTGTTAATTAAATTCATTATCTTTTTAATATTTATTTATCATTTAATAAACTTTAATTTTAATTAATAATAATTCTTTTTTACATTTCACCCAAATAAATAAAAACGTTACAATACAATATGACATAGGTATTATTTATTTAAAATCAACATTTATAATTATATTATTTAGATAAGACGAAAATTACTCATTTCAAATCATAGGTAAAAGACGTGATATACATTTATTTGTACATATTTACGTAATCAATATACGCGTATTTATCAAATTCATATTTGAAACATATAATTTAAGATAAAATTTATATTCGAATGGATAAGTTTTGAAGTTTATTTTCACGAAATACCATTGTACTACTATAATAATTTTTTAAAATACGCGAAAATTTAAAAATAAAGCATTACAATTTAATATCACTAGAACATACAAACGATGAAGTTAAAATATTAATTGTGAAAACATATAGGACTTACAAGTATATAGTAGAACACTTTTAGTCTTAATCCGTCCTCATAATAGGCTAGGAGCCAGTATAAGATTTCTATATGTTTTTGTTACTTAAAATTTTAGAATGGAAATTCCGAGGGAAATTACACAAATTTTCTTTCTTGAAATATTGCGTAATTCCGCATAAAATGCTCTACGTTCATGTTCACGTCACTATGGTACCTACATATATAAGCTTCAATGTCACTTGTTATTACCAGCAAATGTAAATCGCGTCTTTATTCGAAAGTGATATCAGCGTCATTGTTTTAAGTAGAAAATTTAAATTGCGTTAGTATAAAAATACAAAAAATATCATAACTTGTATTTTGTTATCATTTATTTATATTCAAAATATGTACTACGTTTACATGCAGTTTTGAAAATGGTTTTAGTTTTCAGTCAAAATTACGCGAAACTGTTTACATGTAATTTTCAAAACAGGTTTACAGATTGATTTGAAAATAGTTTCGGCGCATGCGTATTTGGCCGATGTAAGTGACAAATTCTTCGTTTTGCTATTAATCCAATTATTTTTTCTAGTTTGTACCACTACGCACTAAAACTACACAACTGTCAGTTTATTTGTAGGTTAGTAACACTAAGTAACACACAACGACAGAAACGTTATGCTATGTACGCATGCGCAATATCGAAACTGAATTTTAAGTGTTTGTATGAGTAGTTTTGAAACTATAGTTTTCTAGTCAAACATATTTCATAGAACTATTTTGATAGTAATACTTTTTCTATTGCAATCTCGTTACCATGGAGCAAAACAACATTTTAATGATGAGGATGAATAGCAAATTTTTTTAAGTCTTCGGCTCGTTAGGTAAATTCTCCTTCTCGTGAAAAAAAGATATACTTTACTCACTTGGTACCTAAATAACTATTCTTTACGTCTGCAATATAAGTGTGAAAAAAAGTGCCATAGCGTTACATTATTTCACTCCGCAGCATTAAAAAGTGCATTTTTTTACACTTTCATGTATTAAAAAAGACATACTTTATAAACCCATTTTAATGAAGAAAAGTGTACTTTTTTAACAGACGTAAAAAATTCTATTTAAACTATAGGAATATAATACTGTAACGTTTTTATTTATTTGGGTGAAGTATAAAAATTAAAAAATTATTATTAATTAAAATAGATGTTTATTTAAACGATAAATAAATATTTAAAAGATAATAACAATGACAATTACTAATATTAAAAACCAATTTAAGTCTACGAATATAATTTACTAGTTAAACACTAACACTATTTATTTATTTAAACAATTATCACGACTATTTATTTACACGATACTACTGATTATTTATTTCAACCATTTATGTCACTATTATTTATATCACGTTCAACTGTCCGACCTACCGACCTCCACAACGTCTATATACTCAACTGACTTAACAGCGTCTGTATATTCAACTGCCCGAACACAATTCACTCGTTTCACCTCACTGTTTATTTATGTAACTAACTGTCCTTCTGATGGACTAACTGTTTAACTTCCACAACTTCAGTATCACCGACTGTCTGTATGCCACAACTCTTCAAAATCACTGCCGAGTATCCACTTCCATTCACCGATACTGTCCCCGCATACCTAGCTTCCCCGCTCCTCATAACTACCGAGTATTCACTTCCACAGCTATCCCATTATATCAGTAACTTCCCAAGTATTCCACTCTACACTAAACTACATACGCTCACCACGATACTGCTGTGCTACTCAATTCACTGACTCCTTACTTCTTACTATGTATGTGACAGACCTTCTGACGGACTAACATTCTACGTGTCTGTTTCTCTGCACACAAGTACGTCGCTTATATAGTTGTTCTAATATTTTTCTCGAATAGTCTTGAACAATGAACAACAACGCGCGGGTAATTATACTTATCTCCTCTTGTTTCCCTAACTGCTCGCCTCGCGTCGCTTGCATACCGCGCGCTGCACTATGTTATCGATCGCCTTGCTTGGCTCTTCTTACATACTAGAACGCTTCTATTCATATGCGTCGGCTCACGCTCGCTGGCTGGGGGCTCTCGGACTAAGTGTATCTACTTTCTCACGTTGCAATACGAAACAGGTCTAATCTTAATAATAAAAAAAAATTGCCATTTGCCCCTATTTTTTAAATCACCTGTATATAAAATTATGAATATTTAAAATAGTTAGAATTTGTGAAATATTTAAAACACTTATTATAACTAAATCAAGAAATGAAATGAATTGATAACTTTTTATTTTAATTAAATTACCATACTTTTTGTCATAAATTGTAAACGTAATATAAAAGCATTACAATATTTTGGTATTTTTAATAGTAAGAGCACTAAACATATATTATTTATTATTTCTATAATTGCGTAGGTATGCATTGTTTTTTCTGTGCAGTATCCAATAATTTAATACATTTGTAAGCGGATAATAGATAAATCAGATTCGAAATCAAATTCACATTCCATCCATAATATACATATAGTATCATTTCTCTATTTCGTGCTCTATTTTTAATATTCGAAAGTATCTTCGGATAGTAGCATTTAAACCATCAGTGTCCATGCAATATGGTTATTGATTTTATCGGAAAATGCGTAGGTCTCCCAAATTTGACTTTATTGTATTCGTGTTTATTTGTTTATTTTTAAAATTGCGTCAAATAATATTGACATTTTATAAATAAAACAACAAAACAAGTTTAGTGATAAAAATAAAAGAACGCAGAAATCGATAGAGTAAAAAGTGCAATACTTTCTCGTGGAGAAACGCGGTTGGTAAGTCAGAAGAAAATGCAATTTTTGATCGGGCGTTGGAGTCCGATTGTAACTGTCCATGAAGAAGGAAAGTATTAGATATTAGAGATACTTGACGGTGTAATTACATGGCTTTCACTATTGCAGTGGCAGTAGACCTGTAGACAGGTCACAACACGCCAACGAATTTTATTTGATGCAGCACTGTCTGGCCAGTTTTTACGAATCTGCCAAGTCTATTTTGACAAACTTTGTGATTTCTTCCAGTTTTCTAATTTAACAAAAAATGTTACACTTATGGTGAAATAATTATTACGTTGTAGTTTCGTCAAAAGTGTTAATTTGATTTTAATCATCTTGAGCTTCCGTAACATATTATTAAATTTCCTTTTTTTCGTCACATAATTTACAAATTGTTTTAACAGAATGGCATGAAATTCTTTTACGATATTTACTATATTTCACTGTAAAATGTATTATTAATAGGTATACTTATCCACTTTGTTAAAATATACACACACGACTCGTCAATGTATGCATGAGTTAAAATATTGTTGTATTTGCACACTTTTACTACACACTAGAATACAACACTTGTTTTATTAGCCATACTCAGGGTGGCCAACAGTTACCTAGGCACCTAGGGAATATAAGAAAATAATGAAAATTAGAGGGAATTTAGTATTACCTGGAAAAGTTATGAAATTTTATTTTCTAATTGCTATGGACATATTTTGATAATTTTTTACTTTTTGTCTCTTTTTTTAACTATCAAATTAAATGGCCTGTACGCTGATCTCTTCATTTTTTTACTTTTTTTAGTAAGTAGTTCATAATACTTTTCATCTTTAGAAAATACAGAGTGAATAATCAAATGGAGAAAAAAAAGTTAAGCAAACCATATCAAAGTATTACTCATCTCAAATGTATTTATGTTATAAATATCGACAAGGAAAGTCATTAAATGTAAGGGCATTTCAATTTTAAAATTTGTTGGCAATTCCTGTATACTATTTCTGTAATAGGATCCAATACTTTTATGTAAAAATACTTTCCATGGCTATGGCTTTTTGGGATGATTTTCTACCGTTTTATACTTTTTCATAATTAATTTCTGTCGTTTCAAAGCATGCAAAATAATTTTTGCTTATTGATTGTAATGCAAAATTTTGTGTTCTGTCTCTCTGTTAAGAAATGAACCACTTTGCGTACGCAAAAAATTTTTTGGACAAGTCAAGTTAACAAAAAAGCATATTTTCTAGTCGGTTGCATTTAAAAACTGTTTACGAGTAATCTATTCACTACTCGATGGGGGATATACTTGTAAGTCAGTGTCACCCAGTTAATTTTATATAAGTACATACAACGACCAAATATAAACAACAGACAAAACATTCCCTATCCCTTTTCACTGGAATGTTTTGATCTCGGCTGGCCAGACAGAGAAGCTAGAGATAGAGATATGTCTTGTCTAGTTCGAGTATTTCTCACTAGAGGCCACGTAGAGTATCACTGTACAGTCTAGTGTTTAGTTTGAACATTGCTCACTATAGAGACCACGTAGAAGCATGTGTATTTTGTCTTTGTTTTGTAGTTGTAGTGGTTTTGTGAGCGACACGTTGGTTTTTCTTTAATATTAAGCCTTATAAATTATTTATTGTTAACCTTAAATGTTAACCACGAAATTTTAACTGAGAACTCTTGCGCCTCTAGTGAGCAACGTTCAAAATAGACACTGATACTCTACGTGGCCTCAGTGGTGACCTCTAGTGAGAAATACTCGGACTGGACAAGACATATCTCTATCGCTAGTGTCTCTGTCTGGCCAGCCGAAATCAAAACAAACCAAATGAAGTTTTGTGTAGTTATATTTGGTCGTTGAGTACATACATACCGGTGTCTACTTTTTTCCCGAACAAAGGAAATTCAAAGTTAAAATTTTGATTTGGCGATATCTCTTTACCTATTAATTTTAGAAAAAAAAGTGTAATGAAGAAAAATGTTCAATTGCTTCGTATGTACGAGTTAGCAGCAAAAGAAAATACATGAATTAAGGCAATTATCAGAGGGCCATGAAAAATAAGACAATAATTTATATTTGTTGTTTCTGACATATCTGACAGATTTTACATTTCTTTTGACTTTATTATTATAATAATAGGAAGACAATTTAGTATGTAAAAAAATAATCACAAATTAATAATAAAATCAAATGAAATGTCAAATCTGTATGTCAGAAACTGCAAACATAAATTATTGTTTTATTTTGCGTGGCACTCTGATAATTGCCTGAAATCCAGTGTTTTCTTCTGCTTTTAACTCGTACATAAGAAACAAATGAACAACAAACTTGGTACTCATCGGTACACCTTTTCATTCTGAACATTTTTCTTCATTATACTTTTTTTCTAAAATTAAACCCGGTATGCATATAATTATATTTTTCCATATGAATTTTTATTTTATTTTAGCGAAATAAACCAAATTTTCTGGAAACGTTTTAGAAATAACAGATTTTTTTTTATTTTTGAGAAGTGTATGAATGACTTTTTTATCCTTTAACCCTCTTAACCTATTCTTGGATTAAAAAATACCGTAAATCAGTATGGGATGGTGCCACTTAATGCTAACTATACCTTGTAAAGGCAAAGTTTGCTAATGCAATTATTATTTATTATTATTACACGGATATTAGCTAGTGTGTAATGCAACTTGAACATTACAACTCCATTTAGTAATAAATTTACATTAGAAGTTCGCAGGAAGTGCCTCTATAATGACACCTTGTGCTTTACCTTGCATTCATATCTCTGACACTTTAGTACAAAATGATACGCTTTGAAATATTAAGTTTTAGCATTTTGATAATTTCAGTATACTAGTATAATTCGTTTTTAAATTAAAATAAGTAAATTCAACATTTTTGCACTTATACAACATCGTATTGTTGAGGCTTAAAGTCCAATAATTTGGTTGGTGATTGTTTAAGTTTTAGGTACGAATACATTATATTCGTGCTATGATGCTTTTGTTATAGTGTCATTTGGAGTAATGAGTAACATATTATTGAAATGAATTTGATGAATTTAAGAGAATAATAGACCTTTTCAATTAAAAGAGGTAGAAAATATGCGAAATGGGATCTGCACATAGTAAGCCAACAAACGGCATGCTTTCATATGAGATTAATGGCCATGTTTTTTTTTTCAAAATTTGGACATAAAATACCAGGAAAATCTTTGACAACTTAAAAAAAGGTTTTATCTCCTTATTGTGGTATTGTTTATGGACCGATTGAGTTCCATTCTGATTTCACATCATCACTGCAACCTGAGAGTGTAAAGTTACGTGAAGTCAGTCACGAGTGGGTGTGCCAATTTCACGATGAAGTGTGCAACAGTCACACAGTCACAGCCATAGAACAACGACAGAGAAAGATCCGAGGAATTTCTACTCTTTCGCTCTCGATAGAACCATCGAGAAAGATTCCTATCTCAAGGAGAATGGATTGCTTACGTAAAACCAGAGCAATTGTTCATACAACTTGTTGAGAACAACAAACTACCATAACATAAAGAAAGACTTCAACAACGTTCTAACTTACGCAAGTTAGAAGAATCAATAAGGATAAGGTATGAGGGTGTAAGTTATACATACGAGTTTATCTAATATCAAAGTTTTCTATAGAATCTCTTCTTAATTCTATACACAATAGTCCACCTCGCAACAAGCTTTTGATTTGACACAATGACCTATTTCGCTGAATTCAATTTTAATAGGACTCGTAAACTAGTGCATCATAATGACGTAGGCATATGCAATAGTACTGGTAACACCTCTATAGATGGCAATCGAGTAGTAAACGAAAAAATACTTGTGCTTCTCTAGTTCAAATTTCAACTACATATTTCAGACTTTTGTGTTTGGGGATCAGTCTATAATTATTTAAATTTTATGCTTCGGCCATCTAGCGGCGTTTATCCTAGTAATGTCAAATGTTGCAAACCTTAATTATACTTTAAAATTTATCACAACCATAATTAATTTTTTTGTTACTAATTTAACCAATATTGAAAAATTTGGTTCATGTGAAATATCATATTGAAATGAACTGTATAATTTTAGGAATTTTAATCAAAATCGTAATATATGAAGTTAAAAATGTACGATTTTTGAAATATTAGTTTGAGGGGAGTTGAAACTATAAACTGTATCTGGGAAAGCGATATCTATAGCTAAACCGTTAAAAATTATACATACTTTCTTGCATACCGTCTATTTTAGCTTAAAAGTTTGAAATTTTACGTAGGTATCTTATACTCTATCTATTCTATTCAGATCCATTGGGGAATGGTTCTTTAAGCATTTCAGATGTAACTTATCTGTATACGCGAGTACATATGTAGAAAAATTTCGGAAATGTGACCGGTGTGAAGTTAGCAACGGAAACGATTCTGATCACTATTTCATGAAAGCGGCATACACGTTAATGTGATGGAATTTTCGGGGTTTTTGAGCCATTTTGTCGTTCAAAGAGCAGGATGCTAGGACTGCTAGTACTAGTATTACACAAAAATAATCCCACAAAAAAGGGGTGTAAAAGAACAAAAATTAATTTTTCCATATAAAATCAGACAGTTTTGAAAAAAAATATTCATAAAACCCAGAGGGGTCTTTTAGCCACTTTGTTGCTTAGAGTGTATCATGCTGAGACCGCTAGTAGGTACTAGTATTACACAAAAATAACACCAAAAAATAGGGGTGTAATGAAGCAAAAAATGTTTTTTTCATTTAAAATCAGACAGTTTTGTAGAGAAATTATTACAAAACCCAGAGGAGTTTTTGAGCCACTCTGTGGCTTAGAGGGTATCATGCTGAGACTGTTGATACTATAGTATTTGATAAAAATAAACCCAAAAAATAGGGGTGAAAGGATGTAAATACCCTTTGGGTTTTATGAATATGTTTCTTCAAAACTGTCTGATTTTAAATAAAAATATATTTTTGCTCCCTTACACCCCTATTTTTTGGAACTATTTTTAAGTAATACTAGTACTAACGTTCTCAGCATGATACCCTCTAAGCGACAAAGTGGCTCAAAGATCCCTCCGGGTTTTATGAATATTTTTCTTCAAAACTGTCTGATTTTAAATGAAAAAAATATTTTTTGCTCCCTTACGCCCCTATTTTTTGATATTATTTTTGTGCAGTACTAGTACTAGTAGCCTCAGCATGATATCCTCTAAGCAGTGGCGTATTTACGGGGGGGGGGGGGTCCGGACCCCCCCCAAGAGATTTTTTTATTTCCAAGCGTTGAACTCACTACGGACGAAATTATAGAGCAAATGGCTTTCAAACCACGAAGATTGGAACTAGTCCTCTAAAGATTGTAGATTATATAATATAGTAATGATTATAATATTGACTTTTTTAAGAATATATATTTTGAGTTTGGATAAAATATTTCAATATTTTTTCTTCGGACTCCTCCAGTGGATGCTTGTCTGGATAGGCAGGTGGCAGGACCAGACAAGAAATAACTATTAATATTATTTTAACAAATTAATAATTTTATGTAAATTAAATTTAAACTTATTTCTTTAATGCCAGCCTTTATAAATATCAAAAGAACAATTTAAGCCACCACCATAACTAATTTGTAATACAGTTTACCTAAGTTACACCCCGCAACGCTTTCCTCTTGAATAATAGTATAATACCTAATATTTTTGATAAAGCTTTCATTCCGATAGCAATACGTACGCTAGACAAGGAGCTGTTTGAGGCATGCTTCAAATGCAAAATGCAATGAGTGCGTAAAGGATAAAAGATAGAGACCCTGACCGTGAGCGTACGTGAATACAATCAAATTTTGTAAGTAGGTTCACGACATCTACTGTACATTGCTGCAAGCCAGATTAAATGTTTGGGGTGTATTCTGTAACTCGTCATGTTAATTTGAGCATCCTGTTTAAATTTTTCACTACTTATAATAGTAGACATTGAATAGAAAATTTAAATGACAGATAATACATTGGTTTCTACTAGAACCATCGAACATAAACATAACCTGTCTAGCATTTTTCTTGTAATGTAATGAAACATATGCCCTGTATAATAGTCACACCATGTTGTGTTGTGTTTACATAAGTGAACAATCTGTTAAATATATTCTCTTTTCTAAAATGTTGTGTGATCTGGTAATTTATTTTTGTATATAAAAGGAGGAAAACACGCAGCTTCACATCCCTTGAAAAAATGTAATTTTCAATTATAAGGCATTTGACCTTGAGTAAAAAAATTTTTTCGCCTGCGGCGCCTTTTTTTCTGAATTCCTTCCCTCACCATAATTTTGGACCCCTCCCAGAAGAAAATTGTAAATACGCCACTGCCTCTAAGCGACAAAGTGGCTCAAAGACCCCTCTGAGTTTTATGAATATTTTTCTTCAAAACTGTCTGATTTTATATGAAAAAATTATTTTTGCTCCCGTACGCCCCTATTATTTGGGATTAGTTTTGTGTAATACCAGCACTAGCGGTCTCAGCATGATACCCTCTAAGCGACAGAGTGGCTCAAAGACCCCTCTGGGTTTTATGAATATTTTTCCTCAAAACTGTCTGATTTTAATTAAAAAAATATTTTTTGCTACCTTAACCCATATTTTTTGGAGTTATTTTTGTGTAATTCTAGCACTAGTGGTCTGAGCATGATACCCTCTAAGCGACAAAGTGGCTCAAAGACCCATCTGGGTTTTACGAATATTTTTCTTCAAAACTGTCTGATTTTAAATGAAAAAAATATTTTTTGCTCCCATACACCCCTATTTTTTGGGATTATTTTTGTGTAATACTAGCACTAGCGGTCCTAGCATCCTACGTTTTGAACGAAAAATTGGCTCAAGAACCCCGAAAAATCCATTACATTAACGTGTGCCGCCTTCATGAAATTGTGATCAGAATCGTTTCCGTTGCTAAAAAATCGTTGCTAACTTCACACCGGTGGAAATATGACGACAGTGAAGTTGGCAGACGATTCGTAGCAGACGATTCAAAATTTCAGCCAGTGTGTGACAGCGTTACGCTGTGTTAGACCATGGCCCACTGTATAGGCGTTAAAACATTATTTCGTGATAAATATCAAATTTAAGCGCTATACACGTACAGAATTATAAAATTCTGACAGTAGATGTTCAGATTAGTAACATACTATAAAAAAAATAATAATAATAATTCAACGGGTATCCTTCAGGACAATAAGGACAAATTAAAAATAATATCATAGGAGCACTTATAAATGAATTGTTGTTTATAACTTTGTTAATATTAAGCCCAAGTACTTCAAATTTCATGCATATTTTGTTTATAATGGTATTAATAATTTGCGATGACCAAATTCCAGGATAAATTGAATATCATTTAATGAGGTGACTTTGGTATAAATAATTGTTTATAACTTTGTTGCTAGCATAGGGAGGTAGTTCAAATTTACAGGGAACATTGTTTATAACAATATTAATAATTTGGGATGACCAAATTTCACAGACATCCTTCAGGACAATAAGGATAAATTAAATATCATTTAATGAAGTGACTTTGGTATAAATAATTGTTTATAACTTTGTTGCTAGCATAGGCAGGTAGTTCAAATTTACAGGGAACATTGTTTATAACAATATTAATAATTTGGGATGACCAAATTTCACAGACATCCTTCAGGACAATAAGGATAAATTAAATATCATGTAATGAAGTGACTTTGGTATAAATAATTGTTTATAACTTTGTTGCTAGCATAGGGAGGTAGTTCAAATTTACAGGGAACATTGTTTATAACAATATTAATAATTTGGGATGACCAAATTGCACAGACATCCTTCAGGACAATAAGGATAAATTAAATATCATTTAATGAGGTGACTTTGGTATAAATAATTGTTAATAACTTTGTTGCTAGCATAAGGAGGTAGTTCAAATTTACAGGGAACATTGTTTATAATAATATTAATAATTTAGGATGACCAAATTTCACAGACATCCTTCAGGACAATAAGGATAAATTAAATATCATATACTGAGGTGACTTTGGTATAAATAATTGTTTATAACTATGTTGCTAGCATAAGGAGGTAGTTCAAATTTACAGGGAACATTGTTTATAACAATATTAATAATTTGGGATGACCAAATTTCACAGACATCCTTCAGGACAATAAAGATAAATTAAATATCATTTAATGAGGTGACTTTGGTATAAATAATTGTTTATAACTTTGTTGCTAGCATAGGGAGGTAGTTCAAATGTACAGGGAACATTGTTTATAACAATATTAATAATTTGGGATGACCAAATTTCACAGACATCCTTCAGGACAATAGCGATAAAATAAATATCATTTAATGAGGTGACTTTGGTATAAATAATTGTTTATAACTATGTTGCTAGCATAAGGAAGTAGTTCAAATTTACAGGGAACATTGTTTATAACAATATTAATAATTTGGGATGACCAAATTTCACAGAAATCCTTCAGGATAATAAAGATAAATTAAATATCATTTAATGAGGTGACTTTGGTATAAATAATTGTTTAAAACTTTGTTGCTAGCATAGGGAGGTAGTTCAAATTTACAGGGAACATTGTTTATAACAATATTAATAATGTGGGATGACCAAATTTCACAGACATCCTTCAGGACAATAAGGATAAATTAAATATCATTTAATGAGGTGACTTTGGTATAAATAATTGTTTATAACTTTGTTGCTAACATAGGGAGGTAGTTCAAATTTACAGGGAACATTTTTTATAACAATATTAATAATGTGGGATGACCAAATTTCACAGACATCCATCAGGACAATAAGGATAATTTAAAAATCATTTAATGAAGTGACTTTGGTATAAAAAATTGTTTATAACATTGTTGATAGCATAAGCAAGTAGTTCAAATTTACAGGGAACATTGTTTATAACAATATTAATAATTTGGGATGACCAAATTTCACAGACATCCTTCAGGACAATAAAGATAAATTAAATATCATTTAATGAAGTGACTTTGGTATAAATAATTGTTTATAACGTTGTTGCTAGCATAGGGAGGTAGTTCAAATTTACAGGGAACATTGTTTATAACAATATTAATAATTTGGGTTGACCAAATTTTACAGATATCCTTCAGCACAAAAAGGATAAATTAAATATCATTTAATGAAGTGACTTTGGTATAAAAAATTGTTTATAACTTTGTTGCTAGCATAGGGAGGTAGTTCAAATTTACAGGAGACATTGTTTATAACAATATTAATAATTTGGGATGACCAAATTTCACAGACATCCTTCAGGACAATAAGGATAAATTAAATATCATTTATTGAGGTTACTTCGGTATAAATAATTGTTTATAACTTTGTTGATAGCATAGAGAAGTAGTACAGATTTACAGGAAACATTGTTTATAACAATATTAATAATTTACGATGACCAAATATCACAGACATCCTTCAGGCCAAAAAGGATAAATTAAAAATCATTTACTGAGGTGACTTTGGTAAAAATAATTGTTTATAACTTTGTTTTTTATACCAAAGTTACCTCAGTAAATGATTTTTAATTTATCCTTCTTGTCCTGAAGGATGTCTGTGAAATTTGGTCATCGAAAATTATTACTATTGTTATAAACAATGTTCCCTGTACATTAAACTACTTGGCTATGCTAGCAACAAAGTTATAAACAATTATTTATACCAAAGTCACCTCAGTGTATGATGTTTAATTTATCCTTATTGTCCTGAAGGATGTCTGTGAAATTTGGTCATCACAAATTATTAATATTGTTATAAACAATGTTCCCTGTAAATTTGAATTACCTCCCTATGCTAGCAACAAAGTTATAAACAATTATTTATACCAAAGTCACCTCAGTATATGATATTTAATTTATCCTTATTGTCCTGAAGGATGTATGTGAAATTTGGTCATCCCAAATTATTAATATTATTATAAACAATGTTCCCTGTAAATTTGAACTACCTCCTTATGCTAGCAACAAAGTTATAAACAATTATTTATACCAAAGTTATCTCATTAAATGATATTTAATTTATCATTGTTGTCCTGAAAGATGTCTGTGAAATTTGGTCATCCCAAATTATTAATATTGTTATAAACAATGTTCCCTGTGAATTTGACCTACCTCCCTATGCTAGCAACAAAGTTATAAACAATTATTTCTACCAAAGTCACCTCATTAAATGATATTTAATTTATCCTTATTTTCCTGAAGGATGTCTGTGAAATTTGGTCATCCCACATTATTAATATTGTTATATACAATGTTCCCTGTATATTTGAACTACCTCCCTATGCTAGCAACAAAGTTATAAACAATTATTTATACCAAAGTCACCTCAGTATATGATATTTAATTTATCCTTATTGTCCTGAAGGATGTCTGTGAAATTTGGTCATCCGAAATTATTAACATTATTATAAACAATGTTGTCTGTAAATTTGAACTACCTCCTTATGCTAGCAACAAAGTTATAAACAATTATTTATATCAAAGTCACCTCATTGAATGATATTTAATTTGTCCTTATTGTCCTGAAGGATGTCTGTGAAATTTGGTTATCCCAAATTATTAATATTATTATAAACAATGTTCCCTGTGAATTTTAACTACCTCCCTATGCTAGCAACAAAGTTATAAACAATTATTTATACCAAAGTCACCTCATTAAATGATATTTATTTTATCGCTATTGTCCTGAAGGATGTCTGTGAAATTTGGTCATCGCACATTATTAATATTGTTATAAACAATGTTCCCTATAAATTTGAACTACCTCCTTACGCTAGCAACAAAGTTATAAATAATTATTTATAACAAAGTCACCTCATTAAATGATATTTAATTTATCTTTATTGTCCTGAAGGATGTCTGTGAAATTTGGTCATCCCATATTATTAATATTGTTATAAGCAATGTTCCCTGGAAATTTGAACTACCTCCCTATGCTAGCAACAAAGTTATAAACAATTATTTGTACCAAAGTCACCTCATTAAATGATATTTAATTTATCCTTATTGTCCTGAAGGATGTCTGTGAAATTTGGTCATCCCACATTATTAATATTGTTATAAACAATGTACCCTGTAAATTTGAACTACCTCCTTATGCTAGCAACAAAGTTATAAACAATTATTTATCCCAAGTTCCCTCATTAAATGATATTTAATTTATCTTTATTGTCCTGAAGGATGTCTGTGAAATTTGGTCATCCCAAATTATTAATATTGTTATAAACAATGTTCCCTGTAAATTTGAACTACCTCCTTATGCTAGCAACATAGTTATAAACAATTATTTATACCAAAGTCACCTCATTAAATGATATTTAATTTATCCTTATTGTCCTGAAGGATGTCTGTGAAATTTGGTCATCCCAAATTATTAATATTATTATATACAATGTTCCCTGTAAATTTAAACTACCTCCTTATGCTAGTTATGCTAGTTATAAACATATATTTATACCAAAGTCACCTCATTAAATGATATTTAATTTATCCTTATTGTCCTGAAGGATGTCTGTGAAATTTGGTCATCCCACATTATTAATATTGTTATATACAATGTTCCCTGTAAATTTGAACTACCTCCCTATGCTAGCAACAAAGTTATAAACAATTATTTATACCAAAGTCACCTCAGTATATGATATTTAATTTATCCTTATTGTCCTGAAGGATGTCTGTGAAATTTGGTCATCCCAAATTATTAATATTGTTATAAACAATGTTCCCTGTAAATTTGAACTACCTCCCTATGCTAGCAACAAAGTTATAAACAATTATTTATACCAAAGTCACCTCATTAAATGATATTTAATTTATACTTATTGTCCTGAAGGATGTCTGTGAAATTTGGTCACCCCAAATTATTAATATAATTACATACAATGTTCCCTGTAAATTTGAACTACCTCCTTATGCTAGCAACATAGTTATAAACAATTATTTATACCAAAGTCACCTCATTAAATGATATTTAATTTATCCTTATTGTCCTGAAGGATGTCTGTGAAATTTGGTCATCCCAAATTATTAATATTATTATAAACAATGTTCCCTGTAAATTTTAACTACCTCCCTATGCTAGCAACAAAGTTATAAACAATTATTTATACCAAAGTCACCTCATTAAATGATATTTATTTTATCGCTATTGTCCTGAAGGATGTCTGTGAAATTTGGTCATCCCAAATTATTAATATTATTATAAACAATGTTCCCTGTAAATTTTAACTACCTCCCTATGCTAGCAACAAAGTTATAAACAATTATTTATACCAAAGTCACCTCATTAAATGATATTTATTTTATCGCTATTGTCCTGAAGGATGTCTGTGAAATTTGGTCATCCCAAATTATTAATATTGTTATAGACAATGTTCCCTGTAAATTTGAACTACCTCCCTATGATAGCAACAAAGTTATAAACAATTATTTGTACCAAAGTCACCTCATTATATGATATTTAATTTATCCTTATTGTCCTGAAGTATGTCTGTGAAATTTAGTCATCCCACATTATTGATATTGTTATATACAATGTTCCCTGTAAATTTGAACTACCTCCCTATGCTAGCAACAAAGTTATAAACAATTATTTATACCAAAGTCACCTCAGTATATGATATTTAATTTATCCTTATTGTCCTGAAGGATGTCTGTGAAATTTGGTCATCCCAAATTATTAATATTATTATAAACAATGTTCCCTGTAAATTTGAACTACCTCCTTATGCTAGCAACAAAGTTATTAACAATTATTTATACCAAAGTCACCGCATTAAATGATATTTAATTTATCCTTATTGTCCTGAAGGATGTCTGTAAAATTTGGTCATCCCAAATTATTAATATTGTTATAAACAATGTTCCCTGTAAATTTGAACAACCTCGCTATGCTAGCAACAAAGTTATAAACAATTATTTATACCAAAGTCACTTCATTAAATGATATTTAATTTATCCTTATTGTCCTGAAAGATGTCTGTGAAATTTGGTTATTCCAAATTATTAATATTGTTATAAACAATGTTCCCTGTAACTTTGAACTACCGCCCTATGCTAGCAACAAAGTTATAAACAATTATTTATACCAAAGTCACTGCATTAAATGATATTTAATTTATCCTTATTGTTCTGAAGGATGTCTGTGAAATTTGGTCATCCCAAATTATTAATATTGTTATAAACAATGTTCCCTGTAAATTTGAACTACCTCCCTATGCTAGCAACAAAGTTATAAACAATTATTTATACCAAAGTCACTTCATTACATGATATTTAATTTATCCTTATTGTCCTGAAGGATGTCTGTGAAATTTGGTCATCCCAAATTATTAATATTGTTATAAACAATGTTCCCTGTAAATTTGAACTACCTGCCTATGCTAGCAACAAAGTTATAAACAATTATTTATACCAAAGTCACTTCATTAAATGATATTTAATTTATCCTTATTGTTCTGAAGGATGTCTGTGAAATTTGGTCATCCCAAATTATTAATATTGTTATAAACAATGTTCCCTGTAAATTTGAACTACCTCCCTATGCTAGCAACAAAGTTATAAACAATTATTTATACCAAAGTCACTTCATTACATGATATTTAATTTATCCTTATTGTCCTGAAGGATGTCTGTGAAATTTGGTCATCCCAAATTATTAATATTGTTATAAACAATGTTCCCTGTAAATTTGAACTACCTGCCTATGCTAGCAACAAAGTTATAAACAATTATTTATACCAAAGTCACTTCATTAAATGATATTTAATTTATCCTTATTGTCCTGAAGGATGTCTGTGAAATTTGGTCATCCCAAATTATTAATATTGTTATAAACAATGTTCCCTGTAAATTTGAACTACCTCCCTATGCTAGCAACAAAGTTATAAACAATTATTTATACCAAAGTCACCTCATTAAATGATATTCAATTTATCCTGGAATTTGGTCATCGCAAATTATTAATACCATTATAAACAAAATATGCATGAAATTTGAAGTACTTGGGCTTAATATTAACAAAGTTATAAACAACAATTCATTTATAAGTGCTCCTATGATATTATTTTTAATTTGTCCTTATTGTCCTGAAGGATACCCGTTGAATTATTATTATTATTTTTATAGTATGTTACTAATCTGAACATCTACTGTCAGAATTTTATAATTCTGTACGTGTATAGCGCATAAATTTGATATTTATCACGAAATAATGTTTTAACGCCTATACAGTGGGCCATGGTCTAACACAGCGTAACGCTGTCACACACTGGCTGAAATTTTGAATCGTCTGCTACGAATCGTCTGCCAACTTCACCGTCGTGGAAATATGTGTGTTCTAATTTAAACAAAATATAAAAAGTTATAATATTACGAGTGTAAGAATACTTATATATTTATAAATATAACACAATCAGTATTTCTATAGATAGTATGTAGTTCCGTTCTTAGCAGACATGTTAAAAGTTAAATGATATTTCATACACAGTAGCACTATAGATAAAGGATTAGAATGTACCAGAATCTATGAAATTTGAATGTTTTGTTACATTTTATTAGAAAATAAAGATAAATCTATATCTGACCCGGTATCGGTTACAAATAAATTTTGATGACATGGGACTACTTTTAATGTTTTAATACATCTCTTTGGAAATTTGTGTAATTATCGGGAAACTTGACTAAGTGTTTGTAAACTGAATAAAGAATGGATAAGTAACATCATTAACCCATTATATATGTAATTACATATAAAGTCAATAACATTATTCCTTGCGATGAAGACATAATTTTATTTTTCTACTCCTATGCTTTAATATATCTATTATGTAACAGATTTTTTTATTTCGATACAGATTTTCATTATAATACAGATTTTCTTTTCATTTCGATACAGATGAATTTTATAAGCAATGTATTAGTTTATAGTTTATTTTTTGAAGTTATTATACATAGTCGTTGAAAAAATAGCAACCCGTGTATAATGATTATTAATACCGAGATTAATACACTCTTTGCATAATATACTATTTTCATTAGAAACATTGTGTCACTTAAATTCATTGCACATATAGAAAATAGTGCAGGAGTAATTGTTTTTATTATTATAAGTATGTTTCATTTAATTAAATGTATAACATTGGAAAACTTTAAAGTTTATAATTTGATATAAAGGAAATTTATACATATTCGGAATTTTTCGGCCCGTATACAAATGTATAAATTTTATTTAAATAATTATTTGCGTTGAAAATGTTTTCTACCTTATCAACTATTTAAATATATACAGGTTCTTCAAAAGTATGTTTACCGCAATTTTTTTTTTTTTAAAAAAACAAAATATAAATATATGCAAGAAAGATATGAAGATATATGTATTTACATTATTGAAGATAAAGTAAAATAAAATTTTTACTTTTCTACGATGAAAGATTAACTATTATGCTCGCTATTATGTGTAAACAAAAATCTAATTGTTAATTCACTTATAAATATTTCCTGATGTTCTTGAACACTTTCAAATTTCTATCCTTCTGCATTCTTTATTAATATTCCCTAGCATTTCTCTATCTTTTAAAAGGTGTATTATAGTATTACATTCTTCCTACGTGCAGAACTCAATGTATGTTGTGGAAATATATCATTACACCCTAGACAAGCAGCAGTTCTAGCCCTTCAGCTACACTATACCCTTTAGATATAGTACAAGGGGAAGTAGCTTTAGATTTATCACTGTGTACTTAAGTAATATAAGGGCCAGGTTTCGTTATTTCATTATCTGATGCAAGAGGAAAGATTGGAGAAAGAATTATTTATTGAAGGGACCAGTAAATACTGTTTTCATTGTATACTATTAAAAGTATACAGTTTGAAATTTTACCAAAATAATTAATTTTAATACAATTATCTAAAAGTGGATGTAGATTTAAATTTACCTACGTTTATCACTATGTGATTATGTAAAAATAATAATAATAGGTAAATATGGGAGTAACTTGTGTGAATTATTTTTTTTCCCATTCCCGATATCGTAAGTAGGTTATTAGGACATTGTTTGTAGGGATGTATGTTTATTTTACTGTCAAGGTATCGGTTTCTATTAGCGACGGGATGTAAGTATTATCATTACTTCCCTACGTAGCTGGACTTATCTTCCTCCTCTTTGTGAAATACCAACAGTTAGATATTTTGAACTTGTGTCAAATATTTGCTCATTTTTATAATTTATAATTTTAAATTTAATTCTATCGAATTGTCCTCATTTTGTAAATATTTCAATTTAAAGGTTACCATTGACGTGTCAAATGTTTCAGATGACAGCATTTTTCTTCTTAAATTTTCCATGAAATATTTATTCTATTCCTTGACATATTTGGCAGTAAAATTGAACAGGTAAAAAATATATCTTTGGGAGTGGAAAAAATCTTATGCAATACGAGATGTACGTACATTTGACCACTCTCGAAATTATTTGCCAGCCCTCGCCGTTGCTCGGGCGCAAAATCTTCTTCGAATGGTAAATAATACCTACATTTACACATATAGGGTGCGTTCCAAAACAAAGATACAGAGTAAGTGGATCCTCTACTTCGAGTACGGTCACGTGACCATAGTTGCCGGAGTATTTCTGAACGGCTTGGAGTAAATAATGATATAACCTTCAAAATATCTTTTTGACACATGTTGATGTTAAATAATGACCGCCAGAAATTATTTATTGTGTGTACCAATTTTATCAAGACATTATTTACAATTATTACAGGTATTACTATTTTGTTTTTCAAATGACTTCTGATTGTTTTTCTTCAAGCTGTTATTTTTTAGCGTTATTTTGGAAATGATTCCTCGTCAGAGGACGATGACATTGTATTAGTAACTAATACTACTCGTATGAATTTAACACGCCCTTCAGGAACAAGAATTGAGAATTACGTAGAAACTGTCGTTGTTAATTATACTGATGTTCAATTCAAAATGCACTTCAGACTCTCAAGAGAAGCTTTTGAAAATATTTTACAAATGGTTGGACCACGTCTGGATACTCAATATAGTGAAGGAAGACCAAGAATAGAGCCTCGAATACAGTTGCTAGCAGTTATTTGGCTATTAGCAACACCTGATTCATATAGGTATAAATATCCTGTTTAGTATATAAAAAAAACTTAAACCATTTTTTTTAGGTCAGTTGGCGATAGATTTAATTTATCCAAATCATCACTATATCATTGTTTTGTTCGAGTGATTCACTTACTCAATGAATTGGCTCCTAATATCATTAAATGGCCAGGTGCAGAATATATTGCAGAAGTTAAACATGGATTCTCTGGAACTGGTATTCGAAGCATCGTTGGCGCAGTGGATGGGTGTTACGTACAGATAAAAGCTCCAAAAGAATATCCCGAAGTTTATATATGTCGAAAAAAATTCCATGCAGTAACATTACAGGCAATTTGTGACCATAAACTGAAATTCACTGATTGCTTCATTGGATATCCTAGCTCAGTAAATGATTATAGGATATTTAAAAATTCCGACATATATAAAAATATTATTCGAACCCCAAATAACTATTTTCCCAATAACGAATTCATTATTGGTGATAAAGCTTATCCGGTTCGTCAGTGGTGTTTAACTCCATACTTTAATCGTGGAAATTTGACAGAAAGGCAAAGATATTTTAATACAATATTATCTGGTGAAAGACAAAAAATAGAAAGGTGCTTCGCACTTTTAAAAGGACGATTTAGACGTCTGAAATACATGAGACTGAAGCTAGCAGCCGATTCGTAGCAGCCGATTCGTTAAGTAAAATACGTTGGACAACCCTGGTGCTATAATCCGTAACAACTTAACTGCTGTATTTACTATAAGATTATACACGTAATATCAAATGTAATAAAGTAATATTTACGGGGGTTGTTCTGCATATATCTCTTAATATAGAGCAACGTCGAAAAATTCAAATTTCAGGGGATGAGGGTAACTTATAACACATATTATTTAATAAATGCAAGAGTAGATTTGAGAAAATTAACCACCCTCACAACCTGTAATATTAACTGTAACAAAACCATATTCACAGGGTATATTTAGCATACATCCCTTATTATAGATTAACCTAAAAAGTTTCGAATTTCAGGGGATGAGGGTAATTTATAACACATTATATTATTTAAAAAATGCAAGAGAAGAGTTGAGAAAATTAACCACCCTTACAACCTGTAATATTAACTGTAACAAAACCATATTCACAGGGTATAGTTAGCATACATCCCTTATAATAGATTAACCATAAAAGTTTCGAATTTCAGGGGATGAGGGTAACTTATAACACATTATATTATTTAATAAATGCAAGAGAAGAGTTGAGAAAATTAACCACCCTTACAACCTGTAATATTAACTGTAACAAAACTATACTAACAGGGTATATTTAGTATACATCCCTTATTATAGATTAGCCTGAAAAGTTTCGAATTTCAGGGGATGAGGGTAATTTATAACACATTATATTATTTAATAAATGCAAGAGAAGAGTTGAGAAGATTAACCACCCTTACAACCTGTAATATCAACTGTAACAAAACCATATTCACAGGGTATATTTACCATACATCCCTTAATATAAAGTAACATTAAAAGTTTGAAATTTCAGGGGATGAGGGTAACATATAACACATTATATTATTTAAAAAATGTAAGAGTAGAATTAAGAAGATTAACCACCCTTACAGCCTGTAATATTAACTGTAACAAAACCATATTCACTGGGTATATTTAGCATACATCCCTTAATATAAAGTAACATTAAAAGTTTGAAATTTCAGGGGATGAGGGTAACGTATAACACATTATATTATTTAAAAAATGTAAGAGTAGAATTGAGAAGATTAACCACCCTTACAGCCTGTAATATTAACTGTAACAAAACCATATTCACAGGGTATATTTAGCATTCATCCCTTAATATAAAGTAACATTAAAAGTTTGAAATTTCAGGGGATGGGGGTAACTTATAACACATTATATTATTTAATAAATGCAAGAGAAGAGTTGAGAAAATGAACCACCCTTACAACCTGTAATATTAACTGTAACAAAACCATACTCACAGGGTATATTTAGTATACATCCCTTATTATAGATTAACCATAAAAGTTTCGAATTTCAGGGGATAAGGGTAACTTATAACACATTATATTATTTAATAAATGCAAGAGAAGAGTTTAGAAAATTAACCACCCTTACAACCTGTATTATTAACTGAAACAAAACCATACTCACAGGGTATATTTAGTATACACCCCTTATTATAGATTAACCTTAAAAGTTTCGAATTTCAGGGGATGAGGGTAATTTATAACACATTATATTATTTAATAAATGCAAGAGAAGAGTTGAGAAAATTAACCACCCTTACAAACTGTAATATTAACTGTAACAAAACCATATTCACAGGGTATATTTAGCATACATCCCTTATTATAGATTAACCGTAAAAGTTTCGAATTTCAGGGGATGAGGGTAACTTATAACACATTATATTATTTAATAAATGCAAGAGAAGAGTTGAGAAAATTAACCACCCTTACAAACTGTAATATTAACTGTAACAAAACCAGACTCACAGGGTATATTTAGCATACATCCCTTATTATAGATTAACCTTAAAAGTTTCGAATTTCAGGGGATGAGGGTAACTTATAACACATTATATTATTTAATAAATGCAAGAGAAGAGTTGAGAAAATTAACCACCCTTACAAACTGTAATATTAACTGTAACAAAACCAGACTCACAGGGTATATTTAGCATACATCCGTTATTATGGATTAACCTTAAAAGTTTCGAATTTCAGGGGATGAGGGTAACTTATAACACATTATATTATTTAATAAATGCAAGAGAAGAGTTGAGAAAATTAACCACCCTTACAACCTGTATTATTAACTGTAACAAAACCATACTCACAGGGTATATTTAGTATACACCCCTTATTATAGATTAACCATAAAAGTTTCGAATTTCAGGGGATGAGGGTAACTTATGACACATTATATTATTTAATAAATGCAAGAGAAGAGTTGAGAAAATTAACTACCCTTACAACCTGTAATATTAACTGTAACAAAACTATACTCACAGGGTATATTTAGTATACATCCCTTATTATAGATTAGCCTTAAAAGTTTCGAATTTCAGGGGATGAGGGTAATTTATAACACATTATATTATTTAATAAATGCAAGAGAAGAGTTGAGAAGATTAACCACCCTTACAACCTGTAATATCAACTGTAACAAAAACCATACTCACGGGGTATATTTACCATACATCCCTTAATATAAAGTAACATTAAAAGTTTGAAATTTCAGGGGATGAGGGTAACATATAACACATTATATTATTTAAAAAATGTAAGAATAGAATTAAGAAGATTAACCACCCTTACAGCCTGTAATATTAACTGTAACAAAACCATATTCACAGGGTATATTTAGCATACATCCCTTAATATAAAGTAACATTAAAAGTTTGAAATTTCAGGGGATGAGGGTAACGTATAACACATTATATTATATAAAAAATGTAAGAGTAGAATTAAGAAGATTAACTACCGTTACAGCCTGGAATATTCACTGTAACAAAACCATATTCACAGGGTATATTAAGCATACATCCCTTAATATAAAGTAACATTAAAAGTTTGAAATTTCAGGGGATGAGGGTAACATATAAGACATTATATTATTTAAAAAATGTAAGAGAAGAATTAAGAAGATTAACCACCCTGACAGCCTGTAATATTAACTGTAACATAACCATATTCACAGGGTGTATTTAGCATACATCCCTTAATGTAAAGTAATATTAAAAGTTTGAAATTTCAGGGGATGAGGGTAACGTATAACACATTATATTATTTAAAAAATGTAAGAGTAGAATTGAGAAGATTAACCACCCTTACAGCCTGTAATATTAACTGTAACAAAACCATATTCACAGGGTATATTTAGCATACATCCCTTAATATAAAGTAACATTAAAAGTTTGAAATTTCAGGGGATGAGGGTAACATACAAGTCATTATATTATTTAATAAATGCAAGAGAAGAGTTAAGAAAATTAACCACCCTTACAACCTGTAATATTAACTGTAACAAAACCATACTCACAGGGTATATTTAGTCTACATCCCTTATTATAGATTAACCATAAAAGTTTCGAATTTCAGGGGATAAGGGTAACTTATAACACATTATATTATTTAATAAATGCAAGAGAAGAGTTGAGAAAATTAACCACCCTTACAACCTGTAATATTAACTGTAACAAAACCATATGCACAGGGTATATTTAGCATACATCCCTTATTATAGATTAACCATAAAAGTTTCAAATTTCAGGGGATGAGGGTAATTTATAACACATTATATTATTTAATAAATGCAAGAGAAGAGTTGAGAAATTTATCCACCCTTACAACCTGTAATATTAACTGTAACAAAACCATACTCACAAGGTATATTTAGTATGTATCCCTTATTATAGATTAACCTTAAAAGTTTCGAATTTCAGGGGATGAGGGTAATTTATAACACATTATATTATTGAATGAATGCAAGAGAAGAGTTGAGAAAATTAACCACCCTTACAACCTGTAATATTAACTGTAACAAAACCATATGCACAGGGTATATTTAGCATACATCCCTTATTATAGATTAACCATAAAAGTTTCAAATTTCAGGGGATGAGGGTAATTTATAACACATTATATTATTTAATGAATGCAGGAGAAGAGTTGAGAAAATTAACCACCCTTACAACCTGTAATATTAACTATAACAAAACCATATGCACAGGGTACATTTAGCATACATCCCTTATTATAGATTAACCATAAAAGTTTCAAATTTCAGGGGATGAGGGTAACTTATAAGACATTATATTATTTAATAAATGCAAGAGAAGAGTTGAGAAAATTAACCACCCTTACAAACTGTAATATTAACTGTAACAAAACCATATTCACAGGGTATATTTAGCATACATCCCTTATTATAGATTAACCGTAAAAGTTTCGAATTTCAGGGGATGAGGGTAACTTATAACACATTATATTATTTAATAAATGCAAGAGAAGAGTTGAGAAAATTAACCACCCTTACAAACTGTAATATTAACTGTAACAAAACCAGACTCACAGGGTATATTTAGCATACATCCCTTATTATAGATTAACCTTAAAAGTTTCGAATTTCAGGGAATGAGGGTAACTTATAACACATTATATTATTTAATAAATGCAAGAGAAGAGTTGAGAAAATTAACCACCCTTACAAACTGTAATATTAACTGTAACAAAACCAGACTCTCAGGGTATATTTAGCATACATCCGTTATTATAGATTAACCTTAAAAGTTTCGAATTTCAGGGGATGAGGGTAACTTATAACACATTATATTATTTAATAAATGCAAGAGAAGAGTTGAGAAAATTAACCACCCTTACAACCTGTATTATTAACTGTAACAAAACCATACTCACAGGGTATATTTAGTATACACCCCTTATTATAGATTAACCATAAAAGTTTCGAATTTCAGGGGATGAGGGTAACTTATAACACATTATATTATTTAATAAATGCAAGAGAAGAGTTGAGAAAATTAACTACCCTTACAACCTGTAATATTAACTGTAACAAAACTATACTCACAGGGTATATTTAGTATACATCCCTTATAATAGATTAGCCTTAAAAGTTTTGAATTTCAGGGGATGAGGGTAATTTATAACACATTATATTATTTAATAAATGCAAGAGAAGAGTTGAGAAGATTAACCACCCTTACAACCTGTAATATCAACTGTAACAAAACCATATTCACAGGGTATATTTAGCATACATCCCTTAATATAAAGTATCATTAAAAGTTTGAAATTTCAGGGGATGAGGGTAACGTATAACACATTATATTATTTAAAAAATGTAAGAGTAGAATTAAGAAGATTAACTACCGTTACAGCCTGGAATATTCACTGTAACAAAACCATATTCACAGGGTATATTAAGCATACATCCCTTAATATAAAGTAACATTAAAAGTTTGAAATTTCAGGGGATGAGGGTAACATATAAGACATTATATTATTTAAAAAATGTAAGAGAAGAATTAAGAAGATTAACCACCCTGACAGCCTGTAATATTAACTGTAACAAAACCATATTCACAGGGTGTATTTAGCATACATCCCTTAATTTAAAGTAATATTAAAAGTTTGAAATTTCAGGGGATGAGGGTAACGTATAACACATTATATTATTTAATAAATGCAAGAGAAGAGTTAAGAAAATTAACCACCCTTACAACCTGTAATATTAACTGTAACAAAACCATACTCACAGGGTATATTTAGTCTACATCCCTTATTATAGATTAACCATAAAAGTTTCGAATTTCAGGGGATGAGGGTAACTTATAACACATTATATTATTTAATAAATGCAAGAGAAGAGTTGAGAAAATTAACCACCCTTACAACCTGTAATATTAACTGTAACAAAACCATATGCACAGGGTATATTTAGCATACATCCCTTATTATAGATTAACCATAAAAGTTTCAAATTTCAGGGGATGAGGGTAATTTATAACACATTATATTATTTAATAAATGCAAGAGAAGAGTTGAGAAATTTATCCACCCTTACAACCTGTAATATTAACTGTAACAAAACCATACTCACAAGGTATATTTAGTATATATCCCTTATTATAGATTAACCTTAAAAGTTTCGAATTTCAGGGGATGAGGGTAATTTATAACACATTATATTATTTAATGAATGCAAGAGAAGAGTTGAGAAAATTAACCACCCTTACAACCAGTAATATTAACTGTAACAAAACCATATGCACAGGGTATATTTAGCATACATCCCTTATTATAGATTAACCATAAAAGTTTCAAATTTCAGGGGATGAGGGTAATTTATAACACATTATATTATTTAATAAATGCAAGAGAAGAGTTGAGAAATTTATCCACCCTTACAACCTGTAATATTAACTGTAACAAAACCATACTCACAGGGTATATTTAGTATATATCCCTTATTATAGATTAACCTTAAAAGTTTCGAATTTCAGGGGATGAGGGTAATTTATAACACATTATATTATTTAATGAATGCAAGAGAAGAGTTGAGAAAATTAACCACCCTTACAACCTGTAATATCAACTGTAACAAAACCATATGCACAGGGTACATTTAGCATACATCCCTTATTATAGATTAACCATAAAAGTTTCAAATTTCAGGGGATGAGTGTAACTTATAAGACATTATATTATTTAATAAATGCAAGAGAAGAGTTGAGAAAATTAACCACCCTTACAACGTGTATTATTAACTGTAACAAAACCATACTCACAGGGTATATTTAGTATACATCCCTTAATATAGATTAACCATAAAAGTTTCGAATTTCAGGGGATGAGGGTAACATATAAGACATTATATTATTTAATAAATGCAAGAGAAGAGTTGAGAAGATTAACCACCCTTACAACCTGTAATATTAACTGTAACAAAACCATATTCACAGGGTATATTTACCATACATCTCTTAATATAAAGTAACATTAAAAAATTGAAATTTCAGGGGATGAGGGTAACGTATAACACATTATATTATTTAAAAAATGTAATAGTAGAATTAAGATTAACCACCCTGACAGCCTGTAATATTAACTGTAACAAAATCATATTCACAGGGTATATTTAGCATACATCCCTTAATATAAAGTAACATTAAAAGTTTGAAATTTCAGGGGTTGAGGGTAACGTATAACACATTATATTATTTAAAAAATGTAAGAATAGAATTAAGAAGATTAACCACCCTTACAGCCTGTAATATTAACTGTAACAAAACCATGTTCAGAGGGTATATTTAGAATACATCCCTTAATATAGAGTAACATTAAAAGTTAGAAATTTCAGGGGATGAGGGTAACGTGTAACACATTATATTATTTAAAAAATGTAAGCGTAGAATTGAGAAGATTAACCACCCTTACAACCTGTAATATTAACTGTAACAAAACCATATTCGCAGGGTATATTTAGTATACATCCCTTATTATAGATTAACCTTAAAAGTTTCGAATTTCAGGGGTTGAGGGTAATTTATAAGACATTATATTATTTAATAAATGCAAGAGAAGAGTTGAGAAAATTAACCACCCTTACAACCTGTGATATTAACTGTAACAAAACCATATTCACAGAGTATATTTAGCATACATCCCTTATTATAAATTAACCTAAAAAGTTTCGAATTTCAGGGGATGAGGGTAAATTATAACACATTATATTGTTACAGTTAATATTACAGGTTGTAAGGGTGGTTAATCTTCTCAACTCTTCTCTTGCATTTATTAAATAATATAATGTGTTATAAATTACCCTCATCCCCTGAAATTCGAAACTTTTAAGGCTAATCTATAATAAGGGATGTATACTAAATATTCCCTGTGAGTATAGTTTTGTTACAGTTAATATTACAGGTTGTAAGGGTGGTTAATTTTCTCAACTCTTCTCTTGCATTTATTAAATAATATAATGTGTTATAAGTTACCCTCATCCCCCGAAATTCGAAACTTTTATGGTTAATCTATAATAAGGGATGTATACTAAATATACCCTGTGAGTATGGTTTTGTTACAGTTAATATTACAGGTTGTAAGGGTGGTTAATTTTCTCAACTCTTCTCTTGCATTTATTAAATAATATAATGTGTTATAAGTTACCCTCATCCCCTGAAATTTCAAACTTTTAATGTTACTTTATATTAAGGGATGAATGCTAAATATACCCTGTGAATATGGTTTTTTACAGTTAATATTACAGGCTGTAAGGGAGGTTAATCTTCTCAATTCTACTCTTACATTTTTTAAATAATATAATGTGTTATATGTTACCCTCATCCCCTGAAATTTCAAACTTTTAATGTTACTTTATATTAAGGGATGTATGGTAAATATACCCTGTGAATATGGTTTTGTTACAGTTGATATTACAGGTTGTAAGGGTGGTTAATCTTCTCAACTCCTCTTGCATTTATTAAATAATATAATGTGTTATAAATTACCCTCATCCCCTGAAATTCGAAACATTTAAGGCTAATCTATAATAAGGGATGTATACTAAATATACCCTGTGAGTATAGTTTTGTTACAGTTAATATTACAGGTTGTAAGGGTGGTTAATTTTCTCAACTCTTCTCTTGCATTTATTAAATAATATAATGTGTTATAAGTTACCCTCATCCCCTGAAATTCGAAACTTTTATGGTTAATCTATAATAAGGGGTGTATACTAAATATACCCTGTGAGTATGGTTTTGTTACAGTTAATAATACAGGTTGTAAGGGTGGTTAATTTTCTCAACTCTTCTCTTGCATTTATTAAATAATATAATGTGTTATAAGTTACCCTCATCCCCTGAAATTCGAAACTTTTAAGGTTAATCTATAATAAGGGGTGTATACTTAATATACCCTGTGAGTATGGTTTTGTTACCGTTAATAATACAGGTTGTAAGGGTGGTTAATTTTCTCAACTCTTCTCTTGCATTTATTAAATAATATAATGTGTTATAAGTTACCCTCATCCCCTGAAATTCGAAACTTTTATGATAAATCTATAATAAGGGATGTATACTAAATATACCCTGTGAGTATGGTTTTGTTATAGTTAATATTACACGTTGTAAGGGTGGTTAATTTTCTCAACTCTTCTCTTGCATTTATTAAATAATATAATGTGTTATAAGTTACCCTCATCCCCTGAAATTTCAAACTTTTAATGTTACTTTATATTAAGGGATGAATGCTAAATATACCCTGTGAATATGGTTTTGTTACAGTTAATATTACAGGCTGTAAGGGTGGTTAATCTTCTCAATTCTATTCTTACATTTTTTAAATAATATAATGTGTTATACGTTACCCTCATCCCCTGAAATTTCAAACTTTTAATGTTACTTTATATTAAGGGATGTATTCTAAATATACCCTGTGAATATGGTTTTGTTACAGTTAATATTACAGGCTGTAAGGGTGGTTAATCTTCTTAATTCTACTCTTACATTTTTTAAATAATATAATGTGTTATATGTTACCCTCATCCCCTGAAATTTCAAACTTTTAATGTTACTTTATATTAAGGGATGTATGGTAAATATACCCTGTGACTATGGTTTTGTTACACTTGATATTACAGGTTGTAAGGGTGGTTAATCTTCTCAACTCTTCTCTTGCATTTATTAAATAATATAATGTGTTATAAATTACCCTCATCCCCTGAAATTCGAAACTTTTAAGGCTAATCTATAATAAGGGATGTATACTAAATATTCCCTGTGAGTATAGTTTTGTTACAGTTAATATTACAGGTTGTAAGGGTGGTTAATTTTCTCAACTCTTCTCTTGCATTTATTAAATAATATAATGTGTTATAAGTTACCCTCATCCCCCGAAATTCGAAACTTTTATGGTTAATCTATAATAAGGGATGTATACTAAATATACCCTGTGAGTATGGTTTTGTTACAGTTAATATTACAGGTTGTAAGGGTGGTTAATTTTCTCAACTCTTCTCTTGCATTTATTAAATAATATAATGTGTTATAAGTTACCCTCATCCCCTGAAATTTCAAACTTTTAATGTTACTTTATATTAAGGGATGAATGCTAAATATACCCTGTGAATATGGTTTTTTACAGTTAATATTACAGGCTGTAAGGGAGGTTAATCTTCTCAATTCTACTCTTACATTTTTTAAATAATATAATGTGTTATACGTTACCCTCATCCCCTGAAATTTCAAACTTTTAATGTTACTTTATATTAAGGGATGTATGGTAAATATACCCTGTGAATATGGTTTTGTTACAGTTGATATTACAGGTTGTAAGGGTGGTTAATCTTCTCAACTCCTCTTGCATTTATTAAATAATATAATGTGTTATAAATTACCCTCATCCCCTGAAATTCGAAACATTTAAGGCTAATCTATAATAAGGGATGTATACTAAATATACCCTGTGAGTATAGTTTTGTTACAGTTAATATTACAGGTTGTAAGGGTGGTTAATTTTCTCAACTCTTCTCTTGCATTTATTAAATAATATAATGTGTTATAAGTTACCCTCATCCCCTGAAATTCGAAACTTTTATGGTTAATCTATAATAAGGGGTGTATACTAAATATACCCTGTGAGTATGGTTTTGTTACAGTTAATAATACAGGTTGTAAGGGTGGTTAATTTTCTCAACTCTTCTCTTGCATTTATTAAATAATATAATGTGTTATAAGTTACCCTCATCCCCTGAAATTCGAAACTTTTAAGGTTAATCTATGATAAGGGATGTATGCTAAATATACCCTGTGAGCCTGGTTTTGTTACAGTTAATATTACAGTTTGTAAGGGTGGTTAATTTTCTCAACTCTTCTCTTGCATTTATTGAATAATATAATGTGTTATAAGTTACCCTCATTCCCTGAAATTCGAAACTTTTAAGGTTAATCTATAATAAGGGATGTATGCTAAATATACCCAGTGAGTCTGGTTTTGTTACAGTTAATATTACAGTTTGTAAGGGTGGTTAATTTTCTCAACTCTTCTCTTGCATTTATTAAATAATATAATGTGTTATAAGTTACCCTTATCCCCTGAAATTCGAAACTTTTATGGTTAATCTATAAGAAGGGATGTATACTAAATATACCCTGTGAGTATGGTTTTGTTACAGTTAATATTACAGGTTGTAAGGATGGTTTATTTTCTCAACTCTTCTCTTGCATTTATTAAATAATATAATGTGTTATAAGTTACCCTCATCCCCTGAAATTTCAAACTTTTAATGTTACTTTATATTAAGGGATGTATGCTAAATATACCCTGTGAATATGGTTTTGTTACAGTTAATATTACAGGCTGCAAGGGTGGTTAATCTTCTTAATTCTACTCGTACATTTTTTAAATAATATAATGTGTTATATGTTACCCTCATCCCCTGAAATTCGAAACTTTTATGGTTAATCTATAATAAGGGGTGTATACTAAATATACCCTGTGAGTATGGTTTTGTTACAGTTGATATTACAGGTTGTAAGGGTGGTTAATCTTCTCAACTCTTCTCTTGCATTTATTAAATAATATAATGTGTTATAAATTACCCTCATCCCCTGAAATTCGAAACTTTTAAGGCTAATCTATAATAAGGGATGTATACTAAATATACCCTGTGCGTATAGTTTTGTTACAGTTAATATTACAGGTTGTAAGGGTGGTTAATTTTCTCAACTCTTCTCTTGCATTTATTAAATAATATAATGTGTTATAAGTTACCCTCATCCCCTGAAATTCGAAACTTTTATGGTTAACCTATTATAAGGGATGTATGCTAACTATACCCTGTGAGTATGGTTTTGTTACAGTTAATAATACAGGTTGTAAGGGTGGTTAATTTTCTCAACTCTTCTCTTGCATTTATTAAATAATATAATGTGTTATAAGTTACCCTCATCCCCTGAAATTCGAAACTTTTAAGGTTAATCTATAATAAGGGGTGTATACTTAATATACCCTGTGAGTATGGTTTTGTTACCGTTAATAATACAGGTTGTAAGGGTGGTTAATTTTCTCAACTCTTCTCTTGCATTTATTAAATAATATAATGTGTTATAAGTTACCCTCATCCCCTGAAATTCGAAACTTTTATGATAAATCTATAATAAGGGATGTATACTAAATATACCCTGTGAGTATGGTTTTGTTATAGTTAATATTACACGTTGTAAGGGTGGTTAATTTTCTCAACTCTTCTCTTGCATTTATTAAATAATATAATGTGTTATAAGTTACCCTCATCCCCTGAAATTTCAAACTTTTAATGTTACTTTATATTAAGGGATGAATGCTAAATATACCCTGTGAATATGGTTTTGTTACAGTTAATATTACAGGCTGTAAGGGTGGTTAATCTTCTCAATTCTATTCTTACATTTTTTAAATAATATAATGTGTTATACGTTACCCTCATCCCCTGAAATTTCAAACTTTTAATGTTACTTTATATTAAGGGATGTATTCTAAATATACCCTGTGAATATGGTTTTGTTACAGTTAATATTACAGGCTGTAAGGGTGGTTAATCTTCTTAATTCTACTCTTACATTTTTTAAATAATATAATGTGTTATATGTTACCCTCATCCCCTGAAATTTCAAACTTTTAATGTTACTTTATATTAAGGGATGTATGGTAAATATACCCTGTGACTATGGTTTTGTTACACTTGATATTACAGGTTGTAAGGGTGGTTAATCTTCTCAACTCTTCTCTTGCATTTATTAAATAATATAATGTGTTATAAATTACCCTCATCCCCTGAAATTCGAAACTTTTAAGGCTAATCTATAATAAGGGATGTATACTAAATATTCCCTGTGAGTATAGTTTTGTTACAGTTAATATTACAGGTTGTAAGGGTGGTTAATTTTCTCAACTCTTCTCTTGCATTTATTAAATAATATAATGTGTTATAAGTTACCCTCATCCCCCGAAATTCGAAACTTTTATGGTTAATCTATAATAAGGGATGTATACTAAATATACCCTGTGAGTATGGTTTTGTTACAGTTAATATTACAGGTTGTAAGGGTGGTTAATTTTCTCAACTCTTCTCTTGCATTTATTAAATAATATAATGTGTTATAAGTTACCCTCATCCCCTGAAATTTCAAACTTTTAATGTTACTTTATATTAAGGGATGAATGCTAAATATACCCTGTGAATATGGTTTTTTACAGTTAATATTACAGGCTGTAAGGGAGGTTAATCTTCTCAATTCTACTCTTACATTTTTTAAATAATATAATGTGTTATACGTTACCCTCATCCCCTGAAATTTCAAACTTTTAATGTTACTTTATATTAAGGGATGTATGGTAAATATACCCTGTGAATATGGTTTTGTTACAGTTGATATTACAGGTTGTAAGGGTGGTTAATCTTCTCAACTCCTCTTGCATTTATTAAATAATATAATGTGTTATAAATTACCCTCATCCCCTGAAATTCGAAACATTTAAGGCTAATCTATAATAAGGGATGTATACTAAATATACCCTGTGAGTATAGTTTTGTTACAGTTAATATTACAGGTTGTAAGGGTGGTTAATTTTCTCAACTCTTCTCTTGCATTTATTAAATAATATAATGTGTTATAAGTTACCCTCATCCCCTGAAATTCGAAACTTTTATGGTTAATCTATAATAAGGGGTGTATACTAAATATACCCTGTGAGTATGGTTTTGTTACAGTTAATAATACAGGTTGTAAGGGTGGTTAATTTTCTCAACTCTTCTCTTGCATTTATTAAATAATATAATGTGTTATAAGTTACCCTCATCCCCTGAAATTCGAAACTTTTAAGGTTAATCTATGATAAGGGATGTATGCTAAATATACCCTGTGAGCCTGGTTTTGTTACAGTTAATATTACAGTTTGTAAGGGTGGTTAATTTTCTCAACTCTTCTCTTGCATTTATTGAATAATATAATGTGTTATAAGTTACCCTCATTCCCTGAAATTCGAAACTTTTAAGGTTAATCTATAATAAGGGATGTATGCTAAATATACCCAGTGAGTCTGGTTTTGTTACAGTTAATATTACAGTTTGTAAGGGTGGTTAATTTTCTCAACTCTTCTCTTGCATTTATTAAATAATATAATGTGTTATAAATTACCCTCATCCCCTGAAATTCGAAACTTTTAAGGTTAATCTATAATAAGGGGTGTATACTAAATATACCCTGTGAGTATGGTTTTGTTACAGTTAATAATACAGGTTGTAAGGGTGGTTAATTTTCTAAACTCTTCTCTTGCATTTATTAAATAATATAATGTGTTATAAGTTACCCTTATCCCCTGAAATTCGAAACTTTTATGGTTAATCTATAAGAAGGGATGTATACTAAATATACCCTGTGAGTATGGTTTTGTTACAGTTAATATTACAGGTTGTAAGGGTGGTTTATTTTCTCAACTCTTCTCTTGCATTTATTAAATAATATAATGTGTTATAAGTTACCCTCATCCCCTGAAATTTCAAACTTTTAATGTTACTTTATATTAAGGGATGTATGCTAAATATACCCTGTGAATATGGTTTTGTTACAGTTAATATTACAGGCTGCAAGGGTGGTTAATCTTCTTAATTCTACTCGTACATTTTTTAAATAATATAATGTGTTATATGTTACCCTCATCCCCTGAAATTCGAAACTTTTATGGTTAATCTATAATAAGGGGTGTATACTAAATATACCCTGTGAGTATGGTTTTGTTACAGTTGATATTACAGGTTGTAAGGGTGGTTAATCTTCTCAACTCTTCTCTTGCATTTATTAAATAATATAATGTGTTATAAATTACCCTCATCCCCTGAAATTCGAAACTTTTAAGGCTAATCTATAATAAGGGATGTATACTAAATATACCCTGTGCGTATAGTTTTGTTACAGTTAATATTACAGGTTGTAAGGGTGGTTAATTTTCTCAACTCTTCTCTTGCATTTATTAAATAATATAATGTGTTATAAGTTACCCTCATCCCCTGAAATTCGAAACTTTTATGGTTAACCTATTATAAGGGATGTATGCTAACTATACCCTGTGATTATGGTTTTGTTACAGTTAATATTACAGGTTGTAAGGGTGGTTAATTTTCTCAACTCTTCTCTTGCATTTTTTAAATAATATAATGTGTTATACGTTACCCTCATCCCCTGAAATTTCAAACTTTTAATGTTACTTTATATTAAGGGATGTATGCTAAATATACCCTGTGAATATGGTTTTGTTACAATTAATATTACAGGCTGCAAGGGTGGTTAATCTTCTTAATTCTACTCGTACATTTTTTAAATAATATAATGTGTTATATGTTACCCTCATCCCCTGAAATTTCAAACTTTTAATGTTACTTTATATTAAGGGATGTATGGTAAATATACCCTGTGAATATGGTTTTGTTACAGTTGATATTACAGGTTGTAAGGGTGGTTAATCTTCTCAACTCTTCTCTTGCATTTATTAAATAATATAATGTGTTATAAATTACCCTCATCCCCTGAAATTCGAAACTTTTAAGGCTAATCTATAATAAGGGATGTATACTAAATATACCCTGTGCGTATAGTTTTGTTACAGTTAATATTACAGGTTGTAAGGGTGGTTAATTTTCTCAACTCTTCTCTTGCATTTATTAAATAATATAATGTGTTATAAGTTACCCTCATCCCCTGAAATTCGAAACTTTTATGGTTAACCTATTATAAGGGATGTATGCTAACTATACCCTGTGATTATGGTTTTGTTACAGTTAATATTACAGGTTGTAAGGGTGGTTAATTTTCTCAACTCTTCTCTTGCATTTTTTAAATAATATAATGTGTTATAAATTACCCTCATCCCCTGAAATTCGAAACTTTTTAGGTTAATCTATAATAAGGGATGTATGCTAAATATATCCTGTGAATATGGTTTTGTTACAGTTAATATTACAGGTTGTGAGGGTGGTTTATTTTCTCAACTCTACTCTTGCATTTATTAAATAATATGTGTTATAAGTTACCCTCATCCCCTGAAATTTGAATTTTTCGACGTTGCTCTATATTAAGAGATATATGCAGAACAACCCCCGTAAATATTACTTTATTACATTTGATATTACGTGTATAATCTTATAGTAAATACAGCAGTTAAGTTGTTACGGATTATAGCACCAGGGTTGTCCAAAGTATTTTACTTAACGAATCGGCTGCTACGAATCGGCTGCTAGCTTCAGTCTCATCTGAAATACTTAGATATGAATCGGATTGACCTAATTCCTGCAACTATATTATCATGTTGCGTATTGCACAATATGTGTATAAATAATGGCGACATAGATAATGATTATATTGATGAGTATATCAACAACGAAGAAAATATTGAACAGGAAAATGCAGAACATGGTTTAATGTACTTTGATGAAGATGAAGCGGGTGTCATAAGACGCGACAGAATAGCTATGAATCTTTAATTATCCAAATACAACATATATTATAATCACAGTTTATAATAATTGTATTATTTTCTCATGTAAAAAATAAACATTTATTCTTAAGGTATATAAACAGTCTCAAAATCCTACACTAATTTGTGTTTAATATTTTAAACATAACAAAATAATTTTTTTCTCTAATTGTATGATCAGTCTCAATTTTGTATTACCTACTATAAAAAATATAATATTTGTAATAGCGTTTACAATTTGTCTAAAAATTTGTTCATAATTGTTTTGAAGTCGTCCATGGCTTCTCTTTGTAATTCCATGTTTTCTTTATGACGCTTATCTCGATCCTTGTCACGCTGTTCCAACCATGCAATCATTGGATTATTGATTTTCGGTTTTTTGGGTGTAGACTCTGAAATATTTTCAGCATCACTTTTTCTTTTTTTGTTGTTTACGTCGAGATTCTCTTCGAATGACTTTTTAACAACATCGGAATCTATTACAGAACCTTTACTGGACGATGCTATGGCAACTGGTTGTACATTGGGATTTTTATTAAAAATTTCGTCCATTGGCTCAAAATAGTTGAAAGTAAAGATACCTTCTCCGGTACATTTACTACCCATGTTGTCCTTTTGCTTCATATATAACTTTTTAAGGTGTTTCCACTTATTTATAATTTGGTTAATAGCATAATTAAATCCTTCTTTTTTTAATACTTCCGAAATTTTTTTCCAAACATTTTCATTCTTCGTTGTATTATCTCGAAATAGATTTTCGTGTACTTTATAATTATGAATTAAAATTCTAGTTGCTCTGTCACTCCACGCTTTATTATTTATATTTAGAGTTGTTGTTAATAACGATTGCGAAACCGGTTGTTCACTTTCATCTTCATAATTTTCTACATTATAAGCTTGTAGGATCTCTGTAGTTACAGGAATGCCCATTATCTTCTTAGTTTCTAAAATAAACAAAATTTAACCTCAAAATAAACTACATGTAGGTACATAAAAAGTAAAAAATAACACACCAACCTTTATTTTCTAGCAGAACCGTTTTTCCGTCATCAATTACTCCAATAAAATGAAAATCTTTAGTATTTATTTCCATTTCCAATTGTCAAAGCAGATTTGGGTGTGTTTCGTTTAGAATTCGTTGTAAATGACGCGCCAAATTTCATTGGAGTATTTCGTACCCTACTAGCGTAGCAGGGTACGAAGAGTATGCTCTAGAGTACGTACTCCGAATTTTGGAACGTTTATCGCGTAAACTCTAAGAGTAAGCGCAATAGTTTTGGAACGGATTTTACCATACTCGATACTCCAGAGTAAGGTTTTGGAACGCACCCATAGTGATGTGCCACTGAAAAATTCCCTCAAGGAATTTTGTTTTTCTTCAGTTACTATCTGCAGGGGAACATATCTTAACTTTTTTCCCGATTTTTTTTTAATTTTTTTTTTTAGGAAATATTGTATCTGGACGCGTGCTTTTGTTTTGTATGTTTGTGCCTTATGCCTGCCTGTTACCTACTCCTACTCCGTCAAAAAATATTGTCGTGGTTGGCAATATTTAAAATTCCTTGGAAAATTTTTAAAGAAATTTTTAAAGAAATTTCCCTTCATTCAATTTCGGGAATTGACACATTAATATTTAAACAAAATTCTTTCACTAATACTCATTAATTTGCCTACATTTTCATATTCTTATCTAATATAGTTAAAATTTGACTATGATATATTACACCATTAGACAGACGGCAAAAATCTTATGGGGACCTAGAAGAAAGACTAGAATGAAATGGTTTTCTTTTTCCAAGCAATTTTGTTCTGATTTTTGAGGGCATCTGAGAAAATAGCCTAGGGGCGATTTTATGCTTAATCCGGCCCTGGGTGATGGCGTTCTAGTGTATACCAACATTATATGTTAATATTAATATAAATATGATAAATTAATCAAATTTTTCGTAATACATTTTTTTTAAAGGTGGATTTATGCAATCTACTTTTTATTTTACTTTTTCTTTTCGCTTTTACTTTTACTCTAAGTTTGATACTTTATGCAGCTACTTTAAAACATTCAATACGCATGCGCAGATGTGATTTTTCTGGCAAATAGTCGCAAATGTAAATAGATAAATATATCCTGTTAAAATGGACAAGAATGTAATAATTTGCACATACAAAATATTCGAGAAAATATTATTACATAGTAAGTAAATATACTAACCAGTTTCATTTAATACAGACGCTATACTTTTCCAAACATTAATTTTGGCCACTTTATCCTTGAATAAAATATCTGTTTTATCATATAAGTGGGGAAATTTTTGAATTAAATGTTATAATATACAATCTTGTTCTTTACTGATTTCTCGTTTGCATAACCTAAAACCTACACACAAAAACAAATATACAACACGCTGACGTTTGTGAAGTGGAGCGCATGCGCAGTTGTGATATTCTTTTACTTTAACGGTCTTAAGTTGAAAGTTGCTCAATTTAAGGTCTTAAAGTAAAATTAAAAGTGCGCATATAAAGCATTACATATATTAACACTCATTTAACTTTTATAAAGTAAAATAAAAAGTGGGCTGCATAAATCCACCTTAAACTATTAGATTGTAAGATTAATTTTTATTGTTTTATTAATATATATTCATGATACGTTTATAATACAACATTACTGACATCTATTGGTTAGACCGCGAACTTTTCAAATGACCCTTTGCATTTACACATTTTGGTTTTGGGCTTCCAAAATAAGAATACGCTATAGTTTGTTTCAAGATATTTGCAAAAGTACCTGCCTCTGCTTACGCAGCGGGTGGCTTCTTAAATGGGCTTGATGGGTAAGACGATAGGGTTGTAACAAAATATTTGAAATCCAGCACACGAAATATTTGTGTGGAATTTAATGTTTCACTTGAATTAATAGAAATACAGAACAAAGAATATGACATTACACCAAATTTTCACAAATTATAAATAAAACCAGATATATTAATTAGTGGGATTTTGAGAAAGTAGGTACCTCTACATCGTTTTTCAAAATTTTGCTAATCCTCCCCTGCCGCATAGGATCGTACATACCATGCTGCTTTGCGGTGGACCGCGTCATTACGAAGCCAGGTAGATTTGCAAATATCTTGAAATACACCATACTATAGTTGGAATAATTGACTGTCACTTCCAGCAATACACCTAATCATGACAAAGCGGCATATCGCCGCTTACTGCTTGTATTGTAACATTGGATACCAACGCCGCTCTGTTAAAAGCATTGCTTGTAATCTTGGGTTCGCAACCTGCTGTGAGGGCTAGAGTATAGTAGTTCCTTGAACATAATGGTATTTTTGTATGCTGCTTTGTCAATTATAGTTTTATTGCTGGACACGAGTGACTCTACAGTCAAATTTCTTGACTATAGCGGCAGAATTCTGAACTAAACGTATGATACATAATTGTTATGATTACATTTGTGAAACAGAGATTGTTTTATTTTAATAATATATACAAAATACTGTTCAATTAGAAGAAAATAATTGTTTTATTCTAAATAGAATATACAAATAACCGCTAATACAAAAGGTAAGTTTCTGTTTCAATTAAAATTAATAAGCAAATTAAGAGAAATACAATAGAGGTTAATGTGCTGATGGAGTTTTTACCCAAAAAATCTGATGTGGACACCACACGACTTCCTTGTACGCAAGACCAATGTGAAGATGAAGTATAGACCCAATTATAAAATTGCACGTGTTTGACATAATTTGACGTTAACATCTATTTTTTATTTTTTTGTTATTTTTTGTCTTAATCCATAGCAAGCTTCATTACAAAAACCAAAAAGTATATAAGTTTTAAATTTACATATCTCGCTTATACAATGGGCTAATTTAATAATACTTGATGTGCTAGACGCAGAATTTAATTCTCTAAAACTCTTATTTGAAGCATTTATTTCTAAAATCGAAATGAAACCATTTTATTCAAGAAAAACTGTTAACAACTTCAGGTAATATATCACTTCCGGTTAGCCTGTTTTAACCAAAATCTGCTATGTTATTCCAATTGATATAAAAGTCTTATATACCAAATTTGAAACGTTTTGGATTATATTTTAATTTAGTTTTTCATTAAAATCTATTATAGGCTTCAAATAAAGTACCATTTCTGGAAATTATGTAATGACCAAAAAGGGAGGTGCACAACTAGATGCTATAGAAGTCCTAAATACAAAATTTCAACTTTCTACGGCTTACCGTTTTTGAGTTATGCGAGATACATACGCACGTAAGTACGTACGTACGTACAGACGTCACGACGAAATTAGTCAGAATGGATTCAGGGATGGTCAAAATGGATATTTCCGTTGAAATCTCAAAACCGAAATTTTTCGCGATTACAATACTTCCTTTACTTCGTACAAGGAAGTAAAAAACTACTAAAAATAGGAAAATATGTGCCGTTTATGGCTGCAAATTTACGGCACACAAAAATACTCGTACTATCACTAAAACTACAACTACGCTACAAGAAAGAAACTGAACTCTACCGAAATTAATAAAAAAATACTAAACTCTTATGGAAGGCAGCGAAAAGTGTACCTTTGGTAATGAGTTTGACATTTGTCGTCAGCGCCATATCTTGATAATTAGGAAGCCCAATTGCAAACCTTATGCTCAGTGCACCACTCAGTCAATTTAATTTTATTAAAAATTAATCAATTGAAATTAAGTTTAAATTTTATGTCATCAGTGTTTATTCAGTTTATTTTATATTTATATATTATATAATAAACTAATTGCATTAATTGGGTTTTTTTTTATAGATTTTTAAAGTGAGATTTAAATAAACCCGGGTGGATTTTAATTGTTTTTTAAATAGGTTTTTTAGAGTTGGGGAAAATTTGACAAGCCCTATCCTAATTATGAACTAATTACGATTTGTATTTCTGAAATACAATACAATAGATTTATATAATAAAGTCTAGAATTAGAAATAACAATTAAGCTCTGCGATACAGATATAATATCATTACCAAAATCTGTAAATAAAATAGCAGATTGGCACAACCCAGCAATGGGTAATAAGCCGTGCATGTTTTCATTTTTAAGACTATATCTATAAAATACTAGATTTGGACTTTCGATTTAAAGGAATTTTACAGAAAAAAATAATTTTGTGTCCATGTAGAGTTTTGAAACTAGTGCTTATTTTATATTTTCTCTAATTTGAAGTTAAAATTATTAAATATATAAAAATATTACTCATCAAAAAATAAATCTTTTCAAAAGTCTTTAATGCACTATTATTATTCTAGGCTTACGCTATCTTTTCCTGGTGCAAATCACGAAATAAACAAAGGTGAATAATCAGTTTATCTGCAACTCCACCCAGATTTTGTGTGTATTATGATAATGAATGAGAGTATAAAATGCGCAGCTATCCAACTAAATTTTACTCTTTGCAATCGCTAGTAATACTCTTATCACATGGTTTATTATCGATGACTAGCATTCTTGTGATTTCTGTGAATACCTGAAATAGTTTATTATCTTCCATGGATATAGAAAGGTATGGGTTTGTTGTTCTATGTTTATAAATCAAATAATAATAGAAATGCTGTAGGAAGTTTTACTTATGTAAATAAAATTTCATGCCTGATATCGTTTACAAATATGTATAACATTTTCAATGACGTCAAAATGTGTAAATTCTTCCATAATTATTTTTATGTAAAATAATCAACAGACGTATTTTTAAACAAAGTATGGGAAACAGACGTACACGGTAAACGGGTGAGTGTAATTTTCCTATAATTAGTTACTTATAAATTTTCCATTGGAATTTTATAGAACACTTCGCAATTGCAATTCAATATCAAATATCAATAGAGTGACAGTAACAAATTTCACAGTGCGTAATGCCCGTTTACACTGCTGACTCTTAAATTTTAAGTGTGGGGTATGTAACCAGCTGTCGCTATGCTATAATAAGGGATTCCACCATTTTTTTATATAATTTCATCTGAACGTATATGTAAAACTAAGACTGTCGGTGAAAATCCGGTGAAAAAATTCCTATTAATACGCGAGTTATAGACTTCCGAAATTTGAAAATATATATATACGTTTTTATATCAAACTATTTTCTTCGTGGACCTAAATGTTTTTGAAATATATGCTATTTCTAAATTATATTTATAAAAAATAAATGAATATTATTGTACTGTACAAGTCGACATGATTTATAATTGGAATTGTATTTAAATTATTAAGTTTAATGCAAAATATGTATATTCAAATAAAAACTGTTTGAGAATTGCATTACTGGACTAATAGCCACGCCTCCCCTGTTTGAATTTCTATCTTTCATTGGTAGTAGGCTCCGTCCCTAACTCGATATTCGTTATATATTTATAGGTGGTCTTTGAGTCGCCAATAAAAATAATATATATGGATTTCATATGAGTGACGAGCTGCTAAAACAAAAAACCCCTTATTTCCGAAATATTGCAATTATAACATTTTATTTCTTTATTAATATTCATTATTAAGCATATACTTTCACTATTTTTTTACTAATTTCTCTTAATTCGATTGAGCTGTAATCCCCTATTCTACCACAATATAATCGCGACGCTGATCTATAACTATCTCTTTCCCTCCCAGTCTGTCTTCTTCCACGATCCTACCATGTTCACGTCATATATCCCTACACCAAAACATTAAATTGCGAATAACAATATTATTATAAAGTACTGTTTAGTTTTTATTATTATAATGAGAAGCTATAGTGGTTAGTTTTTATATTTTATGATTATGATATATATACTGAAATTTGAATATGGTCACATACCCCATTGACTAAATTGTATCGAAACGTAATGTCAAATGAGGAACATATTGCTGTCAAAATTTCGATGTACATTTTTTATGCAAGACTAACTTAAAATGTAAATGTCAGCGGTGCCACCAAGCATAAAACATGCAACTTCTGCCGTTCTGATAAAAATATTTGATTCTAACACTGTTTTGTAAATGGAGTGTGTAACCGAATTTCTTTTCCATCTACGGCGACCGTTTGAAAAGTTTTGTGTCTAACTATTATTGTCATTACTCGTCAAAACTATTCTGGTACTACAATTGTATAGTGTTTTTGTAAAAATTGAATAAATCGAATATCGTGCCGTGATTAAATTCTTACATTTAAAAGGCAATACATTTGCGCATATTACAGCCCAGTTGGACACTATTTACAGGAATTCTGCTCCATCATTTGCCACCTTGAAAAGATAAGCCGGTGAATTTAAACGTGGTTGTACCATTTATAGGTTGATGATATGATGATGAACGTTAGAAACAGCCTACAAGAACCACAACCGATAAAATGGAAACAGTTCACCAAATCATACTGGGATGAAGCTATAGAGATATAGGAGAGACTGTGTACATATCAAAGAAACGCGTTTGTTACTTTCATCCAAGAAACATAGTCGAATAAACATTTCCAAAGTCCTTTTGGAAGAATTTAAACGATTTCATCGGCCGATAAGGTCATGGCTACTGCTTTTTGAGATAGTCGTGGAATTGTGTTCATAACAACAATAGATAAGTTACTACGCACGTATCCTTACTTGACAAGCTGAAGTCAGAAATTGCAAAAAGTTCTCATTTGAAGAAGAATAAAGTGCTGTTCCATAGACTCACACAATTCGACGGTCGCCATGGCCAAAATTTACGAAAGAGGTTCTAAATAATCTGTCATCAGATCTGGCACCCATAGACTTTTTTTTGTTTCTTAGCTCGGGGCTTGGTTCGGAGGACAGAGATTATCACATCCGTACATTTTGAAGGATTAAAGACGTTGAAGCATCGCTGAAAAAAGTGTATCGACTTAAAGAAGGCAGGATATTATGTTGAACAATGAAACTGAAAAATTGTTAAATAAAAATAAAATTTGAGAATAATGGCATTAAAGCCTTTTGCAATGTACGTAATGTAAATACAAGTAACAAGAGCGAAAGAGTAGGTTCAGTAGAAGAAGTTGGAAATAATAAATGTATAATAATGTGAAATAACATGCACGTTAAAGTCACGTGATAACTCGAATGCGCATACGTACTTATAATGTTCACGTTAAATAAATTATTTGATACGTTATGTGCGGTGGAATAGCGAGCGTTTAACGTCAGACGTTCTATAAGTGCGGCTGTAACTTCATTTGTGTTGCTTTATCGTTAACGTTAATACATTAATTAAATGCGGTAAATATTGAAATTGAAGTCCCTTATTTTTAATATAAGCTGTTTTCTACATAACCTTAACGTTTACGTTCTTTCATCTTTGCAATAACTCCATAATATCTTCACTTTAAGACTTTAAATTAAAATTAAAGTTGTGTTCGTTTTCATAATATATCTTTAGCACTTTAGCAACCAAGTACTTTAGCATGACTTTAAATTAAAGATAAAGTCTTAAAGTAATTTTAGTTAAAATCTTAAAGTGATCCTGTTTATGAAAACGGCCTTTAGTACACATATCCCTATTTTCCTGGTGATAAGTTTTTCTGTGAAAAAATAACATGAAATAAATTTTTCATTATAAATTTTCCAGAAGTAGTTACCGGTAAAACTCTTATTGTATTTATAGGGCCGTTTTCATAATCAGACTCGCTTTAAGACTAATTAAAATTACTTTAAAACTTTGTCTTTATTTTAAACATTTAAAGTAACGCTGAAGTGCTCAAGTTATATTATGAATACGAACACAACTTTTATTTAAATATAAAGTGTTAAAGTGAAGATAAAATTTATTATGAAAACGGCCCTTAGTATCGAGTTACATTGGATTTATTTTTATATTTTTCTCTTTACATTCTAGTTTGTTCTACTTGTAGTTTTATCGATATCCTCTTGGTTACAGTATCAATTAAAATAATAAATTATTCATTCAAATTAAAAACAGGCTGCATTAGAAATAATATTTTTTTTGTGCAACCGGACGCGAAATAAGCATTTCGCAGCCGCAATACAGGCCGCGAAATTGGATTTCGCGACCGTTGGTATGGTAACGGCCGCGAAATTAGATAAACAATCACTTTAACACTTGAGAATTGCATGGTTTTGTTTATCAAATGTCAATCCCTTAGCCACCTTGAAGGCTAACTTTCTATTTACAATGAAACTGTTTAAAATTAATAAAATTTGTAATTACCTATTTTTTACGGTTGCACAAAAAATATTGTGTACAACTTGTCCGCGAAATCCTTTAGCGCCCTCGAGATTGTCTTGCCTCGGCCGCAAGCGGCCTCGGCGACAATTTTTCTCTCCGTACGCTAAAGAGTGATTTCGCGGCCTTGATATACAAATAACTATTTCTCTAAACGTAAATTTAATTATTGTATAAAACAGAATTAAAAACATTGAATACAAACAAATATTAAATATTATTCATTACATATTATTTTCAGTAATAATATAACAAGAGAGAGAACAAATTGAAAATAATTTGACAGATCTTTCGAAAATTTCTTGCTAGGCAATAGTCACGAAAGTCCGTTGGACTTGAGTGGAAATTGCCAAATAGAAACAAGTTTGAGAAATAAACTGCAGAATTATTTTCTAATATTTATCCAACTCTCGAATTATACTTGATTAGACTATTTTTTGATTCACAAATTTGTTTCAACAACGGAATCAGACTTTTTTGCTATTGTATTGCCATCTACTGTCGTAGTTTACTAGTTTCATTTATTTACAGGGCCCAGTCTATTTTGACAGTTTTGACACTGAAACACAACTTTGACAAGGCAATGTAAATATAAATAATCAGGAATTCTATTTATAGTTAATAATTATGGTGCTTCTAGAAGTGGTTTCTATATTTTTCTGGTTTATTTCATAATCAGATACGGCACTAAATCGATCTTTTTCGCTCATTTTACTTATGTATTGATAAATATCTAATATTTGCCAACAAAAATAAAAACTACAGAGATCATTCCCGGGAGTAATCACTAGAGCTTTATTCTCAGTATAATAATGACAGGATTGGTTAAGACGCAGACACTTGACAAGCAATAAAGCATTTTATTGGTTTTAAAAAATGTCAAAAAATAATCAATTAAATAATGGGATACAATACATTCATACTGTTGTACCTGTAACTAAAACAATTTCATTCTTACATATATCGAGAATATAGAGATTTAAGGAAAGAGAGAACATTTGTAAATAAACCCATAATATTGACAGCAAATTATATAAAAAAGAAAATGTATTTCAAACATTTCAAAATATTATACCGAGTGGAAAAATTTTCGTCTTCCGTATGGAAAACTTTCTTAGTTTATATTGATGTACAGGTCTTCAGAGGTCAACTTCTTGAAACATACTCAATGGTAAACATATTTGAATGTTGTTAATTTATTTCCACATTACTATGAAAATATAAATTAATAAGGAAAAATATTATTTTATTTACATCATAATATCGTAACAAACTTTTTCAAAGTGGAATCCATATTTAAAAGAAATAGCGCAAGATATACTTTCTTGACCTATAAGTTTTCAAATACAGTTGGACTATTCAGTATCCGGAATAATGTGGACTGAGTACTGCCCGGATACGAGATAGACTCATCATAATAATTGTTTTTAACCTATAACTTTAAAAATTGTTACATTTTTGTTGTTTGAAACAAATGAACATAGATAAGTTTACATCGTTAGAAAGCAAAAAAAAAAAATCTTTTTCATTGATGTAACTTTCCAATATGTCGTCTATATAAAATTTAATACTTCGACATCACAACTTGAAATTCAAAAGTGATACAAACGAGCATTAAGCATCAACATTCGAAAGAGCATTAAAAAGTGCCCTAAGGACGTGCAAATCCAGAATTATATCGCATATCGAACGAGTATATCTAGCATCCTATGCATTTATCAAATAACAATACGCCATTATTAAAATAGTTTCCTAACGGGGCAACTTTTGTAAAATTTAATCGACTTCTTTTCTCTTTAGTTCTCGAAACCTCCATCATATTGCATATAACCTGGACAGCCTATATAGGTGGATAGGGGACTGTAATTAGTTGTGGAAACTAGATTGCGGGTTGTACGGACTGAACGTTATTTTTATTTGGTCAAGCTTTCAGTTATGTCTTTAACCATCGTCAAGTCAATTAACTGATATTGTAAATAAAATTAACAACATTTACAAATGTGGAATAAAAATTTGCCAAAAGCACATCGTTAAATTGAGATATTATTTAAAATACCTATTTAATTTACATTTTAAAATACGTGGTGATATGATATATCACAGTTGTTATGAAATGAAAACTTTTAATTTTATAATTGAAAATTCAAACATGCCACGAGTATCATTTTGTAAAATTTTACACATTACATATAATGGAATAAATGAAATTTTCTTCTTAAATAAATAAAGTACCTAGTACTTTAAAATGTATGCTGCGGTGAGGATCATTTTGTTATTGTTCTTAAACATTTATTTTCAATTTCCATCTAGCGGTTTGTATGTAACTACAGAAATTATTTAAGGTTGCAATCTATTGCACGTGTTTAGCTTGTACTTATTTTAGCGTCGATTTGGATACATTTAGATTTAATCGGTATACGAGTATAGTTGCACGGTCGCATTACAATTGGGTGCTATACCATAGTCAGTATTTAACTATCTTGCGCGGTCCACACGCAAGGTTTTGTACAACGTTTTGCCGTAAATAATGCCTTAAATCATGATTTAAATTAACAGATTTTTTTAAAAAAATCATTGATTTAAATCAAATTTCATAAAATAATACATTTTTTTCGAAAAATCAATTGTTTTTTAAATTATTTGAGATACCTACACACAGAGTTAACAAAAAGAAAATTCTACTATGGTAATATAATATAAAAATATATACATATACCGAGTGTTTACTTTTTTATGGACCATAAGACATACAATGGTGAAATTTTCATATATTTGTAAATTCTGCCCTATTAATTTTAGAACTAAAATGTAAATACAAAATATGTTCAGAATTAAATATTACATTAAATGAGCCTAGTTTTTTTTAAATATATTAGGTTCTTGTCATGAGATAAACGTAAAATAAAATATCCGTTTTAAGCTTTTTACAGAGTGCCAAAACATGTTTTGACTTGTTTTATTTAGGCAGGCATATGGTTTAAGTTTAAAGTTCATACAGGGGCGCGTGGACGCGTTATATACTATGTATAAGCAAAAATTCAAATGCATTCTAAATAAATATATCATCACGTTTTATTACCCATTACTGGGTGTGCCAATTTGTTTTGTACACAGATATCGGTAATGATGAAATATTTGCATCCTGCGGGCGCTTACCAGGCGTCACTTCACGGGTACTTATTGCTGGCGCGGAGAGTGCATCAATTTTGTGTCATTTACATAAATTTTCGATAAATAATATTTAGATGATTTTTTTTTCGTGTAACTACTACTTCCGGTTGTCCAATTGTTACCAAAACTTAATCAACTCTTCCCATTATTGTTAGATTGAGGAATCCGTAGTTAAAAATGTCTTAAGTCTTGTAGTATTTGAGAAATCGTGGATCCAACATCCACACACACATACGGACATCATCGTAAAAATGTTATAATCGGATTCTAGGGACCTTATAACGTGCTTATTCACTAAAATCTGGATATGCGATTTTTAGCATGAATTCAATACCTCTCAGCGAGAGGTAAAAATAAAAAAATCACGATTTATTTGATTTTTTTTAATCAATGATTTTTGATTTTTTTTTTTTTTAATAAATTATGATTTTTGCCAACCCTGCTGTGTAGGCAAAGTGTTATGCCCAAACAGTACAGTTTTGGCACCGTTTTTTCCATTCAATCCTGGTCAATATGTAATTTGCCTTGCACGCAGAAGTTAAGGCCGTAATGTAGCTATCTAAATGTAACAAAAATGGTGCTATAGAATTTGCATTGCCCTAATTGTAATAATAATATAAGAGCATTCGGATTTTTTTACAACAATATATAATATTATTGCTACACGGCGACGCATAGATATTGCTAAAAAATTTCATAGCATTGTCTAAAAAAATATCGGAAAACAACGAAAAGTACTACTTTTAAATGTTTAATTTTGTATAGTTTAAATAATAAATATATTAAAATTCATGCGTTGCCTTATAGATATAGTTGTAAACAATATATAAATGCTATTTTTTTTAACAGATTGCCAATTGTTAATGAAATATGATGAAAATAAAATAATGCAATTATAGTTCATATATACGATCTTAGATGTCGCTACTAGCGACAAGAGAGCTGTATTATTTTGTAGTACCGCCGGCAAAGTGTTTGACGACGGGGAAAGGGGCAACTCAACTCGAAAGCCAGACATATTGGCCCGTATTCTCGCATCTCGAAGTAGCGCTACTTCCGAAGTAACGCTATTTCGATTTTTTAAATTTTATTTTATTTTATGAATAGATAAGAAAAAGAATGAGTTTCATATATTTGTAAATGAAACCTATAATATTTGAAATAAGTGGTATTTATAATTCAATTTACTTTTATTTCTCTAATTTTTAATATTAAATTTGACAGTTGACGTAGCGATTTTTCGGAAGTAGCGCTACTTCAAGAGGTGAGAATACGGGCCGTAATGTTTTGTGTTCTGTGATGTCGACCGCTCTCTTCAATTCCAGAACCTCTCTGTATTATTTATATTACATATTTATTTATTGTTTTCTGTATTATAAAATAAAGTGATAAATTAAAGTAGGTAATTATGGCGAAAGGTGGACGAAATTTACAACGAAATCCTCGTTTAAGTTATAGATTTAACAAACATAACAAATCTAGAATGAAAATGTTGGCTTATAGAAAATGGTTTAACATAGGCGCATATGTAGAATCTGATCAAAAATATTAATTATTTAAATTTTCATTAATAAGCGTAACAAACTGGATGAAGATCCTCCATGCGTCGAACGTCCGTTAAGAGGGTAACAAACAGATAAAATTTATATTATATTGCAATTAAATAATATTTTTTAGCATAAAAAGTACAATGTTAGATGATTCTATTTTTGTTGCTAATAACAGTGGCTACAATATTGATAGTCAAATTTAAATTTTTCTTTTTTTTTTTTTTTAATATTTTCCAGTGAATACTACTGAATCTGATCGAACAGTATCTAGTAATCTATGAGAATTTATTGACAAGCGAAAGCAAATTTTGAAGAAATTTAAATGAAGGCGACGCACAAATATTTGTAGAAATATGTACGAGTATATACGCTAGCAATAGGTGCCCGTGGGGTGACGCCTAGTAAGCACCCGCGCGGTGCAAATATTTCATCATTACCGATATCTGCGTTCAAAGCAGATAAGCACACCCAGAAATGGGTAATAAACCGTGATGATATATTTATTTATCCGGATTTCGAAGGCCACCATTCGGATCTCGGAAACTATAAGAGATACGACTTCGGTTAAATCGGACATGTGGTACGCCTTTGGAGGGCCATAAGTTACTTGAAAATGGCGGAAAACTGAATTTGGTCGATATTTTCATTTTGAAATAACTTCTAAACCATCAGTAATCGAGAAAAATGTTTCAAAGGAAAGTTAGATATTTTTATTGTCTATCCAGTGACATCATACGAAAATAATTTTTCTATCGGTAAATTTTCGAGATATAACACAAACTTACATTTTTTAATTGGAACCAATATTCGATTTTTGCTACAAAAATGCTTATTTTTTTTCTCTTTCGATTGGTGTAAGGGTTTTTTGTGTTTTAAATAATTTTTTAGATCATAGGTACCTGGTATATCCACTTCTGTAAATTTGAAAATATAAAGTGAAAATTAAATTATGAAACAGGGTAGTTATTAAATAAGTTTTTTAAGTAGAATAAAATACTATTTTAAAAAACTAATGGAATTACTGACAAAAAATAAGAAATTTCATTAAAAATAATAAAAAATCGAAGATTTTAAGGGTTAAATAAATTTAAAATACAAAAACTCTTATACCAGTCGAAAGAGATAAAAAGAAGTATATGTAAAAATCATTCATGTATATTATAAAGATGTTTTAGTACCTTACACTGGATCATTTGAAACAAATATTAATTTTTAAAAACAACTATCTAACGTATTTCTAAAATTACTGATATTAGATTCAAAAGAATAATGCCTACTCGTAACTAAATGCAAAACCAATATTCAGTATATATGTAATAATAGCATGTGGTTGTATTTATAATATCAAAATATTTTATTTTCGCTTGTTACCTCTGCGATCATATACCTGGCGAACTCTGTTTAAAGTTCAAACCATAATATTCTCCCTAATTCATAGAAACTCAAACGGTGGGGGAAACGTTACGGCTACGCCTACTTCTTACCTCACCTCTTACAAATGCAAAACCGTAGATGGTTAGGGATTGATACATTCCGGCCTTAAATTAAACGTCAAATACATACGACGTACAAGATCCTGATTTTTTATCGGTCACTATAATTCTTTGAAGCACGGACAGCTCTTGTAAAATTCAGTGAACTCCATAAGAAAGTCTCGTGAACATTATCGAAGATCTGTCATAGTTAAATAATGCAGAAAAAAAATAAACTATTTACAACCACGTGCACAATGTTCCGAAAACAATATCCAAACAAAAATGTGTATAGAAGACGGAACAGGTAAATTAATCAGTATTAAGCCTCATTCACAACATGAAATTAGTGGTTAGTATTAAAAGTTACGGTTAGCGCAGAAAGCTTGACATACGTAGTTGTCCTAGAACGATCACAATAACGAAATTAGCGCAGCGTAGGCCTGCGCTAATTTCAGTTAGCGCAAGAGTTTGTATGCTTCAAACTTATGGTTAGTAGTTAACAGAATAGCCAACACAGAACAGAGTAGAATGAAGTAGATATATTGTAGAAAAGGAAAGTTGTTATTACATTTGTTAAGGTTTAAGGTTGACAGATATTTTTAAGAGAAATAAATTACATTTGTGTTAAATTGAAGTAATTTCATACAGACTTTATTAGTAGGTAGGACATAAATAAACATTTTGTACCTTATAAAAAAAATACATTATTATTAGTTTTGTAGGTTGTAGGCAATACAAACTTCTTCTCTTGTACTTTTTTATACAACAAAAATGAAAAATACTAAATAATAGTTAAATCCGCTAAACAAGAGTAGATATTAAATTACACCAACTCTTTGAATCCAATATACTATTTTACCAACAAAAATAGTTATTCGGAAATCGTTAATTTCATGTATTGTGAACGCTGTTTACCAGCCATTAACTACTAATTATAACCACTAACCATAACTACTAACACTAAGTACTAATTTCGTATTGAGAATGAGGCTTTAGTGACAAAAATTTGTTTAAATATTAATTCGTTGGCAACTATACAAGCGATTGAAAGTTTGTGTGTCGTTTTATGTTCTAAGCAATTTGATTGGTTGGCTGACTTTAAAAACGAGACGCGCCAGATCAGTGGTCTGGTGAGGACATGCTACGTCACATTGTACGCAAAATATTGAACATTAAAGATTCGTATCGCTTATTACTAAAATTCTTAGTTCATCATGTCCTTTACATAAAAAATAACCTACTCCTATGCGCATAAACTAAGATAAAACAAGATTGGTTTTGTTTACCATATAAAAACAAAATTTCAATTTAATGTTTATTAAAATAATCCTTCATATGACTATTAAATTATATTATCTACGTTATGTTATTAATGTTTTTTGCTCTAGTTTTATATTACAATTATTTTATATTATGTTCTATTTATGAGGAAAAATACCACATTACTTGAAACTCATTGATATTGTTGATACCAACAATCTAAATATTATAGATTACAACTATTTACATTATGCTAGTAAACTGTAAACCATCTCCAATTTTTTTTATCTTTGTAGACTCCGTCGCCGCATAGAATCTTACCGCAGACGTCAGATAGACTGCATGCCGCGGTTTGATCAGTCCTTCTCCGGCCTGTGTGAACAGAACCTGCAGGACACGTTAGCACTGAAGCAGCGCTTCCTCGAGACGAAAAACAAGCGCGCGCCTAAAGCCAAGGACAAGAAACAGAACGACACGGCGGCCAACCAGCAAAACAACACCCCCTCGGGGGTGGGGCAGGTGCCCGGAATGGCGGGCGTCACTGGGGCTAATCTCCAAAGCAGCGTACATGTGGTGAGACGACTTTATTTTTTTATATTTGTATTAAAATTTTGGGAAACATTTAATTGTAAATGATGATACTTTATTCATTTGTACAATGGTGCGGTTTACATACCGATAACATGGTTATAGCGTTTTCCATTTACATATTTATAGCGTTTTCAGCTTACACAGCGCAAGTGCGCACTGAGTGCAACATATCACGTGACCACACTGAACGAGTTCGGCCCTCAACCGGTGGCAGTGCAGTTTAAGCTGAAAACGATTTTGCTTAGCCGCCATATTTGCACTGACACTATTACTCTTGCCTAGGGAGTCAGCGCACAAAACTCGCACTGAGCCAGTGCACGGTGAAACCACAGTATACACAACATATACAGTAGCGAAACTCTTTGTCGGTACCTTTGAAGTTTTGATACCAAATTGAGTGACCTTGAATGAAGCCGCCATGTTTCTGTTGCGCGTAGTGGCGCTAATTCAAATGGTACCGCAAAGTATAATATCGTATTATACTACAACCAGTTATACAATACAAATAAAAAGTATTTTTCATAGTTTTAGTATAATAGCAGTATACAACATGATGTCTTTTTACAAGGTATACACAAATTTTTGTTTGCGATTTTATTATCGTTCAAGAGTATTATATTCCCGCCTTCTGTCAGAATCATTGAAAACAATGCCATAGGCGGCGATATCAACAGGCAGATACGGATGCATATTTCTTAAACCTTATTTTATATACAAAATATACTGAAATTTAGCTAAATTGTTATAAATTTAAAATATATGACCGTTCAATATATTTTATGTACAAATAAATATTTGTATTGAATATTTTATTTGTGACAAAAGTTAAACTCTACGCTCATGTTCCTAACTAAAGAGAAGCCATGTTCTCGTTGCGCTGATTGACGCATGCGCGCTGTGACAGAGAATCATGAGTTTCGCTACTGTATAATACTTTTTATACTGTGGTGAAACTTTTTATTAAGCTGAAAACGCATCAGCTGATTAAATTTTGCATTCAATAACAAGCTGAAAACGCTCAGTACAAAAAAGTGCGCACCAGTGCCTACTCGACTTGTAAGCTGAAAACACTACTAGTTTTGCACTCAGTGCAGGCAATGACGTCATGCCCGGCACTAGTTGTTGGTACTGCATATACCGAGGCATATACGTTGTGCATTTTAAATGGAACATGTTTCAAAATCCCAGTGCAAGTTTTTTAGCTGTCACTTTCAATAGAGAATTTAGAGATTATCTAGCTATGGATATCAATACACAAGAATCGGTCTGTGAAGAAGTGAAATATTCTGGTGCGTCTTTCTCTTTGGTATAATATTCTTTATTATAAGATGATAAATGTGTTGAAAAAAGTTGATAAAATATGATCGTTTTGGTCTTATTGTTCTCCATATGCTATATATAATATACATAGTCATCGTCGTCAGAAGAGGACGTTTCCAATAATTCTTCTATTAATAATAAACTTACATCCATTGTACTTAACAGATACTTTTTACAACTCAACATATATGAATTTGACAAATTGCACTGGCAAGAACTGACGACCGTAGTAAGTGCATGAAAGTGCGTACTGAGTTAAGTTCAGTTCACCCGAAAAGTATAAATGGAAAACACAATGAGAATATAAATGGAAAACGATTTATGCACTCCGTGCAAAAAAGGGCGCACTAAATATACAAATAGAAAACGCTATTTATTTATTTATTTATTTATTTATTTATTTATTTATTTATTTATTTATTTAATTATACACTGCCCAACAGAAATACATCCAATAATGGGGCAGGAAAAGTAGACATAGTAAAAGAACAATTATAAAATAATAAGAGTACAAAAGTTACACATTTATATTTATTAGTTAAGAGCAATATTTACCCCTGTACGAAGCGAAAATTCAAATAAATTGTTCCCGTACTAGAACTATTATCATTTTTAAAAAATTCAACACTATACAAACATACTTGCGCTAATAACCTGCATTTAAAAAAATAATTCTTGAAATCTATTAGTATTTGACTTTAATTTTATAGACAGAACGAGATATGCCATTTTGCATATAAAATCAAAGTCAAATACTAATAGATTTCAATAATTATATTTTTAAAATGCAGGTTAATATCGCAAGTAAAGTGTTGAATTTTTAAAAATGTTAATAGTTCTAATACTGGAAGAATTTATATGAATTTTCGCTTTATATTTTAGTAGAGCGGTAAATATTCCTGTAAAACACACACAAAATTATGACTATATTACTACTATTATTAACTAATATTTTAAGTTCGTAAATGGGAGTTAACCGAAACTTTTTTCAGTCTTTAATTTTTATAATTATATAATAAAAAAATTTACACTAGAAGAACTGCAAAGAAATTGTTTTATTTTAACTGGCTTAAGGCCCGTATCTAGGGATGTTGGGATGCTACCGATACCAGTAAAGTATCGATACTTTCTTTGCAATACCAAGTATTTTAGTACTCGATACTTTGTTTCGATATTTTTACTTGTATCGGTATTTGTATGAAAGTATCGGTATCGGTATCGGTGGAAGCAGAACACTACTAAATTTACAAATGCAGTAATACAGATAACAGTGACATCTGCTTTTTGATAGTTGATATTTTATACTCGGTCGTTAAAGTTGCTCGCTAGGCTCGGGGCTCGGGTCTTCTCGGATCTAAACCTGTCAAATTAATCCGTTGTATAGGCAGGCAAGAATAGACCATTTCAAAAATGTCCGCGACCTCTACGTGTTTATTTTTTGAACTAAAAACTTAGTGCCGTTAAATGGCGGGATACGAGAAATGTCAAAAAGAATTGAATTAAAATTAAAATGTAAATAAAATGTTTATGCTGAAAATTAAAATTTATCGAAATAAATGTAGTATATACATCAGTTATTTATAAATTATATTAATATGATAGATTTGATGTAGTAACCTAATTTTTTATTTTAGATTATTCGACCATCAGGAAAATATTTGGGATATTTATCTTGTGATGATTTCTTTCCAGTTTCAGTAATATTAAAATAAATTCAATTTCCACATATTTTATCAATTTTTTTGGTATCCATTGCTGTCTATTTATTCTACGTGATCCACTCTTTTCTTCCGTTCATATTTTAAGAAAAAGAATGAAATCAATGTTTTTTTTTCAATTATTATTACAACCCGGTACGCAACGTATAGTACCCGTCATAATTACTATTTCAATGAAGAAACAAATACTAACCAACAAAAATAATCGAACTGTCACTAGTCATATCGTAAACACAGATGGGTATACGGCACTACCTTTTGTTATCTTTGTCTAAAGTTTGTACATGCGCATTGAATTTTTGAAATGGTCTATTTATTTTACAATTGTTGCAACATCGGTGCCAGCGGACGATTATTTTCCAAAGCAGGCGCGACTGTCTGCCAGGAAAGGAATAGGCTATTGGGGAAAAAATTGAAAAGATGCTATTTTAGGAGAATGTAAAGGGGGAGATTGGTTTTAATAAATTATTTACTGCGTTTCTGCAATTATTTATACCTGTAAACCTGAGCATTTAGCATTTAGAAATTTTTTTCGATACCGATACCGATGCTTGCTAGTATCGATACTTGTTTCCGATATTTGACGTGGTATCGATACTACACATCGATACCGATTCCGATATGAAGTATCGATACCTATCATCGATACTTTCATCCCTACCCGTATCCACGGTGCTAGAAATCGTTTCGAGTTCTCGGATATAGTGCGCAATTCGATAACTCGGATCGTGGACACTATCAAATCGGATGCAAAAATCGAATAGAAAAAATAGAAAAATGCGTTTTGTCCCAGTTTTTCATACAAGTTACTAACTTCATTTACATGTTACCAATTTAAAATTTTGACGTTTGATGTTTGATAAGTTTGAAAATTATAAGATTATAAAATATTATCTAATTCTACGCATTTTTGGTAAGTTATGATAAATAATTACTCATAAATAAATTAATATATTTACTCGTATTTCATATATACAGGGTGTTCAATTTAAGTGTTTCACTATTGCTATCTCGAGAACCGTTAGAGATACGAAGTCGGTTAAATTAGCAAACAATTTCTATATTATAAGACTCTTAAAATGAGCATTACAAAAAAAATTAAACCAGTGGTTCTCAAAATACAGAATTCATCTTCTTAATTTTAAATGGGAATCTACTTTTTTATTCGCCTATTCAATTCAGCATTTTTTCTGAATACAACGATATAAAATATTTATACCCTTACATAACGAAAAAAACCAGAAAAATGCAATAGAAAAATTATTATTTTCATATTTATTTCTACATGTAATCAGAGTTCCATGACAAAAACAATTGAATATTTTGTTTCCATCATTGCGTTTGGGCGATTTAGATGCTTTAAAAAATATTATAAAAATTGTTCAAAATTATTGCCATGCTGATTTATACATAATTCCAGCTTTCTGAACATATTACTTCTTACTTTTTTTAAATTTCGGCCGTCTATGTGGGAAATAATATTTTCGATTGAATTTTTTAAATGCTGAAATGCTCGAAATCCGTTACATAGGCATTTAACAGGGGAAAACCGTTTTTCCTAGCGCGTAGCTCTCCAAATTATTTTAGAAAAAAATCTTCAAATAAAAGTTGTAGAACATAAAATTTTGCATTTAAATTGAAGATTTTTTTTCTAAAATAATTTGGGGAGCAACGCGCTAGGAAAAACGGTTTTCCCATGTTAAATGCCTCTTTAACGGATTTCGAGCGCCACCCGATATTAATTTGAAATGACTGAAACTTACTTCATAAATTCAACCAACCTAATATCTGTAGTCAAGTTCAATGTTTATGATCAAAAAATGTGATCGAGAAGTCGGAAGGATTTCTAGCGTCGTGAACACAGAGCTTAAGAAAATAATATTTTTAAGAGCTCTTGTTTTGCTAACCGGTTAATCTTATAAAATCGAATTAAGTAAATAATAACCAGGTTTTTGAACAAAAACCATTTTAATTCATTCGATTTCGTTTAACCATTAATAGTTATTTTTTTCTCGGTTTCTTATCCTGCTAATACACTACAGGTAGGCACATTATAGTAATTTCCGCGTAAGAATGGCATTGCGCAATAAAAAATGTATGTTTATTCACGATATACGTAATTGAAGTAGTTTTTTTGCCACACGGGTTATAGAATCTGTTCATAAGGTGATGTATGTCGAAACTCTGTTCAGGAAATAATTTGGAACTGTCAACATAGTTCGTATACATTGGCGTCTATTTTAGCTTTTTTGTGTTTCGTGATAATTCACGTGATTTATCAATAATGTCAAAAAAATAAAAACTATCGAAAAGGGCTGGAATAATGATCTTGTCTGCATATGTTTTTTGGTGCAAAAAAATATATTTTCCTAGTTGATGTCACGCACGTATTATAGAGCGATTTGAACTACATATAAACGAAATATTATTGTGCAATGTCATTTTTAAGTGAAGAAAACTATAATATTCTCCACGTAAGAATAGCATTGCGCAATAAAAAGTATATGATTCTTAACGACATACGTAATTGAAGGAATTCTTTTTTACAACACAGGTTATAGAATCTGTTCATATGAAAGAAAATGGCGTCTTCGTTGCTAAGGCGGTTGCTATGCTAAACCAGGATTTGACGTTTGGCGCTTATAACCTATAAGTTTATTTGGTATTGAAATGGCTCAGAAACACGTTATAAAGTTTTCTTCTGTTATAAATAAATACTAACCTGTTTATCTACATATACTTCAGATTTAGGTCTTTTGAATTTTTTTAAAAAAAGTGCATCTGTATTGAGTGCAGCTGTATTTGTAATATAGAGCAGTGGTGACAGCACGCACTTTTTTTTTACTTTTGCATGCATTTTAGAATTCTATATTCGCTTTTTATTTTGGGAATTTTTCAAGTTTTATACTATTAACATAAAAAATTGCAATACAACTACAGTACCACGAAAGTCTGAATGTGAACGGTTGCGTTTACTTTCCCTACACAATAATTCTGCACTACAATACAACTGCTACAATTGCACAAAGCTCTATCTGAATGGGGCTTTAAAATATACACTGTACAACTTAAAAGACGTAACAGGTACCAATAACAATTATATTTCTTTCATCTGTGCCTTCTAAAAAGCCTAAAATGTAAAGAAAATCTCTCACTACTAATTTCGCGGTCAATTTTAAATAACAGCAACCATTACCAAGGCGGCAGCCATTTTCTTATTTGGAAACCTTGCCTACGTCATCACTAAACGGGTCTATAGTTTGGTTCATTTCAAATTCTGTACCTAACCAAACGAGTTAAAAAAATTATACCTTATATACAATATACATTCAACACAAATCAAAAATAATGAAAATATTAGTAAGCAATGTGGGTTGTCTTTTAAATAAAATATGAAAAAAATAAAATATTACTTACCTGTACGCGTATTCCGTGAAATATGTTGTAGGTACACCTACTGTACAACTCGTATGTGATTAATGGGGTCCTCTACCGTAGTAACAAATTAGAACATGGGTCATTTATATTAAAACTAGTCCTTAAAACTACTATATGGACTATAAAACTTTTAAAAAAAGTTATTAATTTTTTAAATAATCGTGTATTTAATACCATTTTCTCATTTTCAAGTGTATGAATGCAGAAAATAACAACAAAAAATATCCAAATAACACTTGTTTAAATTTATAATGCCACGCCAGACTTAATGCGTTGGTATAAAAGTGAAAGATATAGGCTATCAGTGGTAATCAGAACTTGGATAATCCAATATACACTAATTTTTTTTAAAGATGTCCGATTAAGGTCATCTACGATTGGTACGAATTAAGATTTTAGCTCCGTCCATTCTGTCAAATTCAGTAAAAGCATTCAAAATTCAAAACTAAGTCGACTAGTAAGTTTATTAACAAATGTAAAGTCAAATACGTGAAAAATAAGATACTGACGCAGTGTCAGTAACAATTATATATATATATATATATATATATATATATATATATATATATATATATATATATATATATATATATATATATATATATATACATATATATATATATATACAGGGTGTTTCCTTCAAAACAACCAGCGCTTTTTTGGGCGAACTAACCAAAAAAATGTTTTATACCAAAAATTATCAAGAATAAGGGGATAATGTATCAATAGTAACCGAATATTTGACCAGTGATGATCTTGATTTGACTCTTTCACTCATAAATTTATAAGCTAATCCAAATTCAGGATTCTACCTAGTTACCAAGCTTCATTTTGACAAAACACCCTCACAAAAAAATTTTCGCCCCCTTTAAGCCAATAAGATGTATTTTTACAAGTAAGTGAGTTTTGATAAGCGAAAAATATTTGACGTTTCAGAACCATATTGTTTACGTACCTGTCAAAGTGTGTATATTTTCAGTTTTTATTAAAAACGAGTCGATTCGGACAGGAATCTATTTAAAACGTTGAAAAAACAAGCTTAAATGTAACACCTCAAAACAATAAAATTAGAAGAATTTTGTTAAGAAGAAAAATATATAAATGATTACCTGATTTTTATTTTGGAAATAGTCATCCGAATACCATTCGTGGTTAAATTTTATCCTGGAAAAATTTTCCGATTGCTTTACTCGAACCTGTTGTTAATGTATCTTGTGACATTGATCAAAAATCACTCGTTTGACAACTCGTTTTTTTTTTGTCAATGCCACTCAATAAATTGCTAAGCAACCAGCTCTCGTAACAATCTCAAAAATTTTCCGGCAAAAATTTACATTATATATGACAATATTTTTTTTTACTGTACGTAGTTTATTATTTCATTAAATTGCTTATTATCCACAATATCCAGGCATAAGTTCAATTTTGTCATTTCAAACTGTCATTATTAACTCTATAGCAACAACTATAAGTAACTCTTTATTTTCTAGCAATTTTTTTTAATCGCTCTCACTGAATTTTGTCACTCTGTCTGTTTAAAACGTCAAAATTGAACAATGACGATCGTAATGCACAGGCTACTAATTGATTAGTTTTTTATTTTATTAAAATTAAATTCATAAACGTTGTTTATTTCGTCAAATTGAATAATATATTGTATAATAAACCACGCGAGTTAAGAATCGTTATTCACTCGAAGAAACTTTCTTCTCATGAATAAACATTATATTAACTCAATTGATGTATAAATATCTATTTTATATAAATGCTGAAAAATATCAATTTGTCACACCACTTATTAGCGAAGTCTACTGTTTGAGAACAAAATCATATCTATATCTACGCCAGAGCAGAATATTAAAAAAATATATTACAGCTTAACCAATAACAATGATGACTTTCTAAAACTATAAATCGATTTCAGTTTAGATGAAGTTTCATAAAAAATGGTGGAGGATCCCATTAAAGTCAGTAGGGTACTAGGTACTAGGCTGAAAGTTCGAGCTCTAAAATTTTGTACAACGTAATTGTTATAGGTACCATATATTTTATTCTATACATTTTTATTTAATACAAATGAATGGTATTAACAAAATATGTACTGTAATAATACCCGTATTATACAATACCTGTATTTCCTTGTATGTACATGTAATTCTTATATCATACATGTAATTGTTATGTATACATATAATTTCTACTGAATGCATGTACATAAATATGTACTTCTGAAGTACATTCGCTAATACCCATATTCAAAGACTATAGTGGCGGATTAATTATTTTTGAGATTTTATTACAAGAATTTGTTCGATTACTTTTATTACATGTGAAACTGCAGAAACCTGTCTTCACCCCGAATTGAATGAAACCTTTTGCATTCTTTTCATTTTCACATCCAATCAACAACAAAAATAATCAAAAGTGGTGCTCTGGCCTCCATAACCTTCAAAATTGTTAATACGTTAAAATGGATAATTAATGGGAAAATGTTTAAAAATGACACTCTGACTTTTTACCTTCCGTCACCTTTAGGTAAGGAAGGTATTGTCTTTGCTCAAAAAATTCGGTGGTGAGTTTTTGATGAATAAGCACGTTTTAGGGTCTCTAGAATACGATTTTACTATTTTTACGATGATGAATGTATGTGTGTGTATGTATGTGTGTGTATGTATGTGTGTGTATGTATGTATGTATGTGTGTGTATGTATGTGTGTGTATGTATGTGTGTGTTGTATGTGTGTGTATGTATGTGTGTGTATGTATGTGTGTGTATGTATGTATGTGTGTGTATGTATGTGTGTGTATGTATGTGTGTGTATGTGTGTGTGTATGTATGTATGTATGTATGTATGTATGTATGTATGTATGTATGTATGTATGTATGTATGTATGTATGTATGTATGTATGTATGTATGTATGTACGTATGTATGTATGTACGTACGTATGTATGTACGTATGTACGGTACGTATGTACGCATGTACGTATGTACGTATGTACGTGTGTGTGTGTGTGTGTGTGTGTGTGTGTGTGTGTGTGTGTGTGTGTGTGTGTGTGTGTGCGTGCGTGCGTGCGTGTGTGTATGTATATGTATATACGTATGTATGTATGTATATACGTATATATATATATATATATATATATATATATATATATATATATATATATATATGTGTGTGTGTGTGTGTGTGTGTGTGTGTGTGCACGTGCGTGCGTGTGTGTGCGTGCGCGCGTGTGTGTGTGAGACAAAATTTTCTAATGCGATAACTCTAATACTACAATTCCAAAAATTATAATTCTTTCGTATTCCTCTTCGTTACATCCATGTGAAGAGCTGTTTAGATTTTGGTTATAATTAGTCAACCGGAAGTACCCTCATTTGAAGATTTTAAGTTTCTCTTGAAAAAACTATGTTAAATATCATTTTTTCACAGTTAATGTTATTATAAATATTAAAGAACATTTTATTCTCTATACGATTTGAATGTATTTTATACTTCATATTAAATGGATATAGAGTTAAACAGCTGCTATATTAAGAAAATTCTGATTAAAAGGTGTCAGTGTCAAGTGCAGTTGAAAATATGTTTGTGTTATAATTTTACTGGAAATCTAGGATCTTTTGCTCGAAACTTTCTGTATGGAATTTGTATAAAATACGTACAACTGCCTTCAGGTAATGTACAAGAAATAGAATTTTTTCCAAGGAACTTTCTGTATGAATGACATTTATACAAAATTCATAGAACTGACGGAAGGTAATGTGCTGGCCACATCAGATTTTTTAAACATACCATTGACATATTATGTAAATGGACCCGACGTAGAGAGAGAGTAATTGGCGCTCACCTTAAAAGAAGGAAAGATAGATAAGAGGGTAACGTGAAACAAGAAATTGTTGCGGTCTGTTTTTTGTTTGCTGGTCTGACAGTAGTAACAGTTAGTAAAAGTGCAATATATTTCCTCAAAATATTAGTAAAAATAATATTCTTTTTCTATATAAAAATAAGAATTAGTTACAAAGTGAGTAATTTTGATTTAATGTGAAATAGAAATAATTTTAATGTAGTTTGTTGGTAATTCAGGTTATGTGCAGTGCAAATGGATGCACATTGCACAGTTCGTTATCAAAAAGACAAAGTGATAAAAGTATTTTTTTTTTTCGTAGTAAACTAAACTGTCACATAAGAATGTTTTTAGAACAGATATCCGAAAGATGAAAATTTGTGTACAGACTGGCTTATTGCTGTTAGAAGACACAATTTCAGGCCATCCAAACATTCTGTGATATGCAGCAATCATTTCCAATCGACGGACTATACCTTAAATGTGTATAAAAATAGTTTTAAATAAAAATATTAGCTAAAGCAAAAGTACTTCTTAATATTTGTTATTTTTACAAATAATTTAATATGGGAATGAAATATTTTATGTTAAATCGAATATTAACTATATTTTACATTCAGCCATTTATTGAATATTCTTAAGCACTTTGTGTTATTTTTCAACTTTTGACTTTGCCCCTAACTAGCGCTGTCCTTTTGTAAGATGTGCGTCAATGCTTATTCAATAAAGCAGCATCAACGTTGCGTCCATTTATATAATACGTCAATGAAACATACCATAACATAACCTAACTTAACGTACAAATTCGGGCCGAGGACAGCTTTTTGTAGTACCGAGTGGTACGGGCGTGAGCTTTGTGCGTCGGGTTAGATTATGTTAAGCGAGATGTTATGGTATGTTTCAATATCAAGTATTAGATCACCGTCAGTTGTATCGATTTGTATAATTGTTTACTGTAAATGTATGTAGTGTTGGTTGCATTACAGTGTTCGCGTTGTTGCTTTGATTACTATTGTAATCAAAAGCAGACGTACAGATAAGGTAATGTAATTATTGCACTACTATGAATTGATTATGACTGTCGTGGCACTGATGATAACATAGGTACACATATGTGTATTATGAGAGTTACTTACATTGGCTTGTTTACAGTATGAACTATAAAAATTATCAAGTAGTGTCTTAGATACGCCCAACAATGGGTAATTAGCTGTGATGATACATTTATATTTTTTTATTTTTTATTTTAAGTATCTTAGAATATTCAATCAGTCAGTATATTTCAATAATTATAACATATTAATGAAAATTCAAACTGCAATACTGGCTAAAAATATATCACTTTCTTCTTTGTTCAGCATAATTTTTTGATCGTATATTTACATAATAGCTGTATCCTTTTTGGTCAAAATCTCAGTTCATCTCAGTTCACTTCAGATAAATTCAGTAAATTATTGTTCTTTTTCTCCTTACTGAGTTGAGTTGTACTGAATGTACTCACATCCACCTTTACTGATGCTGCATTACCTGTAAAATAAACTCAAAAAGTTTTGACCTATTCAGTTCAGCGGAAGGATAATGTGAAAAGAAATGTCAATTTGTAATATAGTATTATGCCGTAGTTTGGCATCCCCAAATCACCGATAACTAAATTTCTAAAGGCTGGTTCATGTAAGCTGTAAACTTAAGACTTTACCTTAGCATTAGCATTATGACTTTGCTTTAAACTTTACATTACGTTGCCTGGTACATGTACTTCTTAGGGCAAACTAATAAGAGTAGGCCGGTAATGCCATTTTTTCTAACAGCAACACGTCATTCATGTCTTCTGCAATGCTTTCCCAAGTGCTGTTTTATCTTTATATAATTTTTCTTTTTTGTCGTAAATATGTTTGCATTGTTCCAAAAATTCAATTAGTTGAATATCTTTTTCAAAACGGTTAATTTTTACTTAAATGTGACAGAATTTTTAAAAATGTAAAGCGTCAAATTCAAATACATGAATATCGCCAGCGGCATGCTTCTGACCTGTCGGCATTAGCGTTATGACTTAAGAATTTAGAAATTGGCGTATTCTAGGGTTACGGCATAATGCTAAGGTTAAGGTTACAGCTACATATACCGTAGCACGTATTTGTCAATACTCGAATTAGTAATGCAAAGTCATAATTCTAATGCTAAGGTAAAGTCTTAAGTTTACAGCTTACATTAACCAGCTTTGCAATCTTCAAGGATGTTATGGTAGGAAGAAGAAAAGCGGCCGGCTGCGTTTTTCGTCGTTCACATCTTTCGCTCATCTCTCAGCAACCCACCTCATAAAACGCCGGACATTACGAAGGGAATATGGACTTCTGGAATCAAAAGAACATATGTTTTTGGCTGGTACTGTTTTATAAATCAAATGTAGGTATTACATTCTTAAAGGGATTGATTATGCTCTTTCTCTACTATGTAAAATTAACTATACTTATTTGTCTTAATTATGGTCGACTCGTATGTTACGAGTACAGTTAGACAAAAATTAGTGAATGCGATGAACAAATTTTCATCCCTGAGTATTTCAGGTATTTTGTAATTTACATAAAAAAAAATTCAAAATATTTTAATCCAAAATTCTATGTATAAAGCACCCCATAAAATTTTTCGGGGAAGACAATATTAAAAAAAAAACTATTTTCCCATGTTAAATCGCTATGACAAGGATTTTTTGGGACTTGGGACACCATGTATAATTTTATAATACATTATTGAAGGTTATGCTCCAATTGAGGCTCCAATGCTTAATACCTAGCAAAAATGTTATAGACTCGCTGTGTGCTGTGTCTGATGTAGATGATTGCAGATTTCGCGCGTCGTCTCTTTATTGGTGGAAAAAATATTACATAATCTATATTTATGATCTCAGTGATTATGAACAAAACGCGGGACTTCCCCGATCTTTATATTTGTACGATGTCATATTTGTGAAGATGCAACGCTTTGTGATGTAATGTAATTTTCTAACCATATTAGAATAAAACTGTGTTCTAAAACTAAAAGTACCGTGTTATATGAGGGATACATACTGTATATATTATGAAGGATTACAAAATAAAAACTATCTCTATACTCTGTTCCATTTAAGCCATTCAGTAGATGACAATGGCAACAGCGCAAATCTGAAGTAGCCGAAATTACATTGGGTAAACTTGACTCTTCTCTCTAATTTCAGCGAATCAGAGATGTCAAAACTATTCCCTATGCTCCGCAATACTGAATGCCTTAAATGGAACAAGATATAGATATGTGTACATTATTATTATCTTTAAAAATGCAAGGGGTCACGTGACCGTATGGCCAGAATATGAACAACGTCAAACTTATATCCAATTATAAAATAGCGCGTATCGCGTATGTAACCCTTGTGGCTATAATTTTGAGTGCCAGTGAGATGCGCCTTCTAAATTTGCCTCTAACTAATCGGTACAGTATATCATCATTACCTAACTCTCCTAATAAAAGCATATTGATTATCCCTGAAATTGGTAATGAGCCGTGATTATATTTTTATTTACCAAATATATACAAATTTATTATTGTACAGATTAAATACTTTTTTCTTAACTTCACGATTATTACGAATAACACATATCCAGCAAATTTATACATTCTCTTTTTATATTTAGTACGATGAATTTAGTTGTTACAAGTTTTTTCTCGATATCGCTATAGTTACCAATTAAAAGTTGTTTTAAAAATAAAATCTTTAGCTGCCCCAGGATGGATCGGTTCTACAATGAATATTCCTGGAAAACTGCGTATATAGGCTGTCTCAATTTACAGGGAATTCACTTTTCTTACCGATTTATCAGGTTAGGATTAATTATTATTTTGGTAAATGAATATTAATCCTCACGGCATATTACCCATTGCTGGGTGCGTCAATTTGCTTTATATACAGATACTGGTAATGATGATAACATGATATATGGGGTCTCTTGGCCGAGTGTCAGGTCGCGAATCTGGGGAACCGGATTCAATCCCGACCGACGCCAAATATTTCGAATTTTAAATGGCACAAAATTGACCCCTGTGGCGCACTCTCCACGCCAGAAATGAGTTCACATGAAGTGACGCCTTGTATAAGCGCCCGCACAGTGCAAATATTTCATCAGTACCAATATCTATGTACAAAGCAGATTGGCACACTCAGCAATGGGTAATAAGCCGTGATGATATATTTATTTTATTTTATTTACTTATATTCGTACTCTGCGTTCGTTTATCAGGCGTTACCGCACGGGCACTGATTGCTGGCATGGGGAGTGCATCATATGATGGGTCGCTTCCGTGCCATTTAAAATTCAAATAATTATGGCGTCGGTCATGATCGAACCCAGGACCCCAGATTCGTGATTATTTATTTATTTAAACAATTAACACTCCTATTTATTTTTACGCTGTACTGTAATTTCGTACTTTTATTTAACTAACAGTTCATTTATTTCACTACGCATTCCAATCTTAGACTGCCGGTCCGTTGCAGACTCTTGTAGACTGTTTACGCGATATTTATGTCACTATTTATTTATATCAGAATCTACTGTCCGACCTTCACAGCATCTATACTCAACTGACTCCCACAGCGACTGTATATTCAACTGCCCGAGCAGAATTCACTCCTTTCAATTTTAACTCTCTTCAACTCTACCAATTGAATGACTTCTAATCCAGTATTACCAACTTTCCGTATGCCACAACTCTTCAATCCCAATGCCGAGTATCCACTTTCACTCGCCGTTACTGTCTCATACTCTAGCTTCCCAGTATTCGTCAACACTAACAAGTATTCACTCCTATACAGCTATCCCAGTATACCAGTAACTTCCCGAATACTCCACTCGACACTATACTGCATACGCTCACCACGATACTGCTATGCTACTAAACTCACTAAGTACCTTACTGACTATCTACAGTGGCGTGCAAAAATCTCCGGCCACTACAATATTTCACTATTTCTGCAAAATATAATGAACACTAAAAATTGAAAAAAATTCCACATATTAATCTCTTTCATAGACAACCGAAAATGTATTAACAACTATACAAAAAATAATAAATTTCAATGGTCATAAATATCCGGCCAGTGTTATTTTTACAAAAAAAAGGTACGAAAGAAAGTAAATGAAATGAACATGCGTGTTAATATTTAGTAGCCATGCCTTTTGCAGCAATAACGGCAGCACATCGTCGAGGCATTGATTCAATCAAACGATTAATACGTTCAACTGGAATTTTTTCCCATTCATCTTGCAAACATCGAAGTAAACCCGCTTTATTTGTAAATTTATTTTGTCGAATTCAACGATCCAACTCTTCCCATAAATGCTCTATCGGATTTAAGTCCGGCGATTGAGATGGCCACTTTAAAACCCTAATATTATTTGAAGAAAACCACTCTTTGATTAGTTTCGATGTGTGTTTTGGATCGTTGTCCTGTTGAAAAATCCATTCATCTGGCATTTTTTCTTGAGCATATGGTACTAAATTTTCTTGTAAAATGTCTCTATAAAAAAAAACGATCCATAATCCCTTTTATTTCGACCAGTCGACCAATACCTTGACCCGAAAATACACCCCACACCATCACATTGCCGCCGCCGTGTTTTACGGTTGGAATTTGGTACTTTACATCATATCTGGTACCAACTGGACGTCGTACATACTGTCTGCCATCACTGCCAAATAAATTAAATTTAGATTCATCGGAAAAAGCAACTTTCTTCCAATCCCCTACAGTCCATGCTTGATGGTCCACAGCAAATTGTAATCTGGCCATCTTATTCTTTTTACTAATTAAAGGTTTTTTAATACCTATACGACCCAACAATCCTACATGATGTAAACGTCTTGTTACGGTACTGCGACTGATATTGGCAATATTTTCAAATTTTAATTCACGTGCGATGTCTGCAGCAGTTTTTCTCGGATCTGATATTGACTTCCTTTTAATTATACGGTCCACTTTTTTTGTTGTTTTTCGTGGCCGGCCACTATTTCGACGACTTTTTAAACCATATCCTCCACGAAATTTTGCAATTATATCATTAACAGTTGATTTTCCTATCGATAATAAAGAAGCAATTTTACGTGAAGACTTTCCATCATTTGATAACTTAATCACTCTGTCACGTATTTCTATGGATGTATGACGAGCCATAGCGATATTTAAACGACTAGTGAATGATTAAAAACAATAATATACTTCAATATTAAATGTAAACGTGATTTAAACAAACTGGCCGAATATTTATGCACAGTCTCGTTGAGTAATTTAAAAAATAATAGTGTTATGGATGCTAATTAATTAAATTTAATACATAATTTAGTTTTCTATTAAAAATATTAATATTTAGAATTTATTTTAATTGCTCATATTTATTGTTCTTTGCAGTAAAAGTAAAATATTCTATTGGCCGGAGATTTTTGCACACTACTGTATGTAACTCAACTCAGCTGACTACTTAACTAACTCGTGCATAGCTGCGTCTTTTTTTATATAGCTGCCATTACCTTCTAAAGATCTCTAGAACATTCGATCACATAATAACATCGAATATAAAAGGTTCAGGCGACCGGAAATAATTAAACACGTCGAGACACGTTTGTTTTGCGTCGCTCGGGTGCTGGCGCGATTATGTCATCGCTAAAGTTATGACGCATTCGACTGGCAAGCATTTGCTCTGTGCGGGTTCGCACTGAATTCGCTCCCAGTGCAGACAACAATTACACGGACTTCGGGCGATTCGGACTACGCCAGGACTTCGGGCGATTCGAACTACGCCAGTGCATCGTACGGAACGAGTGCGCATTTGCTCCGAAAATAATGAAGAGGGAGACAGAACTACACGCACCATCAAAAAGTACAGTGCAAGAATATGCGAAGTCAGCGTACACGCTTGTTAGCCGAATGCAAAATTCGAGCTCCACTCGGATCGTGCGAACCAGCCGAATGCAGATACTTGGATGCACTAGAACAGTGCAGTCCAGTCGAATGCGCCGCACGAAAAAAATTCGAACTCGGAGCGCACTGGTGCTACCAGTCGAATGCGCTATTAGACGCTTGCTTAGCGTAGCGGTGGCAGTTGCGTCGGTCGCGTGCTCGCAGACTCAGAGGCGTGGGTACTCTCACATTACAATACATACAGGGACAGGGTGGTGGCTCTTCGTTTTACGGCAAAAACTGTAGTGCAAAGTTGTACAGAATTAAAAGTTGTATACAAAACTGTTCTTACATTTTTTATTATGGTTTTAGTTTCTTCTTAATTTTAAAAAGAAATTTCAAAAGTCCCGTTAATTAGTAGCAATAGCATGGCTTATGACATTGAAAAAAAACAATATTAATTTATTCATATTCTGTCAATTTTGTCTTTTTTAACAGAAAAGTGTGAAAAAATTGCACTTCTTAAGGCAGACGCATGAAATAATGAAACGCTGAGGCACTTTTTTTCACACTTTTATTGTAGATGTAAAAAAAATTGTACGCAAGTACAGTAAAATGTGTCTTATTTTACTCATAGGATTTGACAAACTTCCCTACTCGTGAAATAAGACTAGGTATATTTTTGACTTATGTTGCATAAATAAAATAATAATTTGTTTCATTAAACAAGACATTTTATGTTAAATTATAGCTCAAAGCATAATAATAATAAACACAACATTTACTAACAGTAAATATGTATAACAAACATAAATTTAGTCCATAGAGGAAGCAGGACAAATAAGAAAATGATATATTCTTGAAATTATGTTATAATATTACTTCTATTTTACTTTGAATGTCTTTCGTATTACTTTCTTGGTGCTTCCTATAAAACTTCTTATTACAATATTTTTACTATTTGACCGTAAACGGAACGTAAAACATTACGATGCACATAAAGTGAGAGAAATATTGGTGTTGTATTTTATTACGTACGTTTTTTATTTACAATTAAGCAGGACGTATTACTTAGTGTAAGAAAAGGCGATCTATTTTGGCTCGAGTTAATAATAACCAAATAATCTGCTGGTTGTTTACTATCATCGGAAACAAAACAACTTTCTTTATCGGCGGCCCCTGACGTTTCACTCCCGCGCTTTCAAAACGCACACAACTCGATTTTTTCCGTGCTAGTTAAACATCCTACAGATCCGTAATAGAAATATTTACAGAGTACAAACCGCGATTGTATGTAGTTCTGGCAACTTAGTTCGAATCCAAATACCAAAAGTCCGCTCGTCACACGTGTATAGCAGTGGCGACTTGAGGAGGTGAGGTGAATTAGCGTATAATTAAAGTAATTATTATTTATTTTAATTATTTTTGTGCAACAAAGTTATTTATTATTACAAATAGGTATAATAAATGTTCTGGCTAAAATATAAACCATAAAGTTTCATATTAGACCTGCGCACTATGTCATGCGCCGGCATAAATATAGACAGACGTCAAAATATAACGAATTATATTGCCGTGAAGTGATTTTCCATATATTTAGAACATGAGATTTAAATAAAACCATATACACATTACATTATATTGTATTGTAAATACATAGTATACGAGTAGAAATAGTATATTGTGTAACAAGTGCGCAAAGTAAACTATTCGCGCGAGGCAAGTTGCAGTACGAGCCGAACCGATTATAAATAAAATTAAATTGACATGTAATTCTCTATTTTTAAATTTCAGATTAAAATTTTGATTTATATTTATAAAGTTGGGAGATGTGGTGAAATATTTTATTTATGTGTATTAAAATTTTTTGGCTGTAGTAATTAATTCATTAGTTACATTTAATCGTGATATGTCAACATATAGCCACACCCAACATGTTTGTGACAGAATGATATATTTTTTAGATTTATTTAATTATAATTAATTCTGTTTAGCAAAATTAGTACAAAGGATCATCATTTTAATTTACAAAATTAATTGCAAAAGGCATGAACCCATTAATATGATTTATTGTAAATTTCACTTTATTGTCATACTTTCAGTGATATGAATTTTGGAGGTACGAATGACGTTTTTTTTCCGAACCCGGCTTTATGATCGTAAACATTATGTTTTACTTATTGCTCAGATTTGACTGTCACTTGTCAGTTTGTGGTGTATGGTCGTGGTAGAAGTTTTGAGCGATGAATCCAATATCTAACCAGGTACGAAACAAAAGATAACGTAATCTGTTACTATATTAGGACATAGCAAACTTAGATATAGGTACTGTTTTGTGTTTTAAAATTATATAGGTATATGTTAATGTTAAGTAAAATTCGGTATACAATAATCATCTGTAAAGTTAAATATTTGAGTAAAGCGTTTTTTTTTTAACTAAAAATTAGCTATCTTTGTAAAATAATCTAAAAATTTAATGGGGTATGATAATTCTGTTCAGCAATTTACAAGGTGTATTTCTCGAATTTGGACTTTCACGTCATCAAGGACAAATATGAGTAAAAAAATTCCTTGACTGTTTATTTATAAAATGTAATCACAATATTTAGATCTTTATTCTGAGTAATATTCCGTATGAAGTTAACATAAACAAAATGAATAATAACAATTATTTACGTACCAATGATATAAACTAATTTATGCCCATGACGTGAAAATTAAAAGCATAAACACGCGACGAGCCGTAAACTCTTATTACTTTCGAGATGCACACAAAATTTTATGTATTCTATTTGACAAATGTACAACACTAGTAACCATTCTGTTAAATTGTTATTGTAATGCTACACTGAAAATTTAGTACATATTTTGACTTTAAGAAATGCACTTGAAACCGTAGTAGCATGCCTCAGGCGGGCCGTAAAATACTTTACTGCTTTTACGATTATAAAATAACACTTTAAGCCTTCAAATGAAGTATTTAAATTAAAATGACTAATTAATCTCAGATCTGTACAAATAAATGGAATATACTTTTTTGTAAATTTAATATTTTTAAAATTTTTTATCTATTAGCAAGATTTAATCATAAATGCTATTTACTACTTTTAATAGTTTAATAATGGGATCATTTATATGTTTTCTGTCATATTGCAAAAATTCTTCTATCCATGCCAAAACACTGAGACCTAACCTCAAAACAACCAAACATTGTGAAACTTCGAAACAATGAATATCATACACATAATTGCTTAGTACGGAACGGATCGCATTATTGGCACCTAGACCTTTAATAAAAATTACAACTTTTAAAAATTAGTTATGTAAATATTTTCACTAAATTTGACCAAGGTCATACATCCGGTTCTCCGATTGCAAAATTTTCCTGGTGTGATGATACATTTTTCTGTGAAAAATAACAGAAACAATTTTTCTTGGTGATAAATTTTCCATAAGTTATCACACTGTAAACATTAAAATTCTTATTGTATTAACAAAGAAATACAATCAATATTTATTCTGTTTGCATTCTAATTGCAGTTTTTCGATAAATATCCTCTTGGTTACAGTATGTTATAAGAACAAGGAATAGAATTTGTTCATTTAGATTATCCGCTAACTGAATTGATGGCGTTGGTGAACGTTTCTATAACCGGGCATAAAGTCTAATTCAAAATATAGTATTGCAAAGCCTTCTGTATTTAATAAAAATGAATTATTTTAATTATTCGCCATTGTACTTTTTAATAATATAACCTATGATTGTTTTTATACAATTGGATAGCAAATTTTATTACTTTTCAAATTACAACAGACCGATAAATCACCCGGTATATGTTACTCTGATTAGATTCCTTCATTTTAAAAGATAATATTATTGTCCAGTTTACCCAAAAAGTGACCTTTGTCAGTTTTGCGTGTAAAAGAGCCGTGTGCAAAACCGCACTTTGCGCTCTAGTGCGCTAAATGTCGTGCGCAAAGTAAAAGAGCCGTGCGCAAATCGCACTTTGTGCACGGTCTGTCGAACTGTTAAGAAATGAACCACTTTGCACACACAAAACAGGCACGAAAAAGGTCACTTTCTGGGTAAGTAGACAAAAAAATATTATTAATTACAATAATGAAAATGGCTAATCACGAAAACAGGACCCCCTTCTTAAATTTGCGGACCTGGTAAAAAGATGTCAGTCCACCAATGTTGATATTACGAGAAGTTACTGGAATAATGAACATTTTAACTTTGAATTGAATAGACATGAATGTAGTCTTTCGTAAGTATTTTACTTATAACGCGAAACGTGATATGGGCATCATTATATTACAGCTTGACCACTGAGTTGTGAGCTGTTGGGACGAGTAATGCGCAGTAACACCTATAAACCTAGAAATATGTCGTCAATAGTCTACTGACATTTGTTTAATAACGTCATCATCTGTCATCTAAGTTCATTGAATGCGCTATATTTACATATTTTTTATATTGAACAAAATTTGTTGGTATAATTCCTGTTTGCCCAGAATAATAAAAATTTATATGTAATATCAGCGCCACATTTACAGTAAATAAAATTTTCCGCATTATTACCTACCACCTCTTTTACTATCCGTTCCTGGTGAAAAAATCAATATCCTATTTGGCTTCAGTCATAAAATTCCCGAATATTACAAATCTCTCCCGCAATCCCACGTTTTACGACGGGGTTTGATCCCCGGAAGGTTTAGAACCGAAGCGTTCACCGCCTAGCAACTAGTAATGCAACGTAAGGCAAGGTATGCTATGCTAACGTTACTGTTTACTCCATGCATATTTTAGATCTGCATCAACTGCTATGTCGGTCAAGTGACATAGAGAAATATCACGAGTATTGTTTCGGAATGAGTTCAAATCGAGCTTGGACGGCAAGGTTTACAAATAAGTAAATAGATTACCACGTATATATTGTATCCTTGGTTATGGATGTAAGTACATAGTAGGATTAGATAAATTTTTTTGTTGTGTAACATTTTTATCTACAACTACCAGTTAATATATTTGCGGTAATAATAATCTAATTGTAATAGAGAGAGTTGTACGAGACGAGCGAAAGATTTTAGTTTTACTCTCGGGATGTCAGGCGAGTATGTAATCGACGAGTACGTAATTGCTTTACAACTAGAGCGATGTACTATACTTTTTCTACGACTATAATTTGACAGAAATTTTATTTAAGAATTAATATCAACTTTGACTTTTACATTGAGGTTATGCTCACGAGCTCACGTTATGACATTTATCTGTTAAACGTTTAAACTAATTAATTTGACACGCTATGTTGGCAACACGATTCTAGTGATAAACAGAAATTCCACTATAACAGTAAACAATATACAGGGTGATTTTGCTAGAATAAAACAGCAAATATCTCCTTTATAAAAAGAGATAGCGATTATGTTTAAATAAGAAAATTGACTATAGACAATACTACCTATTTCGGAGTATATGCTACCAACTTCCAAGAAGTACGTAGGCTTTATTCACAGAGGTGGGTCTGATAAGTAGAATATGTTTTTAAACTTATTTTTGTTATATCCCGCTGTACAAAAAACACCTGTTTCTTAGAATTCGAAGGGTCACTCCTACTAAAATCGGCTGTTGGATCAGTTTATGGCCACGTAAATTATTATGAAAACAAAGTAGTTGCTAAGAAAACATCTACATTTAACTTTGATAGTTGTGTTTGACATTTCAACCAAAATATTTTCTAATTTTGTATACTTTTGTTGAATAATATTCGATCATAAAAAAAATATTATATGCAACACTTGCAAAAATTTCATTTAGTACTACTACGACTGTTGTTGCTTACACGCCTCGTCCGCTAAATATAAACTTTTTACATTTGTTTCATAATTATCTATTATTATATTAATTTTTCTCAAGAATATGATTAATATAATGTGGTCGGTTATAGTTCTAGTAATTCAAGTTCAATTTCGGTTGAAGTAGAAAGATTCTTCGTTTAAAAATGACACTGTGGTTCACTCTCTACACGAGCAATGAGTGCGCGCCAGGAATCGTCTAATAACGAACTTTGCGATAAAAATCTAACGATATTATCGCCGAATTCTGCGGTAAGTTGATTGGTAAACTCAAAATTCGTGTTGATAATAATATATTATTTAACAAATTTTATAAACGAGTGTCTTAAGAGTTTATAAAGCGAGTCAGATACTATACTTTTTCTACGACTGTAAATTAAAATAGCAGAAATAAAGAATACACTTTTTAGAATAGCTGTATTTATTGAATGACATCTGTCAGCTCGAGTAACTATCTTCAACCCGTGCTTAATTAATCATTTGTTAGTGTGGTTGCTAGCTTCACGCCGTGCTCAATACGATCATAACAACAGTTTGTCAAGCTGTGATTAAAATCTTGTTTAGTGTCATTGGAAGCATGAGTAACATTTTAACAACGGTCGTAGAATAATTTATTTATTCATTTTAAGCAATAGGTTTCTACGTTTCGCACCCTTGAGTTTACGGTTTACTGCCGCGCCCATATACTTTGCATGGAGGCGGCAGTAAACCGTAGACGCAAAGTAGCGAAACGAACAGACCTAATATAAACTTAATATGTTTCTGAAATTATCTATATAATATTAACCGTGTATACTCGTACATAGAAAGTAGATAGATGAAAATAGAAAATGAGACATAGTTGGTAACAAAAATAAAAATTGTATGATAATCTGGAATTGTTGGTTTTTGTGGGAATTTGGCATTTACCCGATGAATATTGTGAAAATGATGTTTAAAAACTAATGTTGGTTTTTTTCAACTTATTTTGTTACAACAAGTAGAAATCTTAAACTTTTTACAATAATATTTTCAAAAACACGGAGATTAATTTGGTTCATGTAGAATGACTGACGTACAGGTACAGCATCGTTTGGTTTATGAGAAAACCTTATTGCTGACATATGACGCGCCCTGAATCGAACGATCTGGTTTTAATAAATCGGGATTTCCACTAAATGGACTTGCTTGTTACTTGTGGGAAACCGTTTTAAAAAAATCTGAATTTTTGAACATGTTCGGCTTTTGTAATAAACTCCTGTATTTTTATTTGTGTCTTTAATTTTTCAGATTAAAAAGTTTAAATTGACATTTGTAGTAGTGCTTCTTCGGAAATAGCGCTACTTCAAGAACTAAGTATATGGTCCAATACTTATTTATTTGAGCGCGTTGATTCAAAATTTAGAGTACACTTTTAAGAATTAAGCAAATTTATCTTGTACAATATTTATGTAGTGTATAACAGTCGTAAGAACTTAATAATAATTGTTGAAATTTATTTGCTCTGTTTATAATTGAATCATTGCAAGACAAATTCCTTGTAACATCTAGATTGCATGATCTAACTATGTGTCAGCAATAGCAATCGTTGTATGAACTCCAGTGTAATAATCTCAAACCAGTCGTGTTCAGATGAAGGTGACGCAGTGAGTCATACACCGGCTGAGTCTGAGCTGTCACATTCCCTGGTTCAAATCAGACCGGACGTTTGTACAGGTGGAGGAAAGAGTAAATAGAACTCGGAATAGAAAAAAGAGGATGTTGAAAGAGTAAAGACCTGGGGTCTGGGAATTTTTGGACGTCAAAAAATGGTTCGTAGAGTTAAGTACATACTAAAATAAGAATTATAAGTGAATGTATAATAGGATGTGTGGTTGAGTACATAAAGTGATTCTGGAAACCTGAAATCAAGTGCGTTTGATGTGAAGTTTTTCATATATTTATCGGACAAAATTGTGTCTGTTTAGTTTTAGTAGACGTCACTGTATAGGCACTTATATGCGGAGAATGCATTGTCTCGGATAAATAACAAAATATTTTCCAGTAATGGAATTTAAGGCAAAAAATATAATTTCAAAATTCAATTATATACCACAATACACACCTTGTAAAATATTTACGACTTCAAGTTATTGAACTTTCAGTCTTAACATTATGATGTAATTAAATCAGGTACTACAAGAATTTATTTTTTTTAGAAATACCAAAAATAAAAATAATAAGTAGATACGTTTAAGATATGTTAAAAGAAGTTTTATTAAATTAACTAACGTCAAAATAAAAATAAAAATATATCGGCATATACACGATTGACAAGCCAATCAAAAAATATAGATTGTATAGTTTAGTTCAAGATCATTTCTTTGGCTTCTTTAATCCCTGCAATTTCGACTACAATAGCGAAAACCGCATATGGTGAACTTATAGCAATAGAAAATAGGTTTTGCTTACACAACGATTATATAGAGAATTGACCTGGAAAATTTACAATTCGTACCGATTTTTCTAGGTATACTTACATGAGCCGTACTTGTTAATATTGCAATATCAATAACACAATACATAATTCTGTTTTCCATATCACTCATTCTCGTTGTCAAAAATACAAAGCTGAATGCAGTACCTCTTGGGTAGTTCTGGAAACTTGCTTTTAACAAAAAAATTCTCTATTATACTTAATATTAAATATATGAAAAATAATTTTATCACATGGAAGTAAGAGTAACAGCATCCAGTGAAACAATTTGTTAGTGGTCGTTCTTGCAAGGCATTTTTACTAAGAAAATTTTCACAATAAGTACTTCTCAGGTCAATTCTCTATATAGTCGTTGTGTAAGCGTTTGTGAACCGAAAGAGCTTGTAAATAAAACCTATTGCTATAAGTTCACCATATGCGGTTTTCGCTATTGTAGTCGAAATTGTAGGGATTATAGGTCAGAGAAAAAACGGCCCTAAGTATTCAGAGTGAAATAATATTGCATTTTTGTTTGCACATCTTTTGGGCACTTTTTAATTTCTTTCGAATGACCAATGTCAAATTTTTTATCACTGTTATATTTTGGAGTACGAAGTCAAGATTATAATTTTTACATAGATGCAATAGTTAAAAATTACACTCTTGAATGGATATGTTTTTAGTTTTCTATTGATGTATGTTATTTACGTTCATTTCTTTCAAATACACTCCTGGCCAAAAAAACGGACACCAGAAAAAAAGTTTTTTGTCGAATTGTAACAAAATATGGGTTTATTTGTTATTTTTACATCCCGCTACCCTTGGTAAGGGAGGTATAGGGATCGTGCTAAAAATCGCATATCAAGATTTTGGTAAATGACCACGTTTTTAGGTCCCTAGAATCCAATTTTAACATTTTCACGATGATGTCTGTATGTGTGTGTGGATCCTCCACTCTAACTCAAATACTATTATTCAAAAAAATTTGAAACCTTGTATTTCCAACTTTTTCTGTAATGGAAAGAGCCCATTAGATTTTGGTAAAAATCGGATAACCGGAATTGGCACTTTACTAGAAGCTCAAGATAGTTTTTCTTCGAAAAATACCTTTAAATGTTATTTTTTCGAAATTAATGTTATTAAAAAAATTAAATGTTCTATAGATTTGCATTAATATTTTTTCTATATATTTTTTGGATAAATTTATAAAATTATCTATAATTTAAATCGCTTTAAACAAACAAAACGCAGTTATTCAAATGTATGTAACAGACAGATAAATGTCACTAACAAAAAACTAATCATTTCAAAATAATATTAGTAACATTTTAAAAAGAAAAAAGTAAATAGAACAATAGAAAAGGAATTCAATACAGTTTCTAGCATAAGTAAATACAGTGTGTTCAATAAAATTCCTAACTCGGAGTAGGCTATGATCAGAGAAACGTAAGTCTGATCATTATTCAATTCAAAAGTCAAGATGTCAAAATTGATCTTGAAATGTAATTTTAAGGAGAAAATACAATAAAGAAGAATACAGTATATTGATATTCACCGTTTTCTAATTTGTTTCCATTTCTAAAATAAAATTCAAGAAGAAAAACTTTGATATATTTAGATTAATAAAAATTAACGATTCACAAAAATGTTTAGGCTAATCCTCATTTTTTAATTAGTGAATTCTATTCTATCCAGGTATTTAAAAGTTAATCTTCATTTTATTATACCTCCGGGGGCACAATGATTAGAGCTACGTCTCATGTCATGAGTGCCCTCGGGGCTCTGGGTTCGAATCCCACTAAGGCATAGATGTGTGTGAATGTGAACCCACTCTGTAATTGGGATTAATCCTCTTGAGGGGTTTAAAAAAGGTAGTTACTTGGATTAGATTAGACTATATTTTAAGAAATAAACTGTAAAAATTAGAGTAAAATTCGCTAATCCAAAAATAAGGATAAGAACTTTTTTGTGACTCGGGCTGTAAATGGCGGGAGGTATTGTGTTGGCCACACCAGATTTTTTTATTAAAATATGAATAACTGATCTGTAAACTAAGATTAGAAAATAAAAAATCTTTAGCTAACACTTTATTTATTAAGAAAAGTTCCGGAAACAGAAAAATAAACAAAAGTAGCAAATTTCTTTTTCCTTATTTATTAAGTTTTGTAACTATAAGGTATGATTCATTTTGACCAAGTAATGGTGTGTAATGCTTCCCCGAGCTGTAAAAACTTATACCATGTGGTTTGGTAAACTTTCAATACAGTTAGTAACTCTTCCTGTTAATTATTTTTCCATTCTTTAGAAAGCAGTACTGTTAGATATTGAATGGTTGTTGGTACGCATTATCGATGCTGAACTCTTTGCCTTGTCGTAATCCCATATTTTTCGCAGGAATTGATGTCAGGGTTGCGATCTGACCATCGTAATAATCGAATATTGACTTATTTTAAATTCTGCTTTGTTATATGTGCAAAGTTAGAACGCATGTTGTCAACTTTCAAGATAATGTTCTCGGAAACAAATGAAGCAAAAGTTACTATGGAGTCAGCTGTGCATTTTCTGATTTACAGAACTGTCGCCAAACCACTATATTTAACCAAAACAAGCTCAATATTTCATTACATCGAAATACCAGCCATACCATTTTACTCCAACTGTCAAATGGTGTTTTGCAGGATATGCTATATCCTGAAAACGGTTCACCTGACATTTTACATGCGCATTCCTCTTTATCTAATGAACACGGACAGAAATGTGTTTCATATGTGAACAATAAGGAGCTCCACTGGTCCATATCGTAGTCCCTATGTTCTCGCGCAAAACGTATCCACTGTACTCGATGTGCTACGAGCAAAGCTGGGCAAGCAACCGGCATCCTAGGGCTTAGACAGTATTCGCATAACCTTCGGCGGACGCTTCGTGCAGACATTTCAATTCCACGAGCTTCCGCAACAGTTGGTAGTAAGCCCCATTTTTATAGTACAAATATTGCTATAAATCGATGTTCAAATGGGTTTGTAATGTATAGTGTTCCTGATATTCATTAACAGATGTAATCCCTTGCTTGATAATAATGCCGAGTCACATTTTGGGCAATACAGCTGGGAACATTCAAGGCTACAAAGATGTATTGTATAATATGATCATCTTCACCTGAAGTTCTGCTCAGGCTAAGTTTTCCGATTGAATTATCACAAATTCAGTACTATAAGTACTAAGACTGCAATAAACTACACACCAAGAGTCATTAACTAACGAAAACTGAAAATTTATTGCCATGATTGAATGTTTGAAAACAGATCATTTTGCACAAATTTAGTTTTTTTTTTCATTTTCCTTAATAAATGAAGTGTTTGCTATTCTTTTTTATTTTCTAATCTTACATTAAAGATCAGCTGTTCATATTTTAACATAAAAATAACAAATAAACTCATATTTCGTTTGTTACAAGTCAACAAAAAACTTTTTTTGGTGTCCGGTTTTTTTTTTGGTCAGGGGTATAGTAACAATGCAGAAATTATTAAATTTATAGGTTAAAAACAATGGTTGTGACAATGAAAACACAATTACCTATAGATTATAATTTGCTTATTTTCATAGTAGGCGATGACACATTGAAAACAAAATTTGAAAGCTGTTTCAATGTTGAGTAAGTTAAAAATAATAATTAAAGTAAAGAAAATGAAGTTAATAATCAACAGATGATAATACCTAACTTATGATATCATTTGTATTATTGCCACAACATTTTTTTGCCCTATATATTTAATAATTTTTCTATTTATTTAAACATGCATTTTTCTGGAAAACCAAATACCTATCTACATCTTTAAAATGGTCTAATGGAACAACTTTTTCCTAATTTAATCGACTTTGTATCTCTTAAAATAACAGATTGTATCTACTAAATTTTTAGATAGCTTAAGTTAGTAATCGATACATCACAACTTCCAAATTCAAAATTTGGTAATAAATTCTAATAAAATTGTGTCCTTTTCAAATAAAGTTAATAGTATATTACGAACCATGAACTGTGACAGTTTTTAGGCCGAGAATTTAGTTTGGGAAGCCGAGACCCGTAAGGTCCAGATTTCCTAAACATTCGCGACCTAAAAAATCAGTTACAGTTCGAGGTTAGTAAGCTATTTTTGCAATTCATGCAAAAATAAAAGAAAAAGAAAAATCGGTTTCAAAATTAAAAGATTGATATTAAAAATAAATTTTATAGCCCTGATGTAACCATGGAAACCAATTGTGCAATAAAAGTTCCACTTACTGTGCTTAAATTTTGTTATTAATGGGTAATATACGGTATTGCAAAAAATACGTTTTTTACATTTATAACTCAAATAAGTAATCAATAATTTCAGAAAAACAAATTTGGACATTTGTAATCTTCCATATCAGCAAATTACCATCTTTGTTCTTGGCAAAAAAATTCTGCAAATTGTTTACGTTCTTTTCTTGTTTGGTCACTTCCTTTTTTAAAATTCTTGTTTGTTTTGCTTTCAAAATTCAGTTCTACTGTTTGGGAAATGAGTAAATTAGTCCTTCCACGAACTTGAAAATGAAATAGTTTTTAGAAACTGTTATTGTATGTAATCATAACACACACGTATATTTTCTTTTCCAAACGATACTGCAATTTGAGTTACATGTTCATTTAAACATTTCCTGGTATTTCTGCGTACGCATTGTATGTATACAATTTTCAATTCTTTATTCGCGTATGACACATTGTGTTGCAGTAAAATTATTAGGTACTTTGAATTTAAATTATCCCTGGGATGAAATTAACAATTTCATAGTAGGAATTTACATGGGAGTGTATATTATAGTTTCCTTTTTTGATAAAGCAAGATGTAAATATAAAGTTTAATGGTTATTATTTTAGAAAAAAAATACTATACATGAGATAACTTATTAATATTTCTGTAAATTGAAGTAATTTGAGAATGAAATACATATTCCTATTGATGTACTTGTCACTGCTAATGTAATTTAAATTTAACAAAAAATTATATTAGCATTGCTGGGTTTATGGACACTATATTAAAAAATTAAATTGTAAAACTAAACTATACAAGTAGAAACAATTGTTATTCAACTTTATGCAACTAAACTGAAGAACTAAACTAATGAAACTATTTACAAGATAAAATACTAATCGGATTTATTCAACAATTTATATACCTATCTATATTTTTATCCTATATAAAAACCCAGCATAAATTATGCGTCAAGGGATACAAAAATAGCATTCTCTCCTGAGAATTATAGTATTATTATTTTATTAACTTATACAATAATAACAAAATAATGAAAGTAAATATTCAAATTGAAAGCAATCATTAAATTATTGTCATTTATTAATAGATATTGTGAAATGCAAATATGTATGAAACGAGTTCTAATACTGCATTCTATAGTACTTTTCGTGCAATAAACCTTCATTCCTTGTACTCCAGTTCTCAAACAAAGCTGTCTAGCGATAATCCAAGAATTTCCTGCCTGCCCCTCACACGCCGCCATTGGTAGGGCGCGCGTATGAATTCTTCCGATGTAAATCATCGGAATGTTAGCTTCGTATCCGTTCAACCCTGGTCTGAATCTTTCAGTGCAAGGACACTGGAGACATAGCCAGGTATAAAATGGTGCATAGACACTGAAGAAAATGAAATGAATCTACTAAGAATATAGATAGAAAACTAAACATTTCTTATTAATATTTGAAATGGAAAACCAGTTATAATATATCGTCAAATACTAATGGTTCTATTCTATATCCATTATTTTAATTAGGACAGCTTCGTTTGGACTCGTGGTCTTTTCAAACCAGAACAGTTTGTTTAAATGTGTAGCATGCAGTTGGAGAATATTTCTTGGAATTATGAGCAGTTAAAAGCTCAAGTTTTTTGAGATATGATGTGTTTGTATGGTATTGTCTACCAGATACAATTTTTTTTCTTAACAAGGCTTGTGCATGTCAATGAATTATATAGAATGTGAAAATTGCTCAAAATTTTCAGAATTTTTTATTAAATTAGCTACACAAGAACGGACAGGTAGTATTCGCAAAAAAACGTATTTTCAACCCTCATAAAAATTATTTTAAATAACAAATAAGAGAAAGAAGAGAACTTAACTTTTGGTATACGAATATTTTTGAAAAACCGCAAAGGCGTTCTGATTGATGCTCTTTTTAGTGTTCCCGCCTATGAAAGTTTAGGAATAGGCAATAGACACTTCGTGTAAATTATATTTTTTCTGGCATAATCATCAGCCACTTATTCGTTAATTATAATAATCCAAATTATAGAAACTTTATTAGAGAAATACCACTTCTGTGTAAATGACGATTACTGAAATTTGTACTTAAAAATGTCAATGAAGTACCACTTACTTCCGTTTGTGTTTAATCAATTCCAGATATTGGTTTTGTAGGTAAAGTTAGCAGAACACTTTCGTCGAAAAAAAATACTATCTTAAAAACATGGTGTAAATTTGGTGCTAATATGCTATGAAAACCAATATTTTGTCGCATATATAAGAAAAAATTTTACTAGGGTTACATGGTCCAACAGAACTAATTTTTGTCCAGTATTAAATTCCAGCCCCTCCTTCATCCTATAGTTAATACCGCGGTTAATGTAGTTTTTATCGTCCCTGAAAAGTTAGGGATATTATATTAAGCATCGATGGGAGCCAACACGGGGTGAAGCAACAGGCAGATTGCCAGTGGGTAATTTCATGCAAATTCACTTTTTTTATAACCGTTTAGCACCAACTTATTATGGTAACTAAAGTCATTGTATTTCAATTTTTTAAAAACAAAACATAGTTTTATATAATTGGTTTTCAGTTTTCACTTCAAATTTACACCATTTTTTTTAAGATAATGTTTCAATATGGCGAAAGTGTTCTGCTAATTTTACCAACATGTACTGGCTGAGTAAATTTTAATGATTTTTTTAAAACTAAAATTCTGTTGATGAAACGTCTTTATGCTCAACCTAATTTGGATTGTAATGAGGATCGAAACAGCTTACTTTTGCTACGGAAAATTGATAAACATTGCCAAATTTAATGCACTGTCAAAATTCAAAACTTTATATTATTACCTATCTTATTTCATGAGAAAATACATAAAAATAAGTGCCAAATTTCGTTTCGTAACTCCTTATTACGATATTCGATAGATTATCAAACTCTGCTCACGCTTCGTTTGACAATTTTCCCATCTTGTTTCATAATGTCTTACGAAATTTGCATACGTAACTTAACTGGTATTGTACTTTATAGAGACCTCAAAAGATGTTTATAAAATTTGGCCATGTAACATTTTTTTGCAATAACAATAGGTACCTTAAAATTTATAATAAAGAAGCTCAAAAAACTGTGGTTTTTAGGAAAAAAATAAAATCACGTTTTTTTAATATTTGTTCCGTAAAAGTCCAAGGGCCTGTTTTTTAAACCTTCAAGTAAATTTACTTACAAAATAATATTTTTGTGGTATAAGTGAATAGAATAAGCGGCGCGGATAAATTTTTTACCCTTGAATGATATATAAAAATCTGATGTGGCCAGCACATAACCTCCCGCCGAGTAATTTTAGGATTTAGATCACCTCAACTATCCATACTTTGTTCCATCTAACCAATTCAGTAGATGGCGTTCTCACCAGCGTCAGTTTTAAATAAAACACGCACGCACACACACACACACACACACGCGCGCGCGCGCGCACACACACACACACACACACACACACACACACACACACACACACACAGTTCTTTGACAGTGACATTTATCTGTCAGTTACATACATTTGAATAAGTGCGCAACCAAAGAGTTTTATTTGTTTAAAGCGTAGGCTCCGGGATTTAAATTATAGATAATTTTATAAATTTATCCATAAAATATGTAGAAAATGTATTAATGCAAAACTGTAGAAAATTTAATAATCTTTAATTTTTATAATAACATTAATCTCGAAAAAATATCATTTGAAGGTATTTTTCGAAGAAAAACTATTTTGAGCTTGTAATAAAGTGCCATTTCCGGTTATCTAATTTACACCAAAAACTAATGGGCTCTTTCCAGTACAGAAAAATTCCGAAATACAAGGATTCAAATTTTTCTGAATGATAGTATTTGAGTTAGAGTAAAGGATCCACACACACATACAGACACATACATACACACAGACATCATCGTGAAAATGTTAAAATTGGATTCTAGGGACCTTAAAACGTGGTCATTTACCAAAATCTCGATATGCGATTTTTAGCACGATCACTATACCTCCCTTACCAAGGGTAGCGGGAGGTAAAAACAACACTTTTTTATATGAATCGAGAAAAATTAAATATAACATTTGTAAATGATGTTTTTTTTTATATTTATACTTAGTTGTTATCGCAAATTTTATTAATATAACTGGTTTCAAGTAAGAAAAGTAAACAAATCATTCAAATTCGTGATATCAAATTTTAATAGTACTATATATTTTTAATAAAAATGTACAATACCAGAATATGAAATAATACATTCGAAATCAAAAATAAAGTTAAATATCACTCATTTTGATATTTTTTCATTATTGTGAACGGTGTCACTCTGACCAACAAGAGAGTAGAACTTACGAGTATTTTCTTATTTAAATCAATGCCATTTTCTTACGTGAAACATTATAGCTGTGGATATACATACATATTTTATTCACTTATTTTAAGTAAAGTGGTAATTATCCACTTTTTCAACAATTTTTAATGTTTCAATGAAAAAAGTTTGTTCATTGGTATGAAGAAAAGTGTTGCCAAGTAAAAAAGATTTGTTTTTGAGACCGAGATTTCGGAAAAATATGTATCATTTCGGATAAAATGTATCATTTCGTGTTTATATGAGATTAAAATTTTACTGTCAAAAATTTGCGTTGCATTTCAACAATTTATTAAATTTATTATAAGGAAGTAAATTTAATTGGGACTTTTATGAAATCGGTCCCAAATTCCTTTTCTGTAATCGATGCATTTACAATTAAAAATGCACTCTATCTGATCATTTTATAGTTTCAGTTAATATTAGGTAGATGTGATCTGAATTTAATTTATCCAGTTATGATACTGTTAGAAATTATAGCAAATTAAGTTTATTGTCTTAACTCTGAATGCAATATATAATTTATAAATTGAATTAAGATCTAATAGAAAATATATTCCTCATCATTCCAAATTTTAAATCAGATCATTGCACAGATTAAACTCAATTGCCTTGAGTTGATTTTATTACATCATCATATAATTGTAGTCATTTAATATGCGTACAAAATTTTTAAAATGACGCCATAGACATTAAATATGAATTTTTCCAATTTCTTGTTGTGTAGTTTATGAAGTATTGCGAACGTGACTGGTCATACATAGGAATTAGTCGCATGCGGTAATTGCTACTTGTACTCGCTCTAATTTCGTGGATACACTTACGCATTGTTTTCCAACGCTGGCTAAATGTTACTTGCGCGATGATAAATAAGCTGTAATTAGTTAAATGATAGCTTTAATTATTGTCAGCACACTTTTATTGATCGTTATACCAAATTAATTCAAATTTGTTAATCCGAGTTAGGTGAAAGAAATTTATGATCAATAAAGTGAATGCACTACTCGAGCTATAAGTTTTTATGACGAGTTAAAAAAGTAGAATAATATTATACTTGGAGAGCAAGTATTTCTGCATACGAAATTTTTGCAAACCAATTCCAGTTGCATCTAGTAAACTACTTTTGAAGCAAGTAAACAAATAAATAAGGCTAAATTGAGCAAAAAATACCATGTGTGAATGTAAAGTAGTATCAATATGTCAAAATTAGAAATTTTCAGTTTTTATATTATTTTTTTCAGAGGCACCTATAGTTTTTTTAAACCCAAAGGTTTCGTCATGAAAAGAATTAACACGATCACTTGTTTTAAAAAGTTCGCACAAAGTTGCATATCATTCGCTTTTAGGCAATGCATTTGATTTTATTTGCAGCAATTGTTAATGATTATAATATAGGTATACAGGGTGTTTCAAAAATACTGTGAAAAAATTTAAGGGCATATAGTACCGACCAAAATAAGCTCGAAAATAAGTAAAAAAGCTTAATCAACATAGGACTGATCTTCAACTGTTTCCGAGACAAGCGAAAAATCGAAAAAAAAAAAAAACGACAAAGATAGTGATCGAACAAAATTTTGTCTATGTTAGTAAATAGACTATAAAAAAACAATAAAATTTTATATGAAACGTTTTTCTCAATTTCTAATAGTTACGAAGTTATTTGAAAATTAAATATTGGCTAAGGTCGCCACAACATTTAACATAGTACAATTATTTGATTAAAAAAAAAACAAAAGCACATCTAAGATGACCTCTGAAAAAATCCCATTTAATCAAAGTCGTAACTCTTAGTTTTCCAGATAGCAGTAAACCGTAAAAACTCATTTTTCACTGCCTCAAATCTCGGAAACTATGGAAGATCGAATCCATGTTGATTAAGCTTTTTTACTCATTAGTTAGGTTTTTCTAATTTGTTGGTTGAAAATGTAAACCTGCCAAAATATTATGGGTTTGGGCTCGTATATAAGAAGCTTTCATAGGATAAGTAGGTAAATAACAATTATACTTAAATCTGGATTCTGTTGTCAGAAATAGAACAATTTTCTTAGAATCCATATCTAGATCTTTGTACAAATTTATAGACATAAATACATTAGTGGTAAAGGTGCTATAAGTGATTTATTTGTAGTTTCATAGTCTTGGGGCGTTTAGTCGCTTTATGTCGATCTCGGGAGTTTAGCGTAGTTGCATACTATTCCAATTTTTTCGGGAGTAAGTTTTGTACCTTAGGTTAAGTTACGAGTATGTTAAAGTGTGTTTAGAAAAGTCAGAGCGCCACTTTTAACTATTTTTCCTGTTGTTTGGATGTGAAAATATACGAAAATGTTTTATTTAATTCTGTAGTGAGGACAACTTTTAGCTGTTTCTCTGAAACCGATGTTCCTTGTAGTAAAATTGTCAATATTTATATGTCAAACGTTACTAACCTAAATGTTTTGTCTCAGTATTAACACACTTGATAGTTAAATAACTATTTCAATACATTTGCTTATGTAATAGTGAAATAATAACATTTTCTATGACGTCTAGTTAAAATTCATTTTCTGCTTACTTAAAGTAACACTTTTTCGTACTCTGTACAAAAAAGTAACTTATGCGCTCTCTTTACATACATATATTGCTTTAGAATACAGTAAAACGTTATTTTTACGACTTGTATAATAAAATGAACTATAATTTCCGTTCGAAGTGTAACCAAAACACAAAATATAAATAAAACTACCATATTTTTGTGGTCGTTGATTTTGTGCCTTATGCGTTAGATTATGTTGGTATAAAGTGTGTTTACAACAGTTGCAATCGAAAAATGTCCAAATATATACAAAAACAATATAAAATCTGACAGTCATAATTTTTCCAAATTTAATCATTATTAATGGGTTTTCTCGCTCACTTAATATGTTTTCGAAATCCATTTTAACTTTCAAAAATCTCTTTTAAATAATATTTAGCCGATAACATTTTGTCCGCGTTTTGGTCATTGACCTAATAATCTCTAATTACCATTGTACCTAACACTATAATGCAGCTTTTGTATTTCACATTTTGTCAGTTATAAGCACTTTTCCACCAAACCTCTGATTTATTCCTATATATCCTATCTGTATGCCATTACATTGTATTGTGCCCCGTTAACGAGCCGGCACTGGCGGCGCGCGCACCTGCACAAGGCAGACACGCGTCCGAAATCACAGGGTCCCCTCGTCCTCTCATCAGTGCTCCGCCGCCACAGACCTACAGGAGTCTTTAAAGTGTACCGAGATACAGAGATAGAACACAAGTTCTCAGAAACATTGTATTAGGAAATATGAGCAGTAGACAAACTAAAACTAGATTTGTAATTGAAATTCTAATGTAACTATAAACATAATTACTTGGAAAAGTGCAGTAATAGAAAATTATAGCAAATCTTATCTAATATAGTATTCTATCCAAATAAAGTTTTTTTTGACTTCTCATCACTAATATGTTGTAATCCTTTATAAATCATCTATCACCTGCACCTGTTAATTTAACATTTAATCGACGTTCATTTCTTGAAATAACGCATACCTACTAAATATGTTTTTTATCTTCCCACATCTTTAAATTAGTGTATTCTACTAATAAAGCCGTAAGTTAATAAAAAAAAGTACTCTAAAAAACTCGGAATTTTATTCTCTAAAACTTTATACACATATAAATAAGTTTTTACGGTACAGATAATAGCCATTTTGTGTATTTAGAGCGCAAAATTATACATTGTCGATTGAGAGATTGTTGTTGCGCGACGTAGCAGCATACATTTGCGCTCGAAACACATACAAGTTTTTTCTACAGTCGCCACAATAAATTTCACATTGTTTAGAAACTTATTTTTACTCACAAATTTTCATCGTATCTGTTACAGTACATAAAAAAATGAAAATTGTTTGGACTGGAGATTTCTATACTGTTTCCAATGGGATCATACCACATTTTCAATTTTTTTTCTGAAAGTACTCTTAAAACTAATTACGAAAATATATATTTTATTTCACTTAAGTTTTTAGTTTTATAGAAATAATTTTTTAAAGTTTATATAAAATTTCAAATGACGTCATAATTTTGCGACTGTAGTGTCGCCTACCGAGTAAAAATGGAACTACATTTGACATTTGTGATCAGGTAAACAAAAGCAGTCTTCAAAACTTTTGGAGTATTTACGAGAGTATTTATTGCCTTACATCATCTTTCCCTTACATCTTGAGCCATAAGAATACGAACAAAAATTTGATTTTTGCTTCTCAACGAGTTGTTCTTGCAGGACGGCACAGAACAATATTGTGCAACCCTTGTAATATGTAAATCAAACGTAAATTATATTTATTTATAATTTTTATTTATTATATTTCGTAACTTGTACTTACTTTAAAAAAAAAACAACTTTTAAGGACATTGACGTTACTTTCAAAATGTTGGTTATGTTAGAAAAGAGACAGATCTGATTTATGTACAGTACAGGAACGAGTACGGTGTGCCTCACTATCGGGTATTTGTGTCCATCAGACTCAGAATCTTTATAAAGAAAATCATGAATGAAAAGTATAATTATATTAAATACAGGGTGTCAGGGAAGACGCCCCCCCCCCTTAACTTTTTTATTATAAGTAATAGAAAAAAATGGCTCATATAAAAGTTTTATTATTTTACATATACTATTTGATGGCAGATGTAGATATTTTTTATAAAGTCAGGTTTACAAGATACGACTATCAACTTTTATTTTTCAAATGGTAACCTATAATTATTTTAATAAAATAGAAACCGCCATTTTTTCTCTTTTCAACGATGTATTATTTTTTGTTAATGTATTTGAAAAATTACGAGAAAATTGAAATAATTTAGAAATATTAGAAATAATTTTTAAACAAATATTATAGGTGGCTATGTGAAAATAAACAAAATTATTTGTTTAAAAATTATTTCTAATGTTTCTAAATTACCTCATTTTTCTCGAAATTTTTCAAATACATTAATAAAAAATAATATATCGTTGAAAAGAGAAAAAAATGGTGGTTTCTATTTTATTAAAATAATTATAGGTTGCCATTTGAAAAATAAAAGTTGATAGTTGTCTTGTAAACCTGACTTTATAAAAAATATCTACATCTGCCATCAAATAGTATATGTAAAATAATAAAACTTTTATATGAGCCATTTTTTTCTATTACTTATAATAAAAAAGTTAAAGGGGGGGGGGTCGTCTTCCCAGACTCATCCTGTATATTTGATGGATACCGGGTGTCTTAGGCCGACCGATACATGGGAAATTAACATGTGAAATCAGTTGATTGTGCATAGTATATCCCGAGTTACAGTTGAAATTAGTCAATTTAAATATGTAATATTAGAAAAAATTTAAAAAATTAATAAAATTTCCAGAATTATTGTTCGGATACCGGATAAAATGGTTACTAAGTAAACAGTACAAATAGCATAGTGGAAGCGTGTGCGCTTGGTAATAAACAAATGTCGGAGAGACTGGGTTCGGAACCAGCCAGCAACAAAATATAATTTTTACTATTCAAAATAATTTTCATTATTATGTTTTTGATCTTTAATTGACTTTTAATAAATTTTAAACATTATTTAAACCATAAATTATAAGTATTTTGTAAAATCTGAATCACATTGATTAGAATATACAGTTAAATAATTATAATAAATTCAGAGTGATCCAGAATGATTGAAGGTACCGCGTCGTTCTGATTTTTTGTTTGCCGCATCATTGTGATAGTGAAATACGATTGACATTGCATTGGCGTACATATTTCCACTCATTTTCATCATTCTTCGCAATACGAATATATGCTTCCAAAATAAACTTGTCATGTTCTTCCGTAAACACTATTCTAACGTAACGATTTCAATAAATAACAGTTTAATTATAAAAGATAAAAATAAAGTGTATGTCAAAAACTCAAAATACATAACGCCGCTGACTTTTCAAAATGTCTGTAATATAGGTAACTTAATTTGACATTGCCGGTAAAATAATACTATTTTTTTTTCCAAGGCAGATAATTTTGATCATAAACAGAACTTTTTCAAGTCACGTGACATTCAATCATTCTGGATCACTCTGTATAATAAAAAATAAAGTATCCATTTTATTAAATTTCAATAAATAATTAAAAACATATTAACAATAGAAATTATTTTAAGAAATAAAAATTAAATTTTCCTTCTGGCTGGTTCCGAACCCAGTCTCTCCGAGTTTTGTTTATTACACACGTTACCACTATGCTATTAATTAAGCTGTTACTTTGTAACCGTTTTCCCGGGGTATGAATAACAATCCTGGAAATTCTACAAATTTCTTCTGATATTTTTAATTAATTACTAATCTGAAAAGTAATCTATAGAATTATTATCCCCCAATAAGTACACAAATTTTCAACTTAATATCTTGCACTGGGGAGATATATACTATTATCAATTAACTGATTTTACATGTTAATCTTCTATGTGTCGGTCGGCCTAAAACACCCGGTATGTGCATAATATTAGGTAAATTTTTCATTTATGAAAAAAAAATCATACAATTTTTTCTTTTTGGTATGACACCATTCATGGGCAATGTTGAAATTGCAATGTATGAAGAAGCGGCAAGGGACAGGGTGCGGAGAGGGGAAAATTGAGCATCTGTCCATACTGATTTGACGGCGAGTATAGTTGTTATAAAAATTAAACAACCGCTTAAACTGCCGGCCGATATAAAATCGGTTGCTTAATTACTATGAAGAAACATCGGTAGTCTGCGGGGGCTCTTAAGCCTGCTTCAGAGTTTACAAAACGTAACATAACATATCATAGCATAACATTACATAACATAACGTAACATAACATATGGAATCAGTGAAGGTTTCATAGTTCCTATTATTATAAATATCTGCTAACTCCATGTTAAATATTTTTCTCATTAATAGAGGGTTATGATTTTGACGTCACACGCAAGAAAGAATGCGACGATGTAGAAGTTGAGATGGAAGATCGGATTACAAACAAATCACGACATTTTCAAAATTCTGTCTTCTGTCACTTGTGTTTTGACATTTGAGTTTTACATGTGATTCAATGTCTTCGGACGGCTGTGGAAACTTAAATAATTTCACATTTGTCATGTATTCTTTATAATTACAGCGGGAGTCACTGTTGCAAAGACCATACACTCGCTTGATACTTGGCACCATCTTGCAACTGTCACCATCACCATGACAGCGATTTGTTTGTAATCTAGCAACGGAGTGAAATGAGTCACAAGTGTAGTGCAAGCACAGTGCAAGGAAAATACCAATAGATTGCAGCCCGAAAATATACCTCTGTATAACCCTCTATTCAGTTTGATGTTGACATTATTTGTTGGTCTAAAAATGAAGAATACTATTATTGATATGGACGATATTGTTGCTATTAATATTTTACTGCAATATCCTTCAAATCTGGTCGAGATTTATCATATATTAAAGCATATTTCTCAACAAAAGGAATTAGTAATGCTTCATCCATCTTTACAACAACTTAAATGTCAAACAGACTGGAATTGACAATTCAATTGACAGCTCTTCTGTTGTTTTAAAATGTGGTACACAACGACTCACGTACGTGTCCGAACATAACCGATTAACATAACATCCGTAAGGAAATAAAATTTGGCCATTTTCTTTTTTTTCTTAAGTTACGCTATGTTATGTTATGTTTCTTACGAAAACTATGAAATACTATACCGGTTTACAAACATCTATATTTTCTTTATATAATGCTATGATATGATATGTTACGTTATGTAGCAGGCTTTAAAGTTGAAAATTCGAAGCGTGAGCGTTTTTTCTGTTTTGTTGCGCATAAGCGGCAAAGTGACATTTTGCATAAATCCTACGTTGTATATTGAATGTAGAAAAATAAGTTTTTGGATGTGCCAATCGCATTTTTATTCGCATATTTTACAAAGGACGACATATCTGTACAGGCATCACCTCACGGGCTCTCATTGTTATCGTGGAGAGAACACCATGAGGGTCACTTTTGTGTTATTTAAAAATTGGAAATTTTCAAGTTTGATATCGGTTAGAATCATATCTGATCGGTCTGAATCAAAACCGCGCACTCCTTGTAGGTAGAGTAGATAAAAATTGAAAAAAAAACTGTTGTCGTGGTTTCTCGTGTTCACCTGTATATTTACAATACCATTGAATGCATATTGTATTTTTTGGCACTAAAATTTGTCAATTAATGACTGACAATAAATAACATTATTAACCCAACTATTGTTCTTGGACACAAGTTGTAAGATTTATAAAAATAACATAAATTGCTATAATAAATGACATTTTTACTTACATGAAGTTCAGGCAATACATCGCTGTTTATTCAATTGTTTCTTGTTTTAACAAATTAATCAGTTCTTTATGTACATAGATATGGGAAAGGTTAAAAATTGATTTTTGTAAATCTATGGTTTTAGGAAAAAGAATATACATAGGTACGTCACTTTGAAAAGTAAAATATTTCCGAACAATACAGATTTATTAATTTTAATAAATTCCTGCTTTTGTCAATTTTCTAAATTTTCTGGAAGAAATTAATAAATCCAGAAGCTGACAAATTTTTAAATTAAATCACAACAGAAATTATAAATTATAGCCAGCGAAATGAATGATGATCGGCCTAGAACAAGGACGGAGGATGACATACCGTTGCTATTCAATAGCATATCATCCTCTGTTCCTCTGTCCTTCTCTAAACTCAATCATCTGTTATGTCCTAGACACCTAGACTATATTATCGCAAAGATATTTTAAAAATCGTTAAATCCTGTTCTGTAGGATCCCTCCTAAAACACATTTATAGATAAACCCTTCCGTAAGTAAATGAAAGATAAAAAAACAGATAGCAGACAGTGCAAAATTAATTTATCAAAAAAGTAAAGTATGGATAAAGTTTGGGTTACAGTGAATATAATTATTTGTATAACTTTGTGAAATATATTTTGTATGTTCGTATCCCTTTGCGGAATCCTTGCTTGAGAAGTACGTGCCCAGCTTGAGTCCATCGCACGGAAAACGGCTCCCGTTCGTGTTGTACTGGACAAAGATCCGCCTTGTTGTTCTTGTTGTTCAGTCTTCGTGTTTGACTTCTCTGCATACAACTATTCACTCGTTCATCCGCTTACCTGGTTCTGCAGTATAAAAAAGTCTGCTCAAAATACCTCACAAGAACAGTATTAGATTTAATGATCATAATAATGATGTACAATAGTAAAGAATCCAAAAATGTAGTAAAGTACAACTGACAACTAAAAAAAAAAAATTAAAGGAAATTTTAATATATTTTTTTCATGAACTTAAATCTGGTGAAGGCAAAAACGACGTTAAAAAATATAAATTTACTGATATAATGATAAATTATTCGGATAACGAAATTTGGCTGATATAATTTTGTATTAGTATCTTTTTTCCATACTTGTCGTCTCAGGTTCTGTGGCTTATAGCCTGTCTCAACCTATAGTGAACTGACTTTTGCCGGCCCTCACAACAGACAATTTCATAACAGGATTATACGCTGGAAACAAAACCGTAGTAAAATCTAATATATTATTTACCGCTGGTGTTCTTATTCTCAAATGTAATGGTTCTAAGTTCCTACTATTCTAGATTAAATCTGAACGCAATCAATGAATAATAATATTGAGAAACAACACATTCTTAGCAAAATTAATCAATATAATAATTATTTAATTTTTAATATACCTACCCCGACCGGTCGGTAAGAAATTCTTCTGCTGTAAGGGGGTTGACCGCATCATTATTGGAGTCAATAGCAATCAATTTAATATAGATTGATATAGGGTTATAGAATTAATATGAGAGTAAAGCTGCATGCAACGGTTTGTCAGACTGTTCGGCACGGCAACCGTTCATTTTCATTTCAATTGACATAGGTAATACTTATTTTTTACACACTTTAACATCAGCTATAGAAAAATTACTTTTTAGTTGTTATGATGTTGATCTTTTATTATTATTATTATTATTATTATTTATTTATTTATTTATTTATTTATTTATTTCTTGTATAATATGAATTGGATTTGAGATAATAATAATGATTTCTTTTGTGTTTTTGTGTACTAATAAAGTTTTTTTTAAACAGTTTGTTGTAATGCATGAAGAAATACCTTCCATACTAATCAGTAACGGCGGCAAGAATAGAAATAGGCGGTTGTAACGGTAATGTCGGCAGATTTCATCTAATCAGATGATGTAAACTTTGAGCTACGAAGTAAGAATGTGAGACCTATGTTCAAAGTGTTTGATCTCACCGTTTTTTAACTGCGATTTTAGTTATATGAGTATATATATATATATATATATATATATATATATATATATATATATATATATATATATATATATATACAGTATGTCCCCGGATTGAGTTTACAAGAGGAAAAAAATCTTATTTTTGATTTTTCGAAAAGTTGTTAAGGGAAGAAAAACTTTGTTTAATTTAAAACGCATGTTTCAATTATCAAATTTTAATTAATACAAGGTTCTTTTATTATAACGTTTTTTCGTATTTTGTCCTTCTAATAATACAATAATTACATTGAATCTAACATTAGGTATTGTAGTTAGCTCTGAAATATTGACAAATGATTAAATGTCAAAAGTAATTCTTATTATCATAAAGTAAGAAGGTATTTTTCACATTACTAGTAAGATTCAGTACGAACGCATCCAAAATTGTCTTTATGAATTCGATCTCTTTAATTAGGCATCAGCAAATCACACCTTCAAAGAATTTAGAAAGATAATAAGAATTACTTTTGACATTTAATCATTTGTCAATATTTCAAAGCTAACTAAAATAATGTTTGATTCAATGTAATAACTGTATTATTAAAATACGGAAAACGTTATAATAAAAGAACCTTTCATTAATTAAAAGTTTTAATAACTGAAACATGCGTTTTAAATCAACCAAAAATTATTCTTTCCTTGGCATTTTTTCGAGAAATCAAAAATAAGAATTTTTTTCCTCTTGTAAACTCAATCCGGGGATATACTGTATATATACTTTTGAGAAAAAAATATACTTATCTTGCCAAGGGCCTGTTTTACAATCGTCGGTTAAAATTTTAACCGGATTCTTGACAACAAAAATAAATTTGTCATTTGATTGCACATTTCGTTTCTGGCAGTTCAAATTATGACCGAAATTGTAAAACTGGCCCTAAGTAAAAAGTAAAGACAAAACATGTTGTTCACATAATAATTATTCACAATTTGAATATTTACTTTAAATTCTGTGTTAAATAGAAATGATAATATTGAGTTCTTTATTCTATAATAAATAATTTATTTAAACATAAACCATAAAACCTATAATTAAATCTACAGCGCCCCGCCCACAGACTATCCATTTTCCATTCCCGTTGGTGAGAAATATTGCAGATCTCTCATAAAAAATTTTTGTTACAATGTCATTGGTCTGCACACGTGACGTCAAAACTCTTCCCACAATTTAAAAAAAAAATGATATCTTGCTTAATATAAGATATATTTCCAAATTTATGTATATTTATTTAATGTTAATTAGGAAAATAATAGTGAGCAAGATGATTGAGACAGCCTACTTCGTTAGATTTCCAAACAAAATATTGGCATATACGTTGTTGACATACTGTTATTGTATGTAATATAGTACGCAGGTCTTAGGTATATGAAAATTGAAACTATTATTATTATTACCATTATTTTTGTTAGTATTTATTGTATAATATAATATATTTTTCAAAATTTCTACATTATAATCTCACATGTAAGTAACTTCATTAGTTGTATGTAATAATTAAAAAATGAGATATATGTATTGCATTACCAAAAAATGTTTTCCAGAACCCTGAAGATGGTTCATTTGGAATCGAAACGTCTGTGTTTCATTTTAATAAAAATAAAAACTGCATTAACTTTTCCCCCCTTCATATTATTATTATTATTGCTTATATAGCATCACAGCGACAAAATGAAGTGTATAACCTAAATAATATATGTATATATAAATAATAAAATTTAAGTTACCAATAAATATTAAAATATCTAATAACTGAATATCTAGGTCTTGCAACCAAATAGAAATATAATTTAGCCAGAAGATATATAGTATAAAATAGGCTTTACTAATTATTGTCGGGTGGTAGACAATTATGACACAATAGCACAAGTCTGAATGACTTTCACATCTCTGTTAATATGTCAAATTTCACTTTTATTAAAATTTGTAGTCTTTATCGGACTTATAGTTTTCTCGCGACAAAATAAACTTTACAATTAATGCCGTTTAAAATATTGATCCGGTCTGGTACATCATCTATAATATTTTGATGCGTAAACACCATATTTCAGGCTTTATTGGGTAAATATAACAATAAATTTAATTACGAGACGATAAAAATTGCATTTTAATGGAGTGAGGCCTGATGCATTTTCGGGCCATTATTTTTAATCACATGATTGCAAACAACGCGTTGACGTCAAACTCATTTGTAGCTAGAATTTGTCCGGACTTGTCGATGATACGCCACATTCCCGTTGAATAATTCCGCGGGTAATTCACCCTCTGATGGAATTTTTCAGTGAAAAGATAAAGTATGAAACATGAAGTTTGAAATCAGGACATAAACTCTGAAGTGAAGATGAATATTTTTTATAAACTTGCGACTGTGCTGTGTAACCTATACAGGGTGGTGACAGGCATTGCTGAAAATAGGACTTTAATATGTAAAATCATAGTTTCAAAATTTCATGTTTCCCTTAATTATTTTAGGTAAAAAAGCTTCAAATAAAAGTTGTAGAATTTAAAAATTTAAGTAGAGTTGAATAGTGCAACGCTTTACCTGTCAAGTTTAGATAGTTTATTATTAGGTATTATTTGTAATTTCTGTTTCAGTGAACAATTATCTATAATTTTAAATGGGCATTGGTTTACTTGAACAGAAATTACAAATAATAATAAAAATAAATTAGAGGTAACTTGTTTCAATTTCATGGCTATTTGTATTTTTAAGGTGATTTCTTATATTTTCATACCTAATTTTCGCCGTAACAAAACAAGTAAAATTAATTTTGCTTATATATATATATATATATATATATATATATATATATATATATATATATATATATATATATATATATATATATATACCGGGTGTTCACTTTTTTTATAGGACATAGGACATACAATGTTAAAATTTTCATTATTCGATAGTTCGTTCCCTATAAATTTTAGAACAAACGTGTAAATATAAAAAATGTACAGAATTAAAAACTGCATCGAACAAGCTTCAATTTATTGATATGATTCGTTCCTGTCATGAGATAAACGTAAAATAAAATTTATAATTTTTAGCTATTTACAGTGTGTCATGGAAAACAAAACATTTGTCATTGTCATTAAGTTATTACCATGATTTAACTAATTATTACAACTGAATTATTAAATTTATGTAATTTTATTTATAATAAATTCTTATTAACAGTAGTACCTAATACGTTTAAAGAAAATAATAATTTTAAGTTTCAATAATGCCTTATAAATATTGTTATAAAATTAGATGATATTTAGATTAAATGTTCAAACAAATCCCCATCAACTGCTAAACAATACCTTAATCTATCATAAAATTCCCGTCGAACATGACTTAGTTGTCTAAATGTGACATTATTACATTCTTCAACAATTGCATTTTTCAGCTCATTAATATTGTCATAAATTTTTTCAGAGATATTAAATGTATCCATAATTACGCATAAATAATTTAAATGAAGGCAATAATTATTAAATCTTTACGAAAATAACAAATGTCATCTGTCAAACTCAAACAATACGACTGTTTGAATTGTATGTTTTGTTTTCCATGGCACACTGTAAATAGCTAAAAATTATAAATTTAATGTTATGTTTATCTCACGACAGGAACTAATTATATCAATAAATTGAAGCTTATTCGATGCAGTTTTTAATTCTGAACATTTTTTGTATTTACACTTTTGTTCTAAATTTCATAGGGAACGAACTATTGCATAATGAAAATTTTAACATTGTATTTCCTATGTCCTATAAAAAAAGTGAACACCCGGTATATATATATATATATATATATATATATATATATATATATATATATATATATATATATGAATCTAGGTCCTGGTAATGCTTTTGTAAACAAATTCGCTTCCATATTTTCTACTCCTGTATTCAACTTATTCAACAATATTATTGTTTTGAATAGCTTCTCTGATAAAGTGTTCTTTTATGATTATATGAATAGATTTTGTACTTTTTACATAGATTCTGAGATCCTTGATTATCATTATATATTTTAATTTTATTTTGTATTATACCAATATCATCCAGTAAATATTTTAAATGTATAGCCTCTTTGGCTGCTTCCGTTAAAGACATGTGCTCTGCTTCAGCTATAGTTAAGGGTACGGTTCTCTGTGTTCTGGATTCCCAGCTTAAAATTGCATTTCCATATTTAAAACAGTAAACTGTGTACGATTTTCTGTCATTAGTACATGCTGCCCAATCTACGTCTGCAAATCCAATAAGTAATTTTTCAGATTTTTGATAATTTAGATTTAAAGTTTTTGCTCCTTTTACATATCTTTGTATCCTTTTTGCACATTTCCATTGTTCTTCACCGTAACAATTGTTAAACTGGCTTAAATAACTTACAGGACCCATAATGTCAGGTCTGGTAGCAATTGCAAGATACATGAATGAACCAATTAGATTTTGAAATGGAATATTCTTCATTTCTTCAATATTTGTACATTTTTCCAGTTTCATATTTGCCTCCATCGGTGTTTTGACTGGTTTACTTTTTCATTTTAAATTCAATAAATATTCAATATAATTACTTTGAGATGCCTTTATAATGTTCTCTTCTACTTTAAATTAAATTCCAAGGCAATAATTTTGAGTTTCCAAATCTCTCATTTCAAAATTTTTTCTTAGCATTGTTTTAATTTCTTTTAGAAGATTTTTATTAGAGTAAGCAACGATTAAATCATCTATATAGATGGCGATGATTACATTATTCCCCTCTTTCGACATTGTGTAGGTATAGGGATCTGCTTCAGATGCTTGAAAACCTAATTCTTTTAAAGCATTGTCTAATTTGAAGTACCATTGCTTTCCAGCTTGTTTCAAACATTCAAACCATATATTGCTTTTTGTAGTTTGTAAACATTTTCATTCTTAGCATTTCACTCGTTTTATTAAATATTAATGGATTTTCATATGTAATTTCATGAATTAATATATCATTTAAATATTTTTCTAGATTCTTCGGTTTTACATGTATACATATCTTCCTGCATATCACCATTCAGAAATGCTGTACAAACGTTCATTTGATTGAATTTTAAATTTTCTTCGACTGCCATAGCTAAAATTCTCCTTATTAAACTTAATTTTGTTACAGGAGCATAAGTTTCATTGTATTCTATGCCTGGTCTTTGGATAAATCCCCTTTAAACTACTCTTGCTTTTCTCTTTTCTAATTTTCCTTCGAGTCCAAATTTTTCTTTCAAGATCAATAAACTTGTAATAACGTTTTGGTGTTTAATTTTTTCAACAATTTTCCAAGTATTATTCTTGATGTGAACTTTTATTTCAGGATTTGATTCTTCATAATTATTGCAGTTTTCTTCTTCATATATATTCATGGCATAATCTTTTCCCAGGTTGGTAATTTTGTCGATATTTTTGGTTTGGTTTGATTTGTTATAATTTTGCTCTGGGTTCCAAATCTTCTGTGGGTTCCAATTCTTCTTTAGGTTCCTCTTCATATTCCTTATTTTCAAAGACTTCAATTACTTCATCATATTGAATAATTCAATCTTTTTCTTGCTCTTTTTCTTCTCATAATATATTTTGTCTAATACTTTCATATCTCGACTGATTATCATTTCTTCTTTTTCCGGAATCCAAATTCTAAATCCTTTTGTCTGTTCTGAATAACCCATGCATATTCCTTTCGTATGATTTTGGATTGAATTTACCTTTTTTATTATTTTTGTTTAATACGCATGTTTTTGCCAAAAAAATTAAATATATATATATATATATATATATATATATATATATATATATATATATATATATATATATATATATATATATATATATCATGTTATGGGCCCAGCACGTTTATATATATATATATATATATATATATATATATATATATATATATATATATTGTCTTGGGTGCTGACTTGATCCACTTGAACCTTTCCAACGAAAAGTGTTATTTTAACAGTATAATAACGTGCTTTTATTTACCGCTTTCAGTATACAGGCCAATACTTCCGTTAGAGTATGTTTCAAGAGTGACTACTAATGATGCAGCATGTTCCGTTTCAGCGGGAGTTTCTCTCATCGACTAATCAGAGTAAAATTACTAGGCAATTAGAAATAATTTTTCTAATTACTTACGGGTAGAGTGCCAGCTTCGGCTGTCATAGAAACAGCCAGTCACTTTGTATAATAATTATATTAATTTTAAAATAAAAACCTTATTTGAGTACGTTTGTTTTATTTTCTTAATTTTAAAATTATTGCTCGCGTTCAGCCGGGCTAGCGCTAGACTAGCAAACTAATTGAACGATTTGTTATAATCTAGCGCTAGAAGAAATAGCTAGCGAGAAATATTCGCTAAGATATCTAGCTAGAGGTACACGCGTCACCCTTGGCATTATTTTGTTGTTTAGCTACGTTTTAATTTCGAGGAAGTAGTCGTTGTGCAGAACATATAACAAATTGTCGAAATTCAAGAAATTACATCCTCTAACAGTTCAAGTAATAGTATGAAATTTATTTAAATATGAAGTCTTTGAGTTTTCGTAGAACTGTCAGTTAATAGTCATCTGATATGTTCTAATTTGATCTGCGTTCGCTCGCTATATGTCCAACAAAATAAATACCGTTTAATATGCATCTAGCGCTAACAAACAGCGCTAATTTATGCTAGGTCGCGAGCACTGACTAAGGGCTATACATTTTCTAATAAAATCTAAATAATTTTTTGTGAGTTGGATATTTCGGCCCCAATTCTTAAATAAACTATAGTATAAGGTTTACTATTTCAAGATATAGTTGACTGAGGCAGATTGACTTTCGTTAACATTCACTGCAGGTGATTTGTTAAAATTAAGAGGGTTAGAAAACGTGCAAATTCGAATTGTCCAATTAAATTTAAATAAGTATTGGTGGTTTTTATATTAATTTTGATTATAAAGCCATCCCTATCTAACCACATTACCGTATAGTAGAGTAATTTGAAAAAAATATTTCTAAAATTCTACAAATTTTACCCTTTTTGGTCGATAGGAGAACCTTCAAATCCTCTGTTAAAATGGAACATGCCTCATCATTAACGTAGTCATTTTAGTCCATAGATATAGCCTGCTTCAACTTATAGTGAATTCACTTGACTGTACTGATAATAAGGTCAAGCGGTCAACCCTATGTATTTGTTTAGTAACTACAAAAATTAAATATGAAAATTTCGAAATACTAGCCATGGAATTAAAACAAAAATTCAAACATTATTATTTTTTGTCAATATAAATAAGAATATGAACTGTATGATAATTCTGCCTTTAAATTTCACTTTATTATAATTTTAAAAAATAAATTATGACATAGATAACATTGTTTGTCTTCTAGTTTTTATTTGTTGGCTAGCTCTATTAAATTATAATTCTATAAATTTTCGTACCTATTTTTACAAGTACTAAACATATAATCGTTATTTGTGTCACTAGTGTATAAAATGCAGTTTAGTGAGTAGTGTGAGTATATTATAACAAGACGAACCGGAAGCGAGACCTTTATATTAAATACGGGTACTCGCAAAAAAGTTTCTGGACATGTGAAATACAATATTGATAAACAACCTGAGAAATCACCAACTTTTTTATTATCTTTTTTCATTGCAAATAGGCTATTCCAGCTCAATCGAATTAAGTTAAATAATTTTACTAATTATTAGTAAAAGAAGGGAAAGTATATTTTTAATAAATAATATTAATAAAATTATAAAATGATATAATTGAGATACTTTGGAAATAATGGGGTTTTTGTTATAGCGACCCGTCACGAATATGAATATATTTTGATTGGTGACTGAAAGAGCGCCTAGTATAAATGTATAGTAAATAGCATGTTAGGAGGAGTTTCGTACTACCAATGAAAGTAAAGAGTTTCAAATAGCTGAGAAATGGCCATTACTCCAGTACTGTTATTCTAAAACAATTTTTATTTGAATATAAATTTCTTGCATTAAAAGTAATAATTTATACAGTGTTATAATATTAATTTATTTTTTAGAAATATAATTTAGAAATAACATATTATACTTCCAGAACATTTACCTTGGTCCACGAAGAAAACAGTTTGATATGAAATGAAAACTGATATTCGTGACGTCACATCTATCTTTTTAAACTTTGGGGGATCAGAACTAGCTTATTAATAGCAATTTTTGCACCGGATTTTTGCTAATAATATTAGTTGAACCTCTTATACTTTCAGATGAAATTGTAAAAAAAATCAAATTCAAATAAACTCTTACTCTTGTACCGAATTACTTATATTTAGATTACAAGAGCCGTATTCTTTCGCTGCGTTGGATCAGACCAGATCAGATCAGGTCACGTGGACGCAGATTAGTTTGTTCGAAAGAACACATGTTTTTATTATGGTTTGAGAAGTTATAGGTCATATTTTACAAGAATTCGAATACTGAAAAAATATATAAATACTCCAAATATTTCCTATATTTACAATTGTTTATTCTTGTTTTAATTTCTTTCGGAACCTTTAATGCATAACCCCTTCCGCCATTTTTGAATCTAAAGTGATCTGATCCTCCTAATCCAAGTTTTTGTTGGAGTAGATGGTTCTGTTCTGGATTACTTAGTCTTGGAGTGGGGATACTGATCCGAATTCAAAAGAACATCTGATCCAACGCAGCGAAAGAATGCAGCAAATGTCTCCATTTAAGTTACAATTAACGATTTAGCCCCATATATACATTTTGCTAATTCTAATGGTGAAAATAGTCAAAAATTGACTTTTCACCAGAACAGTAATGCCAACTTATGACCATAACACTTTTTGATGACTTAAGCCAGTAACAAAGTGTTTCTGGATGATTTAGAAATAAGTAAAATTACTTATATAGGACGGAAGTACAAAAAATTACTTTTGTTAATGATTTATACAGAATTTAATGCTCTATTTTTTCTAAAATACTTTGTAACGAATTTCGAGCGCCACTCGATATACGAGTATTTTACATCGTGATTAGATAATTTCAATTGGGATTTTCAAGTTTCAAGAGATGGCGCTGATCGTATTAAATAATGGTACACTTTTGTTAACATTGTAAGCGTAGCATAGCTATCAATTGTGTTTCTTTAGTTTTTGTATTATTTTCTTATTTATTAGTATTTTTTATTTATAATTCAAGTATGAATAATAGAGTTTTTGTAGTCATATACTTGCAGTTTCATGTAAATGTTAAATGTGTACCACTGTTTTTAGTTCTAATATTCGCCGCTATAGTTAGCGTTTTCTTATTTGAAAATCCCAATTTGTAAACATTGGTGTTAGACAAATCCGTTTATTAATATTATTCTAAAAAATCTTTTATTGTTGCAATTTTTATTTATCGTGCGTATACTGCACAACCTGTTCCTCACCTTTTCATCATGGTGTTTACCACCCGCACCTTCCATCTCTGTTCCTCTCATTGTGCGGCTTTATCTGATGCAGTGATGGAGGCATCAGCATGTAGTAGTTGCGCGTGGCGGTCAAGAACCCTGCTCGAGTCAGCGGCTGCGGCTGCGGCTCAGCGGCTAACTGTTACAATCATTACTTACCAATGTTCTGCTTCAGCGACCCACCGTGCGTGTATGAGGGAAGAATAAAGGATAAGTGAAGTGCACAACAGAGATGTTTGCTATGTAGCTGAATAGCTGCATAAACCCTTAAACGTTCAGGAATTCTTGGGGAAATTGCACCTGTTTCATGCCAACATCAACTTGTAGTTTGTAAGAATACGACCTTTGCAACTGTTTTTAAATTTTCATGGTGTTTTGTTCAATTTGCTGTCGAAAGGTTGTTGAAGTAGAGGAATGCTGGAATCCGTGACGTAGAGAAAACATTTTTTTCCTTCATATAAACTTTTTGTGCACCTGTAGGGGGCCATCTCAAATATGCTTTTGTTTTTCCAAAAATTCTCATAGGGCACTAGATAATGACGAAAAACTGAATTTGGTTGATTTTTTCATTTCCAAGTTACTTCTAAACTATTTTTCTATATTTTTTTCATTTCCAAATTACTTCTAAACTATTTTTCTTTATTTTTCACGAAATTTCTTATTTTTTGTCAAGACTTTCATTAGTTTTTCAAAATAGTATTTTATTTTACTTTAAGTAACTTATTCCATATCTACCTTGCTTCATAAATTAATTTTAATATGGGATTGCAAAACTTTTTAAATATAATTTCATCTGAACATATAAGAAAAACTAAGACTGTCGGCGAAAATCAAACTATTTTCTTCGTGGACCTAAATGTTCTTGAAATATATGATATTTCTAAATTATATTTATAAAACATAAATGAATATTATTATACTGTACAAGTCTACATGATTTATTATTGGAAACGTATTTAAATTAAGTTTAATGCAAAATATTTATATTCAAATAAAAACTGTTTGAGAATTGCACTACTGGACTGATAACCACGCCTCCGCTATTTGAATTTCTCTACTTCCATTGGTAGTAGGCTCCGCCCCTAACTGGGTATTCGTTATATATTTATAGGCCGTCTTTGAGTCGCCAATAAAAAAATCTGATGTGGCCAGCACATTACCTTCCGTCAGTTTGTTATATGAGGCATTTACGAAAATTCTATCGGTGAGCTGTTACCGGTAAACAGCTGTTTATTAGGTTATAGCTACCGGAATCGATATTTTAAGAACGCAAGTAGCAAACAGGAGTAGATCCATAAGCTATAAAAAAAAATTGAAAATTTGAAACAGGTTAGAAATTTAATGCAGTTAACAAACTGAGCAGAGTTCTACTTTGAACACATTTCCAATTTTAAAGCGCGTGCTTCGCTTTGCATCAATACCTTTTTTTGAATGTAGATTCTTCATGAATCCGGTAGATTAATCTGGTAGATATTGTACAATTGTCGAACACGGTAACGTTTTACCACTGTTGCTTTCGAACACAGTCGGTACAATTTTCGTTGCAAAAGATTCTAAATTTCTTGTATGTACATTACCTTTCGACAGTTGTATGTATTTTATATAAATTCCATACAGAAAGTTTCGACCAAAAAGATCCTATATTTCGAGTAAAATTAATACAAATATACTACGAATATGTCAATTGCACTTGACACTGACATCTTTCAGAATTTTATTAATATAGTAGCTGTTTCTAGCATAGCTAGCTTATTTATGAAATTTAATTTCTTTATAATTTTATAACTCTGTATCCATTTAATATGAAGTATAAAATGCAGTTAAATCTTATAGAGAATACAAAGTTCTTTAATATTTATAATAACATTAAATGTGAAAAAATGATATTTAACATCGTTTTTTCAAGAAAAACTGTTAAAATCTTCAAAAGAGGGTACTTCCGGTTGACCAATTATAACCAAAATCTAATCAGCTCTTCATATGGATACAAGGAAGAGGAATACGAAAGAATTATAATTTTTGGAATTGTAGTTTTAGAGTTATCGTAGACGAAAATTTTGTTACACACACACACATACACACACACAGACACACATACACACACACACACACACACACACATACAGACATCATCGTAAAAATAGTAAAATCGTATTCTAGGGACCTTAAAACGTGCTTATTCATTAAAAACTCACCACCGAAATTTTTGACCAAAGACAATACCTTCCTTACCTAAAGGTGACGGAAGGTAAAAAATATATATGGATTTCATATGAGTGACGAGCAAAAATCCCCTTATTTCCGAAGTATTGCAATTGTGTCGTTTTATTTTTTTATTGTTATTTATTATTAAGCATATACTTTCAATATTTTTTCTCTTTTGTATTTTTCTTATATTATTATGTATACAGGGTGGTGGCGGTTAGGGGTGAACATAGGGATTTAACATGGGATTTTAGTTTTTTGCAATTTCCTGCTCTCCTGTTCTTTTTACGACAAAAACTGTAGAGTACAAAATTGTTCAGAAATAAAAATTGAATACAAAAATGTATTTACATTTATTATTATGTTTTTGGTTTCTTCACAATTTTAAAAAGAAATTTCAAAATTTCTGTAATTTTGTAGCAATAGCCATGGAATTTTTTTTTCTGGTTGTCAAAAATTATTTATAAACGTCAACCACGCGTTAATCTAACTTAAAAATTAAATAAAAACAAACAACTTTTAATTTTAATACGCATTTTTCATTAGGTATACCATTTAATAATAAACCAATTCCAAATGTATCAACTACTTAGAATTTTGATTTATCATAGCCAATACCATTTCTTCATTCACTTCGTTATAACGTCTTCTATCATTATTATTATTTCCATCATTACCTTCGTTCACAGCTACACTAGCTGTGTTCTCAATGTTTTTAACAAGTTTAGAAGTTGTGGCTATAATAGGAATTGGTGTATTTTCGTACTTTATGGAAAACAAATCACGTATTCTTTTAAAACTATTTCCACCATAATATTTTTTTATAATGAAAAATCGTTCCTTATTCGAATAAACATTCATTATTAAATTAACTTTTTATTAGATAAAATTTCGAAAATTTGACAGAAATTGAATGACATTATTATGTTTAAACATTTGAGTTATAAGTCATGGCTATTGCTACAAATTAACAGAAATTTTGAAATTTCTTTTTAAAATTGTGAAGAAACCAAAAACACAATAATAAATATAAACACATTTTTGTATGCAATTATTAATTCTGAACAATTTTGTACTCTACAGTTTTTGCCGTAAAATGAACAGAAGAGCAGGAAATTGCAAAAAACTAAAATCCCATGTTAAATCCCTATGTTCACCCCTAACCGCCACCACCCTGTATGTACTCACTGATTCATTTGATTTTTTTTTTTTGATATTTTGTAGTATTATTCTATAATTGGGTGTATCCTGTTGAATATTAAATAAATAAATCAATTACGCTGTAGTCCCCCATTCTATATTTTTAAGTTAACATAAGTACGGATACCAGGTATAATCAAAAAAATTATTTAAAACATAACTCTTATACTAATCGAAAGAGAGAAAAATAAGTTCCATTAAAAAAATGTAAGTTTGTGTAATATCTCGAAAAAATTTCGCTAAAAAAATTATTTTCTACACCACTGGATAGATAATGAAAATATCTAACTTTTTTATTTGAAACATTTTTATCAATTACTGATAGTATAGAAGTAATTTCAAAATGAAAAAATCTGATGTGGCCAGCACATTACCTTCCGTCAGTTCTATGTATTTTGTATAATTAAATGTCATACAGAAAGTTCCTTGCAAAAGATTATATTTCTTGTACATTACCTTAAGGCAGTTGTATGTATCTTATACAAATTCCATACAGAAAGCAAAAGATTTTATATTTCCAGTAAAATTATAACACATACATACTGTCAACTGCACTTGACACTGACACCTTTCAATCAGAATTTTCTTAATATAGCAGCTGTTTCCACAGTTATAGCATAGCGTGCTAATATATGTCATATTTAATTTCTTTATAATTTTTTAAGTCTATATCCATTTAATATGAAATATAAAATGCATTCAAATCGTATAGAGAATAAAATATTCTTTAATATTTATAATAACATTAAATGTAAAAAAAATGATATTTAACATCGTTTTTTCAAGAAAACCTGTTAAAATCTTCAAATGGGTGTACTTCCGGTTGACCAATTCTAACCAAAATCTAATCAGCTCTTCACATGGATGTAACGAAGAAGAATACGAAAGAATTATAATTTTTTAAATTGTAGTTTTAGAGTTATCGTAGACGAAAATTTTGTTACACACACACATCCACACACACACACGCACACACACACACACACATACAGACATCATCGTAAAAATAGTAAAATCGTATTCTAGGGACCCTAAAATGTGCTTATTCATCAAAAACTCACCACCGAATTTTTTGACCAAAGACAATACCTTCCTTACCTAAAGGTGACGGAAGGTAAAAATCGACCAAATTCCGCCATTATCTATGCACTGAGAATTTTTGGAAAAACAAAAGCACATCTGAGATGGCCCTATATAGGTGCACAAAAAGTTTCATTTAACAGACATTGTATCTCTTATAGTTCTCGAGATCCCAATGGTGGTAGCTTTAAATGGGATATACTGTATAACAAATGTTTTCAGAAAAAGTTAGACATCTTCATCAAATGGAAATGTTTCATTGACACAAGAGGTTGGTCCTCTAAAGTAAGGGGATACGAAATCTAGTTTTACAACACTGATAGGAGACCATTATCTTCAATGCGACGCAGTTTTTTAAACCTTGTCTTATTTATCTCTGGACGATGTTATTTATATCTACTTCCCGGATCGTCAGAAATATTCCTGTCTGTATCTGTTGTTCGTTTTGGTATTGCCGGCCATTATTGTATTATTTTCTGCTAAGAAATGCCCAAAAGTCTTCAATAAGCCGCGCCTGCGAAACATTTTTTATACTTTCTCTGTTTTCTATAAAATATTGGCTCCTTAGTGGTCTGCAGCATCTGGAGATTCACTCAAGCTGGACCGTTGTCTATTTGGTTACATTATTTCTTTTTTCGAAATTTTAAATCATTTCTGACCAATGTTCTGCCAGCAATCATCACTAAAATTCTAAACCGTCGAGATATTTCGCGCGATGACTTTCTAACTTTGTCTTGGGCAATTTTAATGATGTCTGCTGATTCGATAGCATAGCGTTGATTTACAACATCGTTTTGATTTTGACAATGTTTCAATTTTAGAGTATGACAGTAATTACAAAAAAAATATTTTTTTAGAAATGACATATTTATAATAATAAAAAAGCGTAAATATTAGATCTGATACGGAAGATCTGTCGAAATGCTATCAATTTGTTTTAAAGTTATACAATACATTTAAATTTCGCGCTAATTGTTAATTTTAATGAGTTTATTCTTGTTTTATTTATATTTACTCTGCTTAAATCAACGGCATTCTTGTTTAGATTTTAAAAGATGTCCGACGTATTATTAATTGTTAAAATATAAAAAAAATGTATCCATAAACAATTCACAGGTTCTATGTATTTTATTGTATTCTTTTTTTGGAATCGTGTATAATGTCTATGTACAAATTATTTACATTTATATTTCTTCGATCTTAGCACTGATGAAGGTGTAATAAACGCCGAAACGAATGCATATGAGGAGTTGGTTTTTTATTTTGATCCTATTCCAACATCCGAAGATCCTGACCAATTGTAAATATTACTTAATTTAAAGAAAACCAATTTCTTGGGGATGTCTGCCCAGGGATTAAATAAATTTGATTTTTCTTTATCATCGACGTTTCGGTTTTTATTTTAACCTTAATCATGTATATTTTTTTGATTCATTATTAAGGTTAAAATAAAAACCAAAACGTCGATGTATATTTTTTAATCCCTGGATTGACATCCCCAAGAAATTTGTTTCCTTTAAATTTATATTTACAGTCGAAATTTTATTTCCAAAAATTACTTGTAATACTCGTAGTTATTTATAAACTAAGTGCGAATAGACATGCTTCATGGTCAATGTTTTAAAGCACGAGAAAAGCGAGTGCTTCAATAACGTCCATTACTCATTTTACGGTTTTGTTTTCTGCAAGATTGAATGAATTTTAGCGTTTGTTACACTTGCAAATGTATATTTTTATAAACATATAATTTTATTTAACTGAATTTCAAATATTGTGACGTCAAATCTTTAATGCGTACATTTCTTGAGGGAGTAAAGTAAGAACTAAAGTTGTTTACAACTCTCAACATTGTCATTTGTCATCAAACCAAGTGTTAACAGTATGAAATTTTGATTAATATAAAATTATACACTATTATAAATCACTTTGAAGTTGTGACGTCATAACGTTTTACCACGAATAGTTTTTATTAAAATTATGAATGATAAGTTTCATATTTTAATAAAATTTTCGTATAAAATAATTTACAATTAGGAATATTTTGATAATTTGATAAAAAAATATGCACCTTTTTTTTAGTACCGGACTCCATTGCGCAAATGCTGGGATGACGCCGTCTCACAAGAGGTTTGTATCTAACAAAATTATTAACACAGTAAATATTTAGTCGAGATATTTGTAAATTCGTGTATAGTCTGTGATAATTTGAATTTGAGATTATGTTTTAATTTGACAGTTGATTACAACAAATGGTATATATTGACATAAATTTATTGAAATATATTGCCGATTATTAGTAATTTTGTGGGTGTTTATACACGAAAATCGCGGAAATGCCATATTATATAATAAATTTTATTGTTTTAATGATTATTTTGTTGTACAATGTCCGGGAAAGTCAGTTTTTTTTCCAAAATTTCCCGGTCATCGGACATCGAGAAATTCACATTTCCGGTTGTCAGTAGCGTCCGTAGTATTAATATGTATAACTACGAGTAATCCTTACGTGAAGATAGATATGGAAACAATATCTTAAATTTAATTCATAGGGGAATTATATTAAATTTAAATTTGCTTCAAATGATACCTTTCTGCGTTCCCATTTTAGTTTTCATTTTGAGAGCATGTACCTCAACTTGATATAGTTTAGTTAAAAATAATTTCTTTGCCTTCTATAATCCCTGTAATTTCGACCGCATATATGGAGAACTTATAGCAATAGAAAATAGGTTTTACTTACAAGCTCTTTCTTACAACAATTCGTGCAGATTTTTCTAGGTATACTTACAAGAGCCGTACTTGTTAATATTGCAATATCAATAACACAATACATAATTTTGTTTTTCATTTCACTTATTTATCGTTGTCAAAAACAATTGTGTAGTCTATTCTCTACAGTACTTATTATTAAATATGTGAAAAATAATTTTATCATATGGAAAATTATCAGCAAATAGTGGAATACGGCCCTAGAGTAACAGCATCCAGTGAAACATTTTGTTAGTGGTCGTTCTTGCAAGGCAGGAACTTTTGCGCAAGGAAAAACTTGCTTTTTAATTAACACCCTGTATGCCTACTCGTAAATCTTTCAGTCTAATAAAATTTTGTTGTAAATTTTCACTGTAAAAGACTATCTCATTACACTAATCACAAATGTAAAGTTTATTTAGAACAAACTGCATGATAATAATTAAATTTCTGTGATTAGAGTTATATCTTTCAGAGATGAACTTTGCCATTGTCAACTTTCAAAAATAAGGAAATTGTACTATTAGAATTTTACACTCGTGAATTAAAAATCGTGAATATTGAATTAAATATGAAGAAAATAATTAAAATTTCATCCACTTATATGCAGATTCCTTCATATCTCGTGTTTAATTTATCTAAGACGGTTCTGCATTTTAATAAAATTTCTCTTACTCATATGAAGTGCAGTTTGTGGAGTAGAGATATGAACATGTACTTGCATACAAGTACACTAATGCTCAGAAGCTTTTAAGAAATCTGACTGAAGTCTGTAATGTTTTATTTGTGCAAGACTATAGCTGCTTTATATTATAACTCAAACACAAAAGAAATAACGTTTTTAATCTTGTCAAATTTAAATAATAAATCGTGGGAAAACGAATAACTGTAAAATGTAAGGCAGGGTATTCATAGAAGCCAGGAGTTACTTTCAATCTGCAGATTACAAAGAGAATAAGACTACATTTATAATTTAACAAAAAATGAATTATAACACGGATCCATTTTAATTTCATTACTTACATTTTTTAATAGAATGAACTACAGCAGCATTTTGTTTATATTTCGAATATGTTATCTCTACTCATGACAATTTAAGTAAAGAATATTAAAATTTTAACTGTTTGCGTTAAAAATAGGATTGGTCAAAGTTTTAACCTAAGGACCACATAGATATCTATCTCTTATTTGAAATTAAGTTGCGAAAGTTTAGTTGGAACTAAAGGTGCGTTCACAAATGAAAATTAGGTTTAGATTTATGGTTTATACTTTAGATTTAAAGACTTTGGCCGCATATTACGTAATGACTCCATCCACACTTCAGAATTTAGGGTCTCTAAATCCAAATCATAAAGCTAAACATTGCAAGGTCCAAACTTTAGGTTTATGATTTAGTTTGACGTCACAAACTTCATCAATGAGAACGAGTCTGAAATGATATAGATATATACACCCATCTTTAGTATCCACTTGGTGGATTCGGTTTCTTTAAACAAATTCGAGAAGAACATGGAGACTGTCATAACTTAATTGCTGGAATATAACCAATAATGCCAAGCGAATGACAGTTTCACGGCGCACAGGTCTTTTGTTGAGTACTGTACTGCTCTACCGACGTTTTAATCTTGTTTTTGAAGCATTTACACAGATGTCTGTACATAGTATATATCAAAACTAATTTTCAGGTAATTTAAAATTACATCTGTGACTGACTTACTTAAACAAAAACCATAAACCTAATTTTCATTTGTGAATGCACCTTTAGTTAATAAATTTTTTATTGTTCTGAGTAAAAATATGGAATTAAACATATACTTCAGGTTTTGGAGAAAAAAGTAGAATACCCGCCATACTCACCAAGTAAAAGGAAAGAATGGTGTAATTATTGTTGAAGGAAACTACTTTGAAAATATTTATCAACCACTTGCCTTAATCTCTTTAATTCTAGCATGGCCCTTGAATAAGGCCTCTGATGGGCTGCATGTGAATTAAAAACGTAATATTTATAAAACATTTCCTAAGGTCATCGTAGGCCCAAAAAAAGGCGCATATGACCAACGGGCCGATGTTTCTAGTTTGCCCACCCGTGATTAAAATAATGACGTTATTATCAATTTTTATGTGAGAGCATATTGACATACTCAGCATTGAATAATAATCATAATTTTCTTATTTAATCTGTCATTCAAATAAAACTAAGTATATCCACAAACACATTTATAGTAGTCCAGCGTTGGCTTGATATAAATTTCGAATCATGGTTTATATTCAATTATTTTTTCTATTCCCATGCTTGAAGTAATAGTTCCACACACATTGTTCGCATTACGCGAAGTCTAACTAAGAGCTCTTATATTTTTTTTAAAAATATTCATAAATTATTGGCGAACATGACAGTAGTGAAAAAGATTTCATTTGATGTTTCCATATATTCTAAAAATGTAATATGTTTATAAAAATAAAATTATCAAGAGCTCAGATCTTTTATGTTGTCTCGAAAATTCGAGATATTCGAAACAATATCATGAGTAACATGTACTAATTTATACTCACAATAATTTTATCTAACAACAACGGTAGAATTTATTTTAAGTCGTTTTCCGCCAAGTGATTCATCAGACTCACTTATAATTCCTCGAATACATCTCTGGACCGTTGCGATAAGTTTTCTTTCTTGAACGTTGAGTTGAGCTCAACTCCTATTTATCTACTGCAGCACAGCGACCCCTGCATTTTTCCTACCGTAGGTCATTACCTGTGCAAATCTTAATTATGAAGAACGGTTTACTGCTAACCGCTTGTTGGTAATATTCGGCTTCGTTCGCTCCGCTGCTATAATGAACCAGTGCAATTTAATTACGAACAAATGCATTACGATTTGCCCTAGCGCTTGTTCTAACCATCCATCGCTCAACTGTTTCGCTTGCATTGCTTGTGTTTTGTTTCTAACTGTATGCAATAAAGTAAGATGATCGAGTGGGTTCGCCCGTGTATTGCGAAAAAGAAGAAATGGTAATAGTGAAGAAAATTGAGTAATTTACTGAGATATATACCGGTTAATCATTTTTAGTCTGGCAGCCCTATAATTGCTACATGCCGATAACTAATGATAGATATGCCTACATTATTTGAAAGAAAACAGTTCATTTTGCGTACATAGGATACATGTACTCGTTTGTATGTATTTTATTGCTCTATTTCCCACAATTAATCTTCGCCAAACTTTCTTATTCAAACAAATTTTGCTGAATCTGCATTTGTAATATAGTGTGTTCAAAAAAACTCGGATTCGGAATAGGTTATGAACAGAGAAGCGCATGTCTGATCATTATTCAATTTAAAATTCAAGTTGTCAAAATTAATCTTAAAATGTAATTTTCGTAAAATTCTTTGTAACAGGCTGCAAAAGAATATTGCCATTTAATTTAATAATAAATAAGATTCAAGAAGAAAAGCTTTGATTTCTTTAGATGACATTTTTGACAATATCTTATGTCAATTTGACAATTTTAAATATTTTTAAATTAAGACATGTTTCTTTGCTCATAGCCTACTCCAAGTTAGGTTTTTTTTAACACACTTTAATATGATATTTAAACGACAACGTGCTATGGTTGATTAATTGAAAAAAAAAAAACAGCAGGTAGCACCTCGATCGTCAAACTTCACACTCGCACGATATTTTTCACTTTCGATACTCGTTATGAAATATACTATATTATGGACCTGATTCTCAACTATCACTTCATATTATTTTACAATAAGAATATAATTCATGAGTCACGTGACATGTTTTTCGCCAGTCAACATTGAGAATCTCCCTAGTTACATGTCTATCACGGCGATGATAAAAAACAAAGAAATTATCACCTTATGTATATTCGTTACTAAGGGATTTGTTTTCTTTATTTTACATTGATAGTTAATTTTGAATATAAAAATGTGCGATAATCGTTCGGTTGATATCAGCAACGATGAAAATAATAAGGCAATTGTCAAATTAACCATATTGTAATACAATATATTAAAAGTTATGTCACAAAAATTCATTATATTCTCTCATTAAATATAAGCTCGTGATATGATTAATAATCAAAGATATTGCTCGTGAAACCGGAAAAGCACATTTTGCAACTCGATTTTACTTGAGAATATCATCGATGGTAATCATATTACTTGTTATATTAGGTACGTATGATGATAAATTTATATTATATCACTTGTCAATGTCATGATACTATTTGTCAAATATCACAAACACATGCGCCAAATTTGTATTTTCTTGTTATGCGCAACAAATAGCTACATATAATGTCACACTTTCTTATTCATTTATATCAGATCACTTTGCAATTGAGAATAGCTTCAAGTGGTAAAGTGAAAATTTTTCACTGCGTCGGTGAAAATTGAGTATTGGGTCCTACGTAACCATTTGTGGTTCTAACAAGTGACAACCGATCTTCCATAGTTTCCAAGATTTGAGGCAGTGAAAAATGAGTTTTTACGGGGTTTACGTCTCGAAAACTATAAGAGTAATGACTTTGATTAAATGTGATTTTTTGTTTACCTTTCAGAGGTCAACTTAGATGTGCTTTTGTTTTTTTAAAAAAAATCAAATATTGTACTATGTTAAATGTTGTGACGACCTTGGCCAATATTTAATTTTCAAATAACTTCGTAACTATTACAAATTAAGAAGAATGGTTCATATAAAATTTTATTGTTTTTTTATAGTCTATTTACTGACATAGACAAAATTTTGTTCGATCACTATCTTTGTCAGTTGGACTAAGAATTTTGGTGCAGCCTCTTCTTAAAAATTTTACTTAAAAAATGAGATATGAATTTGTAAAGTTTATAATTTGGCAAGTGACGTATAACATGTCGACAAACTGTTAGTTAGGGGGGTGGAGGGTACAAATTTTTAATGTTCGGATAGCTGAAATATTTTTATACTATAAAATTATACGTTATATTCATGAAGAAATTATTATTAAGCATAAATAACATAAATAAAATGCATTTTTTTTTTCTTATAATTTATAGAACATTGAAACAGTTTCACCATTGTTTGGCAATATTGTGACACAAACTATGGCGGAGGGAGGCACTAGTGTTTGTCCATTGATGGTTTCACGATAAGCGGGAGTACAAGACGCGCGAGTTTCGCTTTTTAAATCAGGCAACTAATCAAATTGCCCAGGAGATGATACGTCATCCTAATTTTAAACGACTTCAATCGCTTGTAGTTTCTGAGCTAATTAATATTTAAACAAAATTCTTTCACTAATACTCATTAATTTAAGTATATTTTCGCATTTTTTTCTATAAGCTAATTAAAATTTAACTATGGTACAGTACCCCATTTAACTGCAAGCGGTGCAGCCGGGAATTCAGTTACCAAACTTTTCTTATTGAACTTAAATAACCCTTGTGGAATATTCTTTATAACAGCTATGAGTTGCCGTGAAGTGACATCTTGTAAACTTTCTCAAACAAATAAATACAGTTTAAAAAGTTTTATATAACAAAGTTAAACGGTTTTGATCTGGAACAAATATGCGTGATAATTTCATTATTCGGAGGTGATAAGAAAAGAACAACATATTATGCAATATACATTTATTTATGTATAGTCAAACACGTTTATTACAACAACGGTTATAATAAGGTAATTGAGGCAAGGAACAAACTTTATATTACTTTATAACATGGAAGTGCACTGATATGAACGAAGAATATCAATCCTATGGATATTGTATCATTGGTCGCAGTTTTTAAGAAAACAAAACATTTATGCTATTTTATGATAGTAGAACGTGCATACTAATATCATTTTATTACCATTAAAATTGTATATTTCATAAAATATTTTTCAATATTTTACAATACCAATGGCCCGTATTATGATCCCACTTTTATAGATATCTCTTGTTAAAAGTAACATTATTTAACTTCAAAAATATTATATAGAGGAGCGCGCTTCGTAATAGCGATATTATTTTAGTAGTGCGACATATCGACAAGTACATCGTTGTAAAGCAAAGAAAAATATATATTTTTCGATGAGGTTGCTGGAGTCCGCATAACAATTCTAACTTTGAGGGCATCGTCATTCGAAAGAAAATAAAAAAGTGCTCTAAAGATATGTGCAAACCAAAATTCAGTATCGTATGGAAGTTATTTGCAAAAATTAAAATTAGCAAAAATTTCTTTTTTTTAATATTTAGCAAGATATGCATTTCCAGAAAAAAACCGTCATTAATAGTTATTTATGTACCTAGGACTAAAAATTGCATATTGTAGCAGAGCTTGAGTTTGCAAATAAGAGAGGCTATATAACTATAATATGCATTTTTGCCGAGATGCATATTACATTTTTCTGCCTACCAAACTAATAATAGTTCTAGAAGGGTATACACACAATTAAAATAATTTTTAAAACGTGGTAGGCTTTGCGGACAAAAAAGGTTTGCGGACGAAAAGTGATGGCTTAGCGTAGGAAAAAGGTATACGGACGAAAAAGATTTACGTACGAAAAAGGTTTGCGGACGAAAAGTGATAACCTTGTGAAAAGTATCATGTTTCAAGTTCGTAAAATTTCACTTTTCGTACAGATAGACAGAAAAAAGATTTTTTCTACTCCCACTTCAAAAAGTTATCATTTCTTCACAATCTGCAGAATGAATATGTAGGCAGTACTAGTTAACTGAACGGATATAATTTCATATCCATTCTAGGATGGATATGAAATCCACGAATCACAAATCTCGAAGTCGTGTAACGTAGGCAACTGTCTATTCATTTATTACAAGAGTAAGAAGATGAACGATACAAATGTCATATTTGACATTTCAATGTTGTCATTTAGATGGAAATATTTTCGGTATTAAAAAAGATTTGAATAATTTCATAACAATTAACTGAATTATATCGCATTGCCAAGTCAAGGTTATCCTTTAGATTTGGCAATAAAAAATCGTAAGTAGTATGTAAAAGTATTGTATACATATAAAATAAAATATTATTTTAATAACAAATGTCATTAAGAAAGCCTAGGAAAACAAGTACATAAAATAATATTAATTAATAATGTTCAATAAAATTTCAAATTTCTCTAGTTCACATTTTCCTTCTTGTCCTTAGTCGTAGAAAAAGTATGCTGTACAACTCGAGTGGAATGTCCATATCGCCTTCGGATGATTGAACACTCCGCCTACGGCGTCGTGCTCAAACTTTATCCTCATGCGATATGGACATCATATCCACTCTTGTTCTACAAACTACTATTCTAATGGGGTAACTTTTTCTAAATTAACCGATCGTGTCTTCCATAGTTCTCAGGACCTTCCTGTTGAACACGTTACTGTGGACAGCCTGTATAAATAATAATAAAGATGTAAATCTAAGGTTGCTATTACTGCTAGGTAATTGTTTCTTTTTTATTAGTAATTTAGCTATGTTTAAATTATGTAGGTAAAAAATTTTGCTGTACAATTTGCTTGCAGTTTCGAGAGTATAGCACGTAAATATACTACTATCTTTCGAGAAAACCTTCAATTATTTTAATTACACAAAAAGGCAGCTAACAAAGCTAATTAGAAAATAAATTTATTTTAGAAAGTAGTACAGGTTATGTACGATGCAATTAAAAATATTATAAAACTAAAACTGAATTTTCTCTTACTAAATAGGTGAACGTGATACTATTTGTTCATTATTTACATAGTTTGCGAGGACGAGGAATATCACATTACAGGAATATACGTTATAGTATATTAAGTATTAAGAACGGTAATTCCTTAACGTTCGTGATGCTTATTTAAAAGAAAAATAAGATATGAAAATTATTTTGACATATTACATTTTTTTATTTGTCATTTTTGAAGTAAGCTTTGATTTTTGTTTTTATTTATTTACCGTCTCGCCTCCTGAACGGTAGGTGAAGCACATCACTTACCGACGTGAGTCACATCACTTACCATTCAGTAATTTGTAAATAAGACCTACTGTCTTGGAAACACTATCGGTAAATATAAAAAATAACCCGATAGTGCAAAAAAAAATTATTTGTATTTTCATAATTTTTCATTTACTTACATAAAATTTCGCAATTTCCAATAAAATGGATTGTATTGACATGAATCTTACCATTCATGTAAAAAATAGCTTTTTACGTCCACTTTATGTACTCTTTTTTTCATTAAAATGCGTTTATAAAGTACGTTTTTTTTAACACAATAAAAGTGTGAAAAAGCACCTTTTTAACGTAAACGGGTGTAAACATGAAACGCTATGGCATTTTTCTCACACTTATTGTAAACGTAAAAAAATGTATGCAACTAAACTAGAGTAGTAAGACTATACTTTTTATTCATGTTACATCAATAACTATTTATCATCAGAAATTTTATCTAAACGTACTACTCATGTATGTATATTCTTAAGAAAATAAAATTAAATAAATGAATAAAATTAGGGTTATTAAACAGTCACCTCAAAGGCACTTATAGCTATGGCGTAAAGCACATGGCGGTCACTAAATTAAGGAAACAACAGTTCTCTTTCTCATTAGCTTCTTGTTGGCTGGGTACCAGTCTGTTTTTGCATTAATGGCGATTCCATTACCAATGAAGTTCGAACCTCATTCATATGTATAGGTATATCCTTTTAAGAGGATTGGCAATAGAAGTCAACGAAATCATGATTAAAAAAATTACGTAATTGTATAATATAAATAAATATGTATGAGATAAAATAATGTTACGCTGTTTAAAATTATAAATTTAAATATTGAAATCGATTATAAAATATTTTGCCTAAATTCACATACGATCATTTTTATTGAATGCAAGTTCAACTGAGAAAGTTAATTGCATTTGCACTTACGTAGGTATGTGTAGTGATCATGTAGATACATATATGTGCAAGCAAAAGTAACTTCCTTAATTGAACGTCATATATTCAAAAAAATGTGTATATGTTTCAAAAAACAAAAAATATAAACGAGTATCAATCAGAAATAAATTGGGGACATTGTGTTACTTTCGTTATTATATGAATGAATAAACAATTGTTTATACAGGGTGTAAATGAAATAAGTGCATTAAATTTAACCAGTAATGTAACTCGACAAGAGCAACAATATTTCTTAATAACTTTTTTTTCTAAGACTTTTAGATTTTGAGTTAAAATTCTTTAAAGATTTGCTGCATATTTCGGCGCGCGCCCATGGCTGCTGTCGTCAGCTGTCGTATTCAAGTGGGATACAAACAGCTCAAAAATTATCGGTTATCGGTTACACTTGCAGTCACAGTAATTAATAAACGAATCAACGGAAATAACATTTATTATTAATTAATTCGTAATAGTACAATTTTTAAAATAAAGAAATTTAAATTTTGGATAACAAAATTATAAAGTTATGAATTAAACCAGGCTTTTACACCTATGAATAGAGGAAGACAAGGAGGAACGAGGGGTAAGAGGTATCGAGGAAGAGCAGAAGCATAGTTATTAGGTTATGAGATGATTATTTATATTCGACAAATCATAATAGTTTAAATACGTTATTCAAAAAATGTAAGTACAAACTTTTGTCCATTTAAACGAGGTACATGAGTACCAATAATTAGTCGTCCATTTATTGTTCCCTCAAACGTTTTTTAATGAAAATTTTTACAGCATTTTCGTCTGTTGAAATGTGTATTGTGCATAAGAAATACACCTTCCCAAGTAAATTCAGTCTCATAAATGAACATTATGAGCCTTCCCAAAATCGAAGTCTACTGAAAACATTGATCTTTTTGCACATGATATGGATACAACTGTTGCTTTATTTAAAATTGTCATATGTGACACTTCGTATTGTGATAAAGATGTACAGATTAACAAATGTGCGAATATTAGGAACAGTATGATTTGGAAACGCTCCGTCTAAATGCGATGGCAACTCTATGACACTGTCTTTATATCAACCACAAATTAAAATGTAGTATAGATACGAATAAATAAATAAACCATAGGTAAGTAATTACAATGTCTGTGTACTCGCTATTTGTAAACGTAAGCATTTTGACAGAATTTCACCTTATAAACAAAATTATTACTAATGTCAATATTTAATTGCAACAACTGACAAGACTGTCAAATGCTTAAACAAAATTTTCATAGCTATTGCTACTGCATTCAATTATTAGAAAAATACGTGGAACGACTCGTCAATTTACGGGGTGGTAAAAATGCTAAAAAAAATATGCGATTTCGAGAAAAAGTTATTAAGAAATATTGTTGCTCTTGTCGAGTTACATTACTGGTTAAATTTAATGCACTTTTTTCATTTACACCCTGTATGTTAATCTGGTTCATAAAAATTTAATCAATGATTTAAAAAAATCACTTGATTTATACCAGGTCCGCCCTATTTACGACAGAAGAAATTTTGAATAAACTGGAAACATTCCCTATAAAATTTACAAATAGTCTTAAATAATATTATTCCTACAATTTATTTTTTTTAAAGAATTCTTGGAATATTATGTAAAAATAAATAAATAAAAAATTACGAGAATTCGTGCAAGAAGTAGAACAGAATGTAAATAAAAATTAGAGAAATTTGATACTGTTATAAATATAATAGAGTAGTATTAAAGCTTGGTAATAACAGTGAATTAATGCTTACGAGCGGTAATTAGTTAGAACTAAAGGTGATGTAATAACTTTATGAAAGCCTGAATTTATTTATATATTGGTGATACAAAATGTTAATTATCGAATAAAATTATATTCTTAGGCTTCTCAGGCCCGCTCTTACCACCACGAGTTAAAGTAACAGTCACTTATAATTAATGGATATATTGCAAATTTATTCTTACCACCTTTAGTTAGAGTTAACTGGAAGTTATAACTACTGTTCGCATCGCTTCTAATTCAATTGTTAATAAATAGTTACTTTAACTAGCGGTGGTAGGATCGCGCCTCAGACAAATAAAGCTATACTTTTCTTTGTAGTTTTTGTTCAATATATGGCGTTGTATTAACCAATCAGCTGATACATGAAATGTAAACAGCTTAACCATTTATTATCACACTTCAAGTTCTCAACACTTGCAGATTTGACTTAAAGTTTCTAACACTTACAGAAAAAATCTGATGTGGCCAGCACATTACCTTCCGTCAATTCACGGATCACCTCAACTGCGTCAATTCTATGTATTTTGTACAAATTTCATACAGAAAGTTCCTTGCTAAAAGTTATATTTCTTGTACTTTATCTTCCAGCAGTTGCATGTATCTTATGCAAATTCCATACAGAAAATTTATAGCAAAAGATCCTATATTTCCAGTAAAATTATAAGACAAACAGACTATGTTAATTTCACTTGACACTGACATCTTTCAATCAAAATTTTCTTAATATAGTAGCTGTTTCCATAGCTATGGCTACTTTATGAAATTTAATTTCTTTATATTTTTTTAACTCTATATCCATTTAATATTAAGCATCAAATGCAGTCAAATCGTATAGAGAATAAAATATTCTTTAGTATTTATAATAACATTAAATGTGAAAAAATGATATTTAACATAGTTTTTTCAAGAAAAACTGTTAAAATCTTCAAATTAGAGCACTTCCGGTTGTCCAATTCTAACCAAAATCTAATCAGCTCTTTACGTGGATGTAACGAAGAGAAATACGAAAGAATGATAATTTTTAGAATTGTGGTATGGAAGTTATCGTAGACGAAAATTTTGTTACATACACACACGCACACACACACACACACACACACACACACACACACACACACACACACACACACACACGGACACACTCACACGGACACACACACACGGACACACATACATACACACATACATACACACATACATACACACATACATACACACACACACACACACACACACACACACACACACACACACACACACACACACGGACACACACACATACACATACACACACACACACATACGCACGCACGCACACACACATATACAGACATCATCGTATAAATAGTAAAATCGTATTCTAGGGGCCCTAAAACGTGCTTATTCATCAAAAACTCACCACTGAATTTTTTGACCAAAGACAATACCTTCCTTAACTAAAGGTGACGGAAGGTAAAAATGAACACGCAAGCGAATTTTACGTAAATTTCAGGCAACATTACTACGAGAATTATATAAACCACTTAAGAATATTATACTTCGTTACATTGCAAATAAAATATTTTGACATTTATACCTCCGTTAATAGTTCAGTATTGTACGCACAGTGCGCAGGTCTAGTATGAAACTTGGATGGAAATCCGGCAGTATTTACGCGAATTCGCTTCCTTGCTCGTTTTAACTACAAGTATCAAAAAGTTTACTTCAAAGAATGTGAAAATAGTTGGATATACTGTTTTAATGTGTTGGATGAATTAGGCGTCCCGAAAGTGGACGATATCGACCCCTTGGGGTCGATGTGACATTGTTAGAAGTCGATGGAAAAGGTTAATTCAAAATTACTAATATAATGGAATGGTTATGCATTTCTATCTAAACATTTTAACTGTTTACATTTCATATAATTTCAGATTCCGAATTATTTTCATTGGACTATCTTTTACATACATACGTATTTATTATTAATTAATTAGTAAAATAAAGGGGGCTGATCAAAAGTCAAGAAATTCTTAAATGGGTGTCTACAGTCACAGACGTTTGGGGACCTCCGGAATAGGTTTATACACCATATTTAACTTTGAAAAACTAGTATGTTTTTTAAACAAAACATTTTCTCAAAACTAATATAAAATTTAGCCAAAAAAAAAGTATAATGATAAACGGACACTTTATATTATTGTGGAGAAGAAGAATGTATCATTTTTATATGATTTTAAATTTCCAATTTAACTTTATCCTGTTATTTTACGTATTCAAGTAATACACGTCATTTGTTTTATAAATTAAGGTCCAGTTTTTCAATCTCTGGTTAAAATTTTTGCTAACACTTAAATAAACAAAATTGAAACGAAATGAATTGTCAAATGGCAGATTTATCATTTGCTGTCAACAAAACGATGTAATATTGTTTACCTAACTGGAAGTTAAAATCTTAACTGGAGATTGAAAAACTGGCCGTAAATGTTTTAAGTATGCACTATATTTAGTTAACCTTGTTATCTATATAAATTTGTAAATTCATAAACGTCTGTGACTTAATTTGAATTTAAAATCGAACAAATAAATGTAGAATTTCTTCAAATAGCATACAAACAATTGTCTTGTTGATAACCTGAAGAATAAAGCTGATTAGTGTTTTAAGGTCAAAGACAGCTATGAAAATAAAACAAAACCCATCAACACTTATTCAGAAATAATAAGTCGGGTGTATGCCCGGCATATTATCATATAAACTATCCATTCTAGCTTTGTTCACCACAATGGATGCATTTTTATTCAAAACAGCTATTGTCATTTTGGACAGATTCGAAAACTGGTTTTTTTCCTTTGCGCCAAGTCGGTAACGTAGAACTCTGCACACGTGTTAAAGTATAGAATTACTAATGCGCATATTCACAGATAGAAAATCTGATCACAATTTATTACTTAAAAGTGTCGTTTTATTACTCATTTAAATATTAATTTGAAGAAGTAGTAAAATATTACTCCTGATTTTCGACTAATGTATTCGTTTTTCTAACAGATTCTGATTTTATCAAAAGAGTAAAATACACGCTAAATTGTATATTAAATTAGAAGAAGTAACACTTTACCTTTTAATGATATAGAAATTTGGTTAAAAACCTGATTTGACCTGCTCGTTATTTCCCGCTATTTTTTATTTTGTGCATTTAATCATTAGAAAATATATAGTTTCTCTTCAAATACCTATACATATTCCTATTTAATCTATTGTATTCCTAATATTTATTTATTTCATACTTTATTTATTTATTTATTTATTCTATTTTACGTTGCTAATTTGAGTGTGGGCAATGAAAAATTACAGTACCGGGGCCGGGAGGAGTTGCGGCAACATTTCGGGGACTGTTTATTTTTAACAAAAAGAAACATGAAACGTCAAACTCAATTTCTGATTAATTTATTTCAAATAGCACAATTTGAAACTTATAAACGATTAATATAGTACAAGTAGAATTTTCACAAAAGTTGACATGCACCATCGGTAGTTATTGTGGGTAGTGGAAACTTCTTGATGTTGCTGGAGCACTTGTACCATTACAAAAATTGCGGATTTTTCATCAATCACAAAATAACCGGTATTTGGTGGGAGCAAGCTTCACCGTAGCCTCGCCACATTTTGAAGAAATTTCACTCGACAAATCACATATATCACCAAAAGAATATGCAGCTGTCATTTTTGACAATGAAAACAAAAAATACAAATAAAACAAATACACATAAATGTCGCAAATTCAAAGATGATGTGACCTAAGTTAAATAGACATATTTTGAATTAATATAAATTTTAAAACACGTAGACGGAATGAAATAAAATGTTGTACGTCATATGGCCGTTATGTAGTATTACGATACTCATTCCGAAATTCCTGACCCAGCCTTATAACGTAAATAACAATTCTTAAAATTCTACCATTATTAAAATAAAATTATTTTTTGACAACGAAAAGATTTTACTCTTCATAAATTTGTTTAGATGTGTACATACCACTGAAAATACACAAATATAATTTTTCTAATGTAGAGGTGTAGCCAGAATGTCAATATTTCCATTTTCACTTTAAAGTAAAGTAGGTCCCTATTTTTAATTTTAAAAATACCTACATAGATAAGTTGGTATCAATTTAAGTTTGAACTCAAATTAAAAAAAAATGTTCAATTATTACTTATTCATTTTTTATTTAACCTGAATAGTTATAAGAAAAGTACGTACATATATTTTAGACAAAAATGTTACATACAAGATGGTTATATCGTGACAGCCTCGCACAGCAGTTTCTCTCAGTAAAAGAATTTATAAAAGGAGATATTTAAAAATTTTAAGGGTTATTAAGATAATTAAATTGTCGTTGTAAATATCATATAATTTTTTTTAAAAAACATTAGTATATTAAAATATATATTTGAAAAGTACGTGAAATTTGCTATCCAACTATATAAAAACAATCGTATGTTGTATTATTAAAAAATAGAATAGCGAATGATTAAATTAATATACTTTTGTTAAATTTAGGAGGCTTTGCATTTCATTTATTTTATATTACTCCTTTCAAATATAAAGAATACCAATTAATTAAATATTCAAATTGATGTACAATTACTTTAATATATTTAATTATTATATCTGTTATTTCATGTCATTAGAAACTTCTTATTCAAAAAATTTGTATTGCAATGCCTCCTACATTTAATAAAAAATTAATATTTTAATCATTCGCCATTTTATTTTTTAATAATATAACATATGATTGTTTTTATACAGCTGGATAGCAAATTTCATGTACTTTTCAAATTTGAAAAAAATATATAGGGTGTTCCATTTGAAAATCAAAAGTTGCTATCAATTTCTCCAAAACCGGAAGTAATAATATTGATTGAGGAGTTAACATATTATAATTTATGTTATATAGTTGAAATCGCCAATAGTAATAATAAGCGAGATATTTGCTGGTTTATTTATAGACGGACAGCCTGTATATATATTAATAAATGCGAAAATCTTTCGAAGAGAATTACTACAAAAGTAGTTGGTATCTGGTCATTTTCATAGTTTCATTTATAAACTGCCATGTGAACTGTCGTTAGGTAGTTTTTTAAGCATTCTGTCGTTTATTGTATGAATTAGAAAAAAAACTCGCCCTCGGAATACATTTTCTATAATGCCAATGTAGTTTTGGTTTTTCTCTATTGTAGCAGTATATATCTGAGCCCATAGTGTGTAAACCATTTTAGAATTTTGAATACTTGTGTAAAAGCTCATAAAAATAATATATTCAAATTTCATTTCAATTTATCACTCTGTCGTAAATGCTTCAATGATAGAACCGTCTTGAAAATGCCATAAAGAATTAAAATCTTTGTTTAAAATAAATTTAAAATGTTGCACAGGTTGACAATTGTTTAAATATAGCGATAAATAGATAAAAAGTCAGTTTTTGTAATATTTTGTCTATTTGTAATTACCTACTTTTGTCATAAAGTTTAAAATTTAACCAAAAAGTAAATAACTGACAATATATGCATTTTTTTTTAAATTTGAAGCTAAATTTAAATCTTAACAACTTTTGTAAATAACGCATTTATTTTTAAAATGAAAGGTACATTATTTGAAACTGAAAATAAAAACATCGTAATTCTGGCCACCAGTATATTATAGAAATTAATTATACTTATGCATTTTTAGAAATTTAATGAGATCCAAAAATATTATAAAAACTGTTGTTTTTTCGGATTAATAATTAAACGAAAAATGGAAGTTTCCCATATGATGCAACCAAAATTAATCATATTGTATTCAAAAAAATTTAAGGGAACCTTGTAAAAAAAATATTCATTAATTTTTATAATAAGATAAGTCATGTAAATAAATATGATGCTTATGCTTAAAGGTATTTTCTTTTATTAATAATAATTATTTCAAGCTTCAAATAATATACCTTTTCGGGTTGTCAATTGACTGTAAAATCTAATGAAATCTATGTATATTGGTGGCAAGTTGGTGTACGAAAATATGTTGTCATCGGAATTACGTACGTGCGCAAAGTTTCAAGTTGTTCGGGTACCTCCTCTGGAAGGTCTGGAAGTTAGTCAAAATTGGATTATATGATTTTACCTAACTAACCAACAAACAAGTGAAGTTAAATAAAAACTGGTAAAAATGTCTATGACGGGTCCTAGTTTTACCAGCGTAATTTCTTATATAACATTCTTACATAGGTTAAGGTATGTTTAGAAAAATTGCAAGCGAAAAATGTCCAAATGTTGACATAAAGAGTAAACGAAAAAAATCTAACATTCTCTGTTGTTTTGATAAAAATAATATTGTATTACGAAGTTTATTAAATTTGTTGTAGTATACTCATATTTATCTCATTATTAACTTATAACCTCGCGCACTTAACAAATTTTTGAAATCCATTTTGATTTTGTTAAAACTAATATTTCGGCATATACTCGGGCATACCCAAACTGCATGCCTACAAGATTTTGTCCAAAATTCAATCAATAACCTAATCATTCATTATAATTACTTTTATACCTGACAAAATTTTGTTAGCGATTCGGATATCTCCGGATTCATAGACACATACACCCATGCACAGATATAAATGTGAAAATTTTAAAATCTAAACCAAAATATCGAGTTATAAATGGGTTAATTTAAATTAATCCATAATTCCCATTATACGAAGTATGTAATCTAAAATAACGTTGTTATTGTACTGATTTCTTTTATGTTTACAGTCTAACTTTTTTAACACGCTTAATTTTTCTTTATACTATTTTAAAGCAGTCTGTAATGTTTATTATATATTTGCGGAATAAATTCTAAAATAAATATTTAGTTCAACATTTAAAGGTTATTAAAATTATATTTTCATGTTTGTAAATCTCATAAAATTAGTTCTGTGCAAAATTATTGTTATGATAATTTGAAAGAAGGTCAATTTTACGCTGTTACAAATATACTACAAATCAGTTATTATGAGCACGGTTATAAGTTAATGAATATAACGAGCAAGTCTGGGTGGTCTCTAGATGTTCATTATAAACTAGATCAACTGTATTTTATTATAGTGTCTTGTCAGCCAGCATTCATGATACTGAAAACATGCTCGAAAAGTGAAAATATAGAACAGAATAATATGCAATTATCATACTCGTATTAAATGGGAATTATAAATTTAACATGTTATCACTACTATATTTACAGATAATTTTAATAAAATAGAATGGGATACGAATCAAAGCACATTTATTGCAGTTTTTTAGACAACTTGTATTCGGGTTTTTCTCTAAAACATCTTTTACGCATCAGCTTTAACCCGGCGTTAACAAAATAGGGTCAGCGAACTTCTAAAAGTAATACGTTTTTAATTCTGCTGAATGGGGTAGTTGTGAAAAAATGATTTTTTTAAATAATTATATTTTAACTAATTCTGAATATTTTTAACTAAAAATTATCAAATTTAAAACTTTTCATTCTAATTGTCCGTGGTATGATCACTATAACGTAGAATCGAAGATTGTTAAAAGGATACAGTACGACCAGGCCTTGGCGAGTTTACAGATTCGTTGTGATACTACGACAGTGCAGAGTTAAATAAATTAGTGATAACCAAAGGTTATATTGCAAAATTGTTCTTACCACCTTTGGTTAAAACTAACTGGAGATTAAAACTGTTGTTCGCGTTTGTTCTAACGTCTAGTTTAGTTCTTAACTAATGGTTAATAAACTGTCACTGTAACTAGAGGTGATAGGATCGGGCCATACGTAGTTTAAATAAGTGAGCAATAGTTTAGTCGTACTAATTCAACTGCCGAAGAAAGCAGACTTGTTCGAATTGATTTGGGATGTAACAAATCTCACCTTGTTATTGAAGTTTCAATTTCGATGGTACTTTTGTTAATAATAATAACAACAAAATTTTGTTTATTATTTTATTTATTAGTATACAACCTTGGCTATGATTTGACCAGCAATCAAATACAAAACAGGAAAACAATTTGAAGATATCGAGATTCCCTAATTTAAGCAAATTACCTGAAAAACCTGCTGAAAGAAATTTATAAATCAAAGACGATGCAATGTTTGTTCCAGAAATAAAGATCGGGAAACAAAATATGTATGTATGTGAGGCTATGATCCGTTTGTTGGCTTATACAAGTAGAAAGCGCACATATTGGCACACCCAGAAATGGGTAATAAGTCATGACGATTTTTATTATTATTATCCTGTACTGGTTGTGCCAAGTACTCTTATACTAAAATTATGGAGATTGCATCATAAGGATTACCTAATTTTATTGCAGTAGAAATATTTCTCAAGTTTTTAACAAATTCATTTAATTTGTATTTTTAAATTGTTTTTGTGCATAAGCTATTACTCAAGGCGGTTCTATCATTATAATCATTTACGATAGTTTTTTTAATGGAATTTAAGTATGTTATTTTTCATGAGTTTTTACACATGTATGCAATTTTTTAAAAAGGTTTACCAGCCGTGAGCTGAGATATTTGAAACCAAAATAGAGTGAAAATACATCGGCAATATAGGAAAAGTGTTTCACAAGGAAGGTTTTTTCGTAGTAATTCACATAATAAACCACAGTTTTTTTTTTAAATCTTCCTCACAACAGTTCAAGTGACAGTTTATAGATGAGTGTAAAAAAAACGTCCATTTATAGCTACTTTTATAGTTATTATTTTCAAAATACGGAAAATATGTGATATTCGATTAAATTTTTGCATTTATTAAAACAGATATTTTTCTTTAATATACTAATTGTTTTTTATTTTTATAAGATATACAACAATTTAATTTTCTTAATCACCCTAAACTATTAAAAATTTAGAATATCTATTTTTATGAATTCTTTTACTTGGTAAAACTTTTGTATAAGACTGTCGAGTTACAACCTCCTTAAATCTTTAATATATTATCCTAAAATTTAATTTGAACATGGGCAAAGTAATTCTTCTCGTGCCCCTTGCTATACAGTCATTCATAGTGCTCCTGCCCGAGGGTTAATATGGGGTTCCAACTTCAAGATCAGGAAATTGGTGGATTCGCATCATCACACAAGAATAACTGCAAATATCTAAACATCTAAAGTGCAGCATAATTCTTTATATTGATTTAGTTCCAGTGGTCTTGATTTTGTGTTGGTAGATGGTGTCAAGTTTCTAGTCTGTGATAAGACTTGGTGTATAAACATGGTTTTGTTGCGAGCTAGCGGTGTTGCTGCATACGGCCCTTGGGCTAGCGCCGAGTAGTGCAACAAGTTCGGATTCCTGCACGGGCCTCTGCCTGCACCTGCGGCCGTACAGGTTCCAGTGGCCATAAAACAGTTTGACACTATGAACAATTATTCATTATTTAGCCATATTAGTTATTAGGAACTTACGACGTGAGCGTTAGGTGGCCGGTTGTGATTCGGAAGACCTGGGTTCGATTTCCTTCGACATTAAACTTGAAATTAGAATTATTTACAATTTTCAAATACCATAAGACTGACCCTTGTGTATATATATATATATAGTGTTCTCTCGGCAGCTTTGAGAAGCCGTGAAGTGACGTCTGGTAAACGCCCGTAATAAGGACTTATGAAATTGAAGTCGCGCGACATACACTCTCCCCTCTCGTATCAAGTCATTAGAAAAGGACAACAAGCTTTAAGAAAGAATTAGTTGATGAATTTCGACCTCAATAGATCGATTTTAAACAGTATGCAAATTGTAAAAATAAATTCGTTTTTTTATTATTTAATTTTCGGTCTTAAGTTTCATGTTTACATCTAGTTTCGCTGCAACATGTTTTATCAACTGATGATAAACGTCAAATTCTTACAGAAATAATAATTCGGAAACACAATATTCTCAAGACCATTTATATACTGTTTTAATATCGATCTATTGAGGCCGTGGTCTGTCATGTGATTCTCTTTTCGAGATTGTCTTTTTTTAACGACGTTAGTTCAGAACTCATTATGACGACCACAAAAATCCCCATCATCTCAACTAGCCACGCGATTATTGTTGAATTTTGTGGACCACAAATGAAAGATCTCTATCGAAACAGTAATAAATGTATAAACTAGCGAAATTAGCAAATTTATTTTTTTATTGATGTCTTAATTCTGGTAGAAATAAGTATCAAAGAGTAACTAAATGTAAAACGTAATGTACTAAATTTTAATTAACTTAGGACCTTTTTCATAATAAACTTTACCTTCACTTTAACACTTTAAATTAAAATTAAAGTTGTTTTCGTAGTAATAATTAACACTTTAGCGAGCACTGTACCATTATACCTACTTTAAAATAAAGATGAAGTCTTAAAGTAATTTAAATTAAAGTCTTAAAGTGAGCCTGTTTATGAAAACGACCCATAATGCTATTTTAAATCATTTTTCATTCCTTAACTTAGTTTGTTAAATAAATTTGTAACCGTCTAAAATGAGCTTTATGCGCTTCTTAACAGCTTTGAGTATGTTGGTTATCTTTGAACACATACTGCCTGTGGTTTTTTATTACAGAAATCTACATAAAAATTTATTTCATTATGCACAAATGATTAAAGGCATAATAACTTATTATTTCCATATGCCTTCACCTAAGAAACATTACGCATTATTTCATGACAGTAACTTTTTTTTGTTGATTTCATAATATCTTTCTTAATTTCTTAAGAATGTGCATATTTCCTGTTGCCTATCTAATACCTAAGGAAAAATTGTAGAATAAAAAATTATTATATTGCCTTGTGCTACTAATGCACAAAGAGGAAAATGACATTATAATAAAGAGTGTAAATAAAGTAATTAGTTTTTGAAAAGGAAATGTCACGGTTAAAGACTGTGTTGATTAAAAAGAAATTTTTAGCAGTATTCTGCAACACAAAATAGATATGAAACAAGGTTTTAATATCTTTTTTACAACAATTAATTTATCTATTATAGTAGCTATATGAAAGGCCAGTATGTAAGTTTATTGGCATGTAATATTTATTTCTGGCTAAAATCAACTTTAATTTATTGCTCAAAAGTTACGTTCTGATACTTATAATTTTATTAATGTTTTTTTCTTTGTAAACTGTTAAAACAATATTTAATTTAATTTGCTTTTATTACCTCTTTTGGTTAGAGAGGTATAGGGATCGTGTTGAATATCGCATGTCGAGATTTTGGTAAATGACCACGTTCTAAGATCCCTAGAATCCAATTTTAACATTTTCACGATGTGTGTGGGTGTGTGTGTGTTTGTGTGTGCGCGCGCGTGTGTGCGTGCGTGCGTATGTGTATGCGTGGATCCTCCGCTCAAACTCAAATACTATCATTCAGAAAATTTTGAAACCTTACATTTCTACCTTATTATAATATAGGAAAAAGCCTGTAGATTTAGATGTAAATCAGATAACCTGAATTGACTCTTTACTTGAAGCTCAAATTAATTTTTCCTAGAAAAATACCTTGTATATAAAAAATAAGAATTATTAAATTTTATACAGGTTTGCATAAACACTTTTTCTATTTATTTTATGTATAAATTTATTAAATTATGTATAATTTAAATCCCAGAGCCTAATCTTTGAAAACAACTCCTGGGTTATACAGTTCAGGGGGTCTATTCTAATTCATGTAGCGTGAGGCTAACTTAGCCCAATCCCGCTATCCGACTCCGACTCCATCTGCTGGCCAGTAGTGGAATTTTTATTAATTTAGCCACATGTGGCTATCCGTAGCGAGAGCTCCAGTGGTACCGCTACGAGCAAAGTGTCACGCTATAATTTGAATGTTTGTTTTGACAGTGACTGATAACTCTGAATGACAAGTTGACAAGCATTTCGGCTTTTCAATTTTGTGTTAAAATACGTGTGTTACCTATATCATAATAAAATTTGATTTATATCTATATATTGTAAGTATATATTTAAATTATAATAATTATTTATAATTCTAACAACCTTTGTTTAAAAATAATTTTAGATTATGGCATATATTTATAGGGCTTTATTAGCCGCAGATGTGCTTGAAAAAGAGGAAAGACGGGAAGAAATTCGATTGAATAGACGAACGATTAGGGATGCGCAAGATCCATTCAGTTTCATTGAAAGGGAATTTATTTTAAATTAAACTAACTAAAATTGCTATAGTAGAATCTAAATCTATCGAAAATTAAAAAATGTAATATATAAATAAAACTATTAACTAAACTAAGTAATCTAACACACTATTACTAATAAAAAATTAAGAACTATAACGAAACTACTAAATTAATCCTACAACAAACCTAAATAAATTGCCACACCAAGAACTAACACAAATTAAACACAAATAGGTACTATAAGAACAAAGCCACGATCATCCACAGTCAAACTAGAGTGAAAGCTATCAGCATGTTTGACATCTGTCATTATAGCGGATAGCACATGTGGCTATCCGACTTGAATCCATCTATTGGCTAGTAGTGGAACTTATATAGCGGATAGCACATGTGGCTATCCGACGTGAATCCATCTGTTGACTAGTAGTGGAACTTATATAGCGGATAGCACATGTGGCTATGAATTAAAATAGACCTCCAGATCTCAAATGTATGTAACTGATAGATAAATGTCACTGTCAAAAAACTAATCATTTAAAATTAATAACGGTTTAAAAAAGAAAATTGTAAATAGAACAATAGTTATATGGCAAGGAATTTAATAACTAATCATTTAAAATTAATAACGGTTTAAAAAAGAAAATTGTAAATAGAACAATAGTTATATGGAAAGGAATTTAATACAGTTTCCAGCATATATAAATAAGTAGGTATGTATTTAAATTAATAAAAAATAAATGGCGGGGGTATTGTGTTGGCCACATCAGATTTTATTTGTATGATATCGATGGAAAAGTCAAATAAATGTAAGAATTAGCTGACAGTTTCTTAATGGGCGGCATCTGTACTTCGTTTCAGATAAAAATGGAAATGATTTCTGCTTTCTGATTGATCAAAACGCAAACTGAGTTAACAAGCGAAAAAAATTTGCTGCAAATTTTTGTCATTTGTCAAATAAAATCGATACGAATAGCTGATAATTACCATGTTTTTTATTTTATCTTTTTAATTTTCAATTTCAGGCAGTATATATTTTTACATACAAAAAAATGTGTAGTACCTATGTAAAACTAATCGATGGTCAAGCTTCATCACTTCCATTCTTTACTGAAACGTACTATAGTTTCCGTTTTACGATACACTCACGTACAAAATTTAGTGGAAATATGAAATATATATTAGTATACCCTGTTTTTAAAGTAGGAGGAATAAATTCAAAAGTCAGATTTACAGCAATACAAAAAACTAAATTATATATTTACAATAAATTTTAACTTTCAGTTTAATTAATAAGATATTACACACTTAGTTTTTATAAGAACTGTCTGTTTTTGACTTGGAAATATCGCAGATACATGCACGGGAATAATTTGATAAAAGAGGTTAAGCGATAATGACTAAATGTCAAAATGGAAATAGTATATTACTAACCAAGGTAGAAAGCATTTCATTAATGTTATGGGCGAAGACAGCTAACCAATGCGCGAATCGCCGAGGTTAGCTACAGCCCGTGACATAATGAAACTTTTCACCGAAGTTTGTACACTGTTTTATTCACAATCGGAACTTAAAAATGAGTAATTTATATTTAAATACTAATAACCTAACATAAATAAACGAATGGTCTGAGGATTGTTCATTTGTAACACGAACTGTCAGTTTTATTTCTAATCTTAAATTTCACACATTTATTTATATTATTTATATATATATATATATATATATATATATATATATATATATATATATATATATATATATATATATATATATATATATATATATAAATGTAAAGAAGCTTTGTTTACATATAAATTCCTATCACCGAGCCTATCACTGATCTCTCATCCTTGAAGTTAGGATGTGATGTGGCATCTTTCTGCCTTGCAAAATATAGCGTGAGTATAGCTGAGGTTGAAAAGTGTCAACTTTCATGCTATACTTTCCAACCTCTTGGAAAATGATGTTAACAATAACTAACTTCCCAACTTTTTAAAAGTCAGAAATCATCTTATTGGTGTGGGGTGTAAACATGGCTGAGCAGAGGCCAATGAAAGCATAGATTCATATTGTACTAGGGAAATTTTGAACTTACTCCTCTTAGTGTAGAAACGGACCATAGAAGTTTTACATTATAAGTTTATGAACTACCTATAATAAAGATATCAAATAAAATAAATATGTCGAGAGATATAGTTTGTGTCAAGATAAATGCACATTGGCTTCGACTTCTTAAGCTCGGTTAACCCATCACTCCAGGGTATTTTCTTACCTGTGCTGCCAGGGGCGGATTTACAGTACAAACCGGGAAATATACAGTTAAAATCTTTTAATGTATTTTGACTATATAAATTTCGCTAAACGTTGTATCACGTTATTCTTGTTTCATTTGTAAACAACTGAAGTAAAATGTGGCATCCGTGGAGTGATTTTCCGGACGAAGAAAATAATCTAATATTGAAGGAGAATATATTTTTAAGATTTGCATAATGTAAAAAAAAAAATTTATAAATAAATTATTGAATAATAAACTGTAGTAATTTTATTATGAATTTGAATACCTGATTTGTGGTTACTGTTTTAAATTTGGTAATTTGACAAAATTGTGGATATATATTATACCTATCTGTGCGCTAACCCTTGCAAATCTTTTAAGCAAATACATGCTGTGATGGGCGTAAAAGTCAATGTGCATTTATCTTGACACAAACTATAACTAAGTATATGAATTTTGGAGCCTATGGTCAGGAATGAAAATTGCGCCATTTATGAATTTTATTTTCAGTTTATTTATTTAGTTTTTGGGGCAGTTCCGTAAAACTGATTTTATAAATCTATAAGTTTGAAGAATAATAGTACATTCAAATACAAGTTTCTTAAGACATGATTTTAGCGCACGCGTCTTTGTTAGAAACGAGCGGCGATAAGGGAACAAGTGCGTTGAAATGTCTTATGAAACGTATTTTATACTATTTTTTCTATTTTGGTCCCTTTGTCAATAATATATATATATTTCGATTGTTTCATTAAGTGCATATTAAAGCACCAAAAAAGAAAAAAAACTTTATACCTTTTAAGCTTAAATTCTACTAAAGCATAATACCCTTTATCTACACATAACCTAACTTGGCGAAGAATTTTCATTGGATAATTTTTACTCGAGAAGTATTATTCAGACAAACCCAATTTATTGTCATTATCCTTGCAACCATACATATTATTATTGCATTAATTTTCTTTTGTACTATATTTCTCTCATTTTTTCCTTTCCTCTCCTTTATGTGCCACCGGCCACCGTTTGAGGGTCGCTTCGTGCTCCACACACGTGCTGTCCTAGGAACCATATTGTCGCGCAGTGTTGCCACATCGTCGGTCGGAGCCGGTGTTCCGGCGGTATCCATCCAGTAGGCTAGGGCCCGTGTTCCGCCCCGCCCCCCTTTCGCACGGTTGCCAAATCATTCACTCCTCTCCAAAGATAGGGTAGCAGTAGCTGTAGCACGTATTGATGACAAGGGCTGAAAATGAAAATAAGAAAATTTCAATACAAATACAGATCCTAGAAAATAATGAAAATACAAGGATAAACTATATTATATGTAGCTATTTGACTTTTGACTGTTACTAGAAGTGACGTACATACATTCATACACATTGTGGAGAAATTTTTTCGAGTATTATTGTAGTGGCGACTCACGATTGAACCTACTCTAAATAATAAGATCAATTCTGCAGTAAGGGTTATTTTTTTCTTAAATATTTATTTTAAATTAATGCTTCTTCTGCTAAAAGCAGAATCTTTTTCGTACATTTACTCATCTTGTGCAAAGGCGGATTTGAATTGACAACAAAATATATTTATACAAAACATCAAGTTTAGTAATGATAAGAGCATATTTCGACTTGAATTTGTTCTAAGGACTAATTGTCTCTAATCGCACAAAGTGAACATTAAAAACGTGTTCTCTCATTGATAAAATTTAAAATGCTATCTTTACTATTAATTCCCGTAGAAGTTACTAAAATTAGAGTTTCCGCTAAATCGTAAATAGGTATTAAATTTTGCTGCACTATGGGAACGTATAAAAAGGGACAAAATTAGCCATAAATGCTGTAAACGTGTTAACAATAAATGAAATTTTTTCACTGCGCATATTTACATTTACTCAAAATTATTGTAGGTATAGGTACTCCATTTAAAATTTTATCAAGGTGTCTTTAGTGACAATTGCCCAAATAAAATTGAAACTATATTTTTGATGGAAAAACGGAAAATAATCGGACACGCAGTCTAATAAAAAATATTTCTTTTGTGGCTTACGTTTCAACTACAATCTTCTTGAGGGCTAGAAATGGTTAATTATGGCCCTATGTAGCCCATCGGAACGTAGACCAGGAAATAAATATTTTTGACTAGACTGCGTGTCCGATTATTTTCCGTTTTTCTATTCCGCTACCAGTCGATCATCGTATTCAACCCTTTATATTTTTGATGGTTCTGTATGATCGTGAAACGTTGAAAGTAAAAAACTGTTTTGTCTCTTCTACCTTATATTATTAATTTAGAATATTCATTATTTGTACATACTTTTTCAATCAAAAACCACCTGTTGCAAGTTTAACGTAACTTTCAAAATTGTAGATTGTTGGTTATTTTAAAATAACAGTGATAGTTTTGTGTTTGAATGTTCCTTGACTCTATGCCGACATTTAACATACAGTATGTGTGTGCGTAACTATTATTGTATGTGTGTATGAAATTATGACGTCACGGAATCAGACTTGCTATGTTTGACTTTATATTAACAGTGACCGATCCGAAAAAATCATTTTTTACCATTATACAGTTAAAACTGAGTTAAAAATACTAACGAAAATAGTGAATATATTCACCTCACTAAGGCAAAAACTATCCACTACGGCTTATGGCTTTACGCATTTTCATTGCGCATAATATGTGATTGTATAGACTATACATGATTGTAATGATGACTGTAACTGATTGTAGTGTGATTGTATATGATTGTAAGCATTGTAACGGACTGTAACGTGATTGTAATGATTTTAAATGAATGTAGTGATTGTAGGCAGCGATTGTAATGAATGTATCTATGATTATAAGCGATTTGTACAATGATTGTAGGAGTGATTCACCCCTCGCATACGTCAAATAATCTTTCTCTTTCTAATACAAAATGTTACTAAACTACTGCTATATAAAGTAGTGTTTATTAAGGAAATCATGAAAGAAAAGAATAATAATTTTAAATATTTTTTATTAATACATATACCTATAGGTACATAATATGTGGAATTTTTTATTTATAACAAAAAAGCAGTGGATTCTTTTTTGAATGACTTAAATAAACTAAATGGTACTCCACTACAATATCCAGTATCATGAAGTGACGTGTGATAAAACAAAAAAATAAGCTCTTCTAAAATTATTAATGACAATGGTAAATATTACAACCAAGTACTGAAATGTGCTAAGGAGTGTTATTAAACTATTTTACTGCTACTTTGATATTTCATTGACCCGAAAACAGTAGAAACGCGTAAAGTAACAATAATAAACAAAAGCATTTTATGTTACAATCTCTACAATTAAAGAAAGTATGTCAGAATCTTGCAACTTGTGCGTATAAAATAAAAGAAAAAACTCTTTAATGTGACATAACTCGTGTTACATGCATCGTGAAGGACAAGTGACTACTTCTGAAACAAAAGAACGTGGGTGTAATACACTAACATAAATAACCTTTATTAATGAAACATTTTTCTTAAAATAAAACAGTAATTAGTCTACTCGAGTATGTAGAAATATTTTTCCAAGCAGGACTACATTGCGGACGATAATATGGAATCAGTTATATTAAAAATATAACGATGTGGCTATTATTGGTATACGTTTAATGAAAGCTTCTGATAACTAATTGGAATTTGAACTAGTGTGATTTATTATTAATTGATGTATTACCAAAAAAAAAAATTCTTCAGTTTTCCGCGAAATTGTTTAAAGCATGTTTTACACAACCCAATATAAAATGCAAAATGTTACACGATGTTCGCATACGGTTACCTATCAAAATAAATTCATACTCACCTTTTCTTGTTTATCCCGTACGATTCTGTGTATTCATGGTAACGAGGTCTTTACATAGATACAATTTTTTTTAGGTATGTACAACTAAGTCCCGGTCTTTACACAGATACAATTTTTTTTAGGTATGTACAACTAAGTCCCGGTCTTTACATAGATACAATTTTTTTAGGTATGTGCAACTAAGTCCCGGTCTTTTCAACTCTTGATAAAGTGCCAGTTAACTTATTTGCCAAATAAAAAAAATATCGCATCATATAATTGACATGTCTATAATTTTATCAATTTACGCTATAATGTCGATGCAATATTTTTATTTTATTTGGCAGTTAACTGACACTTCATCCAGAGGTTAAAAAGTCGGGCCTAAACAGAAAATATACCTGCCGGATAATTTTATAAAGAAATTAACACTTTACAAAACGTATTGAAATTTCTATTTTTCGGATAATTTTCACAAAATCTATCAAACCATTATTTGTCAGTATAATGACAAAATTTTAAGGTTTTATATTTTCACTGAAAGGATTTTCCGCAAGTGTCGAACAAATTTGTATTATGGAATTTTCGGTTTATGGCTGCTTTGCTGTATATTTTTCGATTCCGGTCGCGTCACGTTGTGAGTAACAAGCTTTTGTGAAAAATCAAGCAAAAAGCGTGAAAAATATAGGTGCACGTTTGTAATTCTACAAGAACCAAATTAGTTTCCGTCTATTTTTATAAGATGTTTGAGTTTATTACATAATAATAAAAAGTTAAAGATGTAGGTACCTAACTTTATTTTTTAAACATCATTTTCTTTCTTATTTTCATAATTTTCATCGGGTAAATGCAAAATTCCCACAAAAACCAATTTAGCCAAGAACTATTGTGCTTAACTTTGCTACTTTTGTGAAAGATCAAGAATCTTCTTTCTAGAAATACGATCTGAAAGAACTATACATGCACCTAATTTGCATATTTTGCAGTTTTTTAGTGAAAGCTGCACTGAGAAGAAGCATTATATTCCGTCGAGAGGAAAGATTATTTGATTGACGCAGTATATGAGTCTGTGTTCCTGATTAAATATTTTAGTATAACAAACGAGAAAATTGTCCTTGCAATTATTGAAAATTCGGTGCAATTGTAATTTAACCCTTGTTTTAATTGTAAAGAGACAAATACTAATCAAATTTATTTCTTTTCAGCAACAAAAATTCGTGAAACGCCCTGCGGACGATTTGGACTCCACGCCTTCTGCTGACTCTTTTGAACCTCCTATGAAGGTCCAATGTACCACTCAGCAACACCAATCCCATCAGCAGAACGAAGTCCACAAGTTCTCAGTTGAGATCGTCCAGCAGTTGGAGTTTACCACTTCTGCTGCCAACTCCCAGCCCCAGCAGATCTCCACCAACGTTACCGTTAAGGCCCTTACGAACGCCTCGGTGAAGAGCGATGTCAGTTCTCCGAAATCCAACCCTTCTACGCCCGCTTCGAATATGAGGCCAAACAGTGGTATAGGCTGTGTAGACATTGGGACTTTAGTGGAGTGTAAGCAAGAACCTGATAACGAGTTCGCGGATTTGGACCAATGTGCAGCTGCGTTAGAAAAGGACGCAGCCAATGGGGGCAATAGTTTTGCAGGGATCTCAGATCTCATTGGTGATGATTCTAATGATGAATTTATAACGCCGGATGAATTAAAGACATTGATATCGGAAATATCAGACTATCCTGAGTTTATGAAAAACTTTGATTTTGAAGATAAAAGTGTTGTGCAAAACAATTCAGATATTAGTGCTAGTGTGAACGGTATGAAAGAAGAAACTAAAGATATTACCCCACAAAATCAAAATCAAATAGACACTGTTAAAACACAAAGTCCCTTACTCCAACAAACACAATATTCCCCTCCAGTTTTTGATAATCAAACAATAAATAAGAATCCTAACAGAATGGGTTACTCAAATATGGACTTTGGCAAGACTGAGTTAAGCCCGGCAGCTCAAACCCTAAAACAAATGGCAGAACAACACCAAAACAAACACCAAATGGGTTTATCCTTTACACCAAACAACCGAACAGCAAACGCTCGTAGCCCATACACAGACTTTTCATTCCAGGGCGATTTCGTTGGGAGCCCAAACTCTCAATCTTCCAACTACCACAAGCAGAGTCCAGGCTTCCCTCAAGCGGACATGATTAAACAAGAAATGATCTTCCAAGGGCAGAACGATTTTGATATGCAGAAGAGAAAGGCGCCGAATGCAGGCATGTATAAACAGCAATATTCGCCGTATGGCAGTCCGAGTGCTAGTGGACACGGGAGTCCCGGGTATTTGCCCAGAGGAGGCCAACAAGGAAACACAGGACCTCAAGGGGGTGGCTTCAGTGGAGGAACGCCGCCAAGACCACCATCTGGACCTGGAGGACAACAGCAGACGACGTTGCAGATTAACCAAGCGCAGCAGTTACATATCAATCAGTCTAGTCATGGCCATGCGATACAGGTGAGTTTATTTTCTATTTTTCTTATAATTTGAACCAATTTACTTTTACGTTTTCTGATTTTATTATTGATTACTAATATAATGTATTTGCTAAAATTAAATATTTAAATTTGGGGTTGCGTGACAGAGTACATTATCTACTTGAATATTATTTCCAATTATTTAAATGGTACAAAATCAATTGATTTTTAATTTGTATCTTAATAATTTTATTATAATACTTACCTAATTTTTAAAAACAAAGTATGTAGAAATTTTATACACCATGAAAAAATTTGTAAGAAAAATATGAGACTATTTTCAACGTAGATTTAAAAATTATGTTTATTAATTATTACACGAGTTTATATTTAAACCTTTTTTCTATATCTTAAAATAAGCGAGATGTTATTTTCAAATTAAGTGAAAAACATGTTTTAGCCTGTGGCTGAAAGGCAAAAGACGATAGAAAATTCCTGGGGTGACTATAAAATTTGTCTCAAAATAGTGACTCTTTAATGTAAAATAGGTTTTACCATGATTTACTCTATCGTTAATATTTCGTAAGATACCTTATAAAAAGGGAAACATTGTGTATACATTGTTTTCATATACTCTATTTCGCTCTGTTATCAACACTACGAGTACACTGTCGCACTTTTCATTGCTGATAATCGTAGGTGCGTATAGTCAAGAAATAACGTAAGTTCTTCACGAATAAACTCTATTGACGTCATCAGGGTGGGAATTTCAGGAAAATGGTATTAACTGGAAATCCTAGACATGTTTAAATATATTACCTACATTGCTTTTGTAGCATTTTCCAATAAAATAAAAAAATCGCTAAAGCTTCCATTCTTATCTTTAATTGTAAAATAAATCTGTAATTTTAATAATGGATTCTATTTTCTGTATAAGTTCGATTGCTCAGAATAATATTATATTGACTAGATTTTTGGAAAAGATAAATAATTTTATTTTAAAATTATAAATTTGGTTATTCGCCCTCAAAAGCAGGCGCAATTTGGCTTTTATTGCCCGAGGGCGTATAAAATTTCCAGGCAACAGCGATTAAAACATCAAAATTGTGGTTTATAGAAAAATGTCAGACAACATAACAAATTCAATAAATCACATTTTTTTAAAACCGCCACTCGCTAATCTTCCGTATTCTTTCTCGTATACGTCTTTTGACTTCTGTAGAACCAGCTTGCATCATGCAGCTTCAAATTCATCCAATATTTCTTTGGAATAACCGATATCTGTAATTTTCATTTCACACTAAATTATAATTGTCTATAATAAACAACATAGCAACACCAACAAATCACGTAGAAACCAGAGCATACATACAATTCTCAACGCCAGCATAACAATAACGATTATATAAATGTACCTATTGAATCCCTGAATTACGGGATGTATGGTATGACTAGCGAATGAAAGTTGACGTTTAAATTATTTTATAGATGTAGTTTCTTTTGAAATCTTAAAGAAATATAGAATTGTACGAAATATTCGGGTATGAAATTTTTGCATGAACCCATTTAAATACTGGACTACGAAAGCACAGAAGTACATTACTAAGTTTGACTCAAAATAGATGGCCGACTAGGGTAACTGAATATTAAAACAGGGGTGCGTTTAAAATATTTTAAACATATTTCGTTTATATTGATTATAACAAAATATTTTAATCTAAACTATTTAGTTTGGCAAATTCTATGAAATAGGATTATTTCCTGAAATAGTAATTCCGACTCGAGACGAACGAACTAGAATTTGCGGTATTAAATTTTTTAAATACATCCCTGAATCCTGTTGCTAAGGCATTTTAAATGCCTCCTGGTATTGAGCACAATTCTAATCTTCAGTAAAGGAATACATAAGGGTCAGTTTCCTTTCATATCAAATATAGGGAAATGTTTTCAAAAGAAACCACATTTATTAAATAATCTAAACGTCAACTTTCATTCGCTAGTCATACTATACCACGGGCATGATCAAGATTATAGCATTCGAGAAAATTAAAGCTCTAAACATTCCCCCGTGCTGCAATCTTTTAATTATGCCCTGAATACATAAATAACTATTAATTATTTGCGGAACATTTGTATCCAAAGGCTAAAATGTTCCTAATTATCTTTAATAATATTAATAATAATAAAATAGTTATTTATGCAATATAGTTTCATTTCTTGCACGAATAGGAACGTTTTACAGGCCCCGCGACGAACCATAGGTTCGTGAAATAAGTCTTTTTAGTCTAGTTGCATACAAAATATTACACTCTCTTTCGCGCTTTTATTGTGTAAAAATACATAATGAATATATTTTAATGAAGAAAGGAAATTTATTTATTAGAAAATAAATAATATCACTCAATTCCATCAAAACAGAGCTCTAACTCTAGACCTAGATTACGTTTCTACATTCTTACCACTTCTTGAATAACTCTAGATATAACTTATATTTGTTGAACCGAATAATAAGCCATAATAATGTTTATATTTCAATGTAACATTTGTTGCACTGAAGTTCGTTTTTAAAGTAAAAGGAATAAATTAGAAAGAAATTAAAAAAATCAGATAAATGTTTGTAAAACGAATTTTAATAGTGAAATTATTATTGACGCCATACAATTAGTTTTTATTTTAAAAAAACTGTTTTTCTCTACTACGTAAAAATACTACAGAAAGAAATTTACATATGAATAGTTCGTTAACACGTGGTAAGTGCTAAGTCAATATGATTAAACATCAAAATATAATTTTATGTGTTTGTATGTAAATACGACTGAGCGCTAGCTAATCAGAAGCATAGATATTGTTGCAGAAAATTATTGAATTCATTTCTCCTAGATTTGAAACATCTTATAATTTATAATACCTGCATATGTCCAAAATGTACAATTTCAGTTTCAATGAGTCTTCTTTATGACGTAAACGTTTCGAATAAGAAGACTCCTGAGTACAATACTTTTATTTGTGTTTGAATTGTAAATGAAGTCGGTAAGCTGTTGCTAAATACATGAATATTATCGAAGTAGGATCTTAGTATTGTACTTGACCTTGCGCTGACCCCAGGGCCGGCTGATAAATATTTAACTTGGGGAAATTTGTCCGATCATCACCTTATGCAGTCATTTTTACACCTATGGAGAAAGTTCCGTAAACATGTTTACCACTACAGTAGGATGAAAGTGTAAAAAGTGAATAAATTCTCTCAACTGTAGTAAACAACTATTGCTCAAACACCAACCACACAGAATACGGATTAATATATCAATATTTATCGCGTATTACGAGATAAGAAACAAATAACATTCATTCAAGAAAAATATAAACACTTGTACATCTGTGTGTAGTTAATCAATTTTTATTTTTAAAATGTTTAATCAGAGAATTCTGACAAGCTGAATTCGAATCCGATTGAAAAAAATATTAAAATTTATTTATTGCATAAAATTAACCCTTGTGCTGTACTTTCCACAATAACTATGAATGCCCGTGAAGTGATGATGATAAAAACCTCTAGTACAAATTAACCTTCACACAAATCTGTGGTACTGTGGTAAAAACATGACCATTTGTAAATATTCGATAGATTTCTAAAATACATAATAATATGTAATCAATACAGCTGTCTCAAAAGTGGCCACTATGCTTTTGAGATTTGTTGCAAGGGGCTAAAAATTAATAATGGAAATTTCTAAGATGCCTTCTGTTGAAAACTGTCTTAAATATCATTATTTATGCTTAGTACAAAATATTAAATAGGCAGGTACTCCTTTCTATTTATTTAGCAAATTAGTAATTAAAGAGTATAACTATTCTCTTAGAATGAAGGATTTGACCGGTGTGAAGTTAGCAACGATTTTTGAGCAACGGAAACGATTCTGATCACTATTTCATGGAGGCGGCATACACGTTAATGTAATGGAATTTTCGGGGTTCTTGAGCCGTTTTTCGCTCAAAGAGTAGGATACTACGACTGCTAGTACTAGTATTACACTAAAATAATCCCAAAAAATAGGGGTGTAAGGGAGTAAAAATTAATTTTTTCATGTAATATCAGACAGTTCTGAGGAAAAATATTCATAGAACCCAGAAGAGTCTTTGAGCCACTTTGTCGCTTAGAGAGCACCATGCTGAGACCGCTATGACTAGTATTACATAAAAATAATCCCAAAAAATAGGGGTGTAAGGGAGCAAAAATTAATTTTTTCATATAATATCAGACAGTTTTGAAGAAAAACATTCATAAAACCCAGAGATGTATTTGAGCCACTTTGTCGCTTAGAGGGTATCATGCTGAGACCGCTAGTACTAGTATTACATAAAAATAACCCCAAAAAATAGGGGTCTAAGGGAGCAAAAATTAATTTTGTCATTTAAAATCAGACAGTTCTGAGGAAAAATATTCATAGAACCTAGAAGAGTCTTTGAGCCACTTTGTCGCTTAGAGGGTACCATGCTGACACCGCTAGTACTTGTATTACATAAAAATAACCCCACAAAACAGGGGTGTAAGGGAGCAAAAATTAATTTTTTCATATAATATCACAGTTTTGAAGAAAAACATTCATAAAACCCAGAGAGGTCTTTGAGACACTTTGTCGCTTAGAGGGTATCATGCTGAGACCGCTAGTACTAGTATTACATAAAAATAACCCCAAAAAATAGGGGTCTAAGGGAGCAAAAATTAATTTTGTCATTTAAAATCAGACAGTTCTGAGGAAAAATATTCATAGAACCTAGAAGAGTCTTTGAGCCACTTTGTCGCTTAGAGGGTACCATGCTGAGGCCGCTAGTACTAGTATTACATAAAAATAACCCCACAAAACAGGGGTGTAAGGGAGCAAAAATTAATTTTGTCATTTAAAATCAGACAGTTCTGAGGAAAAATATTCATAGAACCTAGAAGAGTATTTGAGCCACTTTCTCGCTTAGAGGGTACCATGCTGAGACCGCTAGTACTAGTATTACATAAAAATAACCCCACAAAATAGGGGTGTAAGGGAGCAAAATGAATTTTTTCATATAATATCAAACAGTTTTGCACAAAAATATTCATAAAACCCAGCCTCTTCTGGGTTCTATGAATATTTTTCCTCAGAACTGTCTGATTTAAAATGAAAAAAATAATTTTTGCTCCCTTATACCCCTATTTTGTGGGGTTATTTTTATGTAATACTAGTACTAGCGGTCTCAGCATGATACCCTCTAAGCGACAAAGTGGCTCAAAGACTCCTTTGGGTTTTATGAATATTTTTCCTCAGAACTGTCTGATTTAAAATGAAAAAAATAATTTTTGCTCCCTTACACCCCTATTTTGTGGGGTTATTTTTATGTAATACTAGTACTAGTGGTCTCAGCATGGTACCCTCTCAGCGACAAAGTGGCTCAAAGCCTCTTCTGGGTTCTATGAATATTTTTCCTCAGAACTGTCTGATTTAAAATGAAAAAAATAATTTTTGCTCCCTTACACCCCTATTTTGTAGGGTTATTTTTATGTAATACTAGTACTAGCGGTCTCAGCATGATACCCTCTAAGCGACAAAGTGGCTCAAAGACTCTTCTGGGTTCTATGAATATTTTTCCTCGGAACTGTCTGATTTAAAATGAAAAAAATATTTTTTGTTCCCTTACACCCCTATTTTATGGGGTTATTTTTATGTAATACTAGTACTAGCGGTCTCAGCATGATACCCTCTAAGTGACAAAGTGGCTCAAAGACTCTTCTGGGTTCTATGAATATTTTTCCTCAGAACTGTCTGATATAAAATGAAAAAAATAATTTTTGCTCCCTTACCTGTTTTGTGGGGTTATTTTTATGTAATATTAGTACTAGCGGTCTCAGCATGGTACCCTCTAAGCGACAAAGTGGCTCAAATACTCTTCTGGGTTTTATGAATATTTTTCTTAAAAACTGTCTGATATTATATGAAAAAAATAATTTTTGCTCCCTTACACCCCTATTTTTTGGGGTTATTTTTATGTAATACTAGTACTAGTGGTCTCAGCATGATACCCTCGAAGCGACAAAGTGTCTCAAAGACCTCTCTGGGTTCTATGAATATTTTTCTTCATAACTGTCTGATTTAAAATGAAAAAATTAATTTTTGCTCCCTTACGCCCCTATTTTGTGGGGTTATTTTTATGTAATACTAGTACTAGCGCTCTCAGCATGATACCCTCAAAGCGACAAAGTGGCTCAAAGACTCTTCTGGGTTTTATGAATATTTTTTTTCAAAACTGTCTGATATTATATGAAAAAATTAATTTTTGCTCCCTTACACCCCTATTTTTTGGGGGTTTTTTTATGTAATACTAGAACTAGTGGTCTCAGCATGATACCCTCTAAGCGACAAAGTGGCTCAAAGACTCTTCTGGGTTCTATGAATATTTTTCCTCATAACTGTCTGATTTAAAATGAAAAAATTAATTTTTGCTCCCTTACGCCCCTATTTTTTGGGATTATTTTTATATAATACTAGTACTAGAGGTCTCAGTATGATACCCTCTAAGCGACATAGTGGCTCAAAGACTCCTCTGGGTTTTATGAATATTTTTTTTTCAAAACTGTGTAATATTATATGAAAAAATTAATTTTTGCTTTCTTACACCCCTATTTTGTGGGCCTCTAAGCGACATAGTGGCTCAAAGACTCTTCTGGGTTCTATGAATATTTTTTCTCCGAACTGGCTGATTTTAAATGAAAAAATTAATTTTTGCTCCATTACGCCCCTATTTTTTGGGATTATTTTTATGTAATACTAGTCATAGCGGTCTCAGCATGATACTCTCTAAGCGACAAAGTGGCTCAAACACCCCTCTGGGTTTTATGAATATTTTACTTCAAAACTGTCTGATATTATATGAAAAAATTAATTTTTGCGCCCTTACACCCCTATTTTGTGGGGTTATTTTTATGTAATACTAGTACTAGCGGTCTCAGCATGGTACCCTCTAAGCGACAAAGTGGCTCAAAGACTCTTCTGGGTTCTATGAATATTTTTCCTCAGAACTGTCTGATATAAAATGAAAAAAATAATTTTTGCTCCCTTACGCGCCTGTTTTGTGGGGTTATTTTTATGTAATATTAGTACTAGCGGTCTCAGCATGGTACCCTCTAAGCGACAAAGTGGCTCAAATACTATGAATATTTTTCCTCAGAACTGTTTGATATTACATGAAAAAATTAATTTTTACTCCCTTACACCCCTATTTTTTTGGGATTATTTTAGTGTAATACTAGCACTAGCAGTTCTAGCATCCTACTCTTTCAGCGAAAAACGGCTCAAGAACCCCGAAAATTCCATTACATTAACGTGTATGCCGCCTTCATGAAATAGTGATCAGAATCGTTTCCGTTGCTAAGAAATCGTTGCTAATTTCACACCGGTAAGGATTTGTACATTGTACCAACATTTAGGAAGTCAAAATTTAAAGGTGGGTTTTCATATATTGCCCCTACGTTATATAACAATATTCCTGCTTATCTGAGAGTGCTTTCTTTAAACAGCTACAAAAGAAATGTTCGAGCTCTATTAGCTAGAGTCATTGCGTTTAAAGAAAAAACAAACCGGCGCAGTAGAAGTTGTACTACCCAACGTACAGATGTTGACTATTAATAAACATTTAACTAATTAATATTTAAATGTTATTTACGATACGTAATATTCATGGACAAGTATAAATATAATTATTACTCGCACAAAAGACTTTTGATTAAATATCTTTGTCCATATTTATATCTGTACAAACAGCTGCTACCTGTCACAATATCGTACTATCCCTACTTTCACAAGTTGGAACCGCCCGGATGAATTTTTCTGTGCGCCGGTTTTTTCTCTAAACGTACGGACTGTACTTAATTTTTGTTGCTTTTTATGTCATTTCATTGCTAACTATTCTGTGCTATATTGTGTGTTTATATGTCATTAATGTATTTTTATGACCCTTCATTATCATTACTTGCTTAATTTTGTGTCTATTAGCTTATTAGATTTATATACATTTTTTGTATTATGTGTTTGGTTAGGTGGAAGAGGCTGAGCCTCGCCATTGATTTGTGTCAATAAAGTAAAATTTATTATTATTCTTATTATTCTTTCGGGTCAAAATGATTATTATTATTTTTTAGGCTGTATTTATGGAAAATGTATCTTTTTCGCTTGCAAATTTCCAACGATACTTTAATGTAACGTAACCTACTTTAAGGTTGATACTACATAGTTACATAGAATCAAATTAATATTTTGCTGAATTTGGTCGTAAAGTCGAGTTTACCCGCTACCTCATACTTGAAGGCAAACATTCGCGTGATTTATCATGGAAACGCGCTATGTAGCATATTTTCGTCTATTGCCATCATCTTGAATATGAGTTACCACATCCTCAAGATTCGTTAACAGGTTCGCCGGAAACAGTTTCTTTCAAATAGCCCTAGGAAAAGAAATCCAACGGATACAGATCCGGTAATCTAGGAGATTACTGCTACCAATCCGCCTATCAGGGAAATTTTGACTGATTCGCAAAAATTTCTCACCTGTATAATGTGTCGGTGCAACATAATGTTGGAAAGAACAATTTAATCTAGCTGCTAATGAAACTTCATAGAGTTAAGGCAGTGTTAAATATTCATTTAAAAATTGAAAATATTTATCTATATAACAACGACTCATAAATTCTTAATAATACAATAGCCACTTTCTACTTGATTGATATTGTAGGTGACCGTGTGTTAAAACTTATTATTTACATTTTTATCAATAACTTGATAACGAAAGACAATCAGAAAATTTTCCACTCTCATTCTTACTTTTCAATTTGTTTTAGCCACCTGAATCAAAAACAAAAAACACAGGTATCACTTTTGAGACAGCCTGTATTTATATGAAACGGTTTCTACTTTTTGGATGACGAGTTGGTTTTCTCCCTTATTTTTTATAAAGTCAACCTAATAAAGTTCTTCCACTCGACCTGTACGTATTTTCTCGAGGTGTTTTTCTTTTGAAAGTTGAAGTAATTAATCTGTACACTTATCCCATAGTTTATGCGGCTTACTTCTCTTCCTTTTCTTCGCCATTCTTGTTTTCTAGATCATTTTTACTTGTTGTTTTTGCTTGCTTGTACTCTTGCATTTTTATAAGATGTCCAAACCATTGCTTTCGTGTTTTTTCTATATTATTATACCGGCTGATGGCGGTTAGGGGTGAACGATATCAGCTTTATGCAATTTCCTACTCTTCTGTTCATTTTACGGCAAAAACTATACAATGCAGAATTGCACATAATTAAAAGTTGTACCTATACAAAACTGTTTTTACAATTTTTATTGTGATTTGATTTCTCACAAATTAAAAAAAATCAAAAGTTCCGTTATTTAGTAGCAATAGCCATTAGCCATGACTTATAACATAATAAAAAAATCTGATGTGGCCAGCACATTACCTTCCGTCAGTTCTATGTATTTTGTTCAAATTTCATACGGAAAGTTCCTTCCTAAATTAAATATTCTATTTCTTGTACATTACCTTCCGGCAGTTGCATGTATTTTATGCAAATTTCATACAGAAAATTATTATTTTATGACGTTTTCTATATACAGTCTATCTGCAGAAATAAAAGATTTATTATTATTATTATTTCTTGTACATTACCTTAAAGCAGTTGTATGTATTTTATACAAATTCCATACAGAAAGCAAAAGATCCTATACCTATTTCCAGTAAAATTATAAGACAAACACACTATGTCAATTTCACTTGACACTGACAACTTTCAATCAAAATAAAAATTTCTTGTCTTGCTCATTTCTTGGCAACATAATTCTTGTCTTGTTTCAACAATTCTTGATTTTTCTTGTTTCTTGACATATTAGGGGAATCCCCTTTTCTATCGATTACTAATTGTTGCTTATTGGTTACTTATATTTTGTATTTATTTCGATATTCCGTGCTTTTTATTTAAAACAATGAGTGTTCAAACAAAAATAAATCAGATTCGGAATCGGTTTTTATCCCAAAATAATATTTCTCCCTCCCAAATATAATAAAAGTATGATGTGGCCAGCATAGCACAATACCTCTCGTCATTTAATTTTTAATACATACTATTATTCACAAAAGATGACTATTTAAGGTCATTTGTTCGAAGACACAATACACAACACTTTATATAGCAATAGACCAGAAAAGTGTAACGGTCAAACTTAGGCGCAAAATTCAAACTCAGTTCATAACGCTGAGAACATAATTTCAATCCCCGAGTATTTCTTACCAAGGAAATTTTTGCTCAACTTTAAAAGCCGAAAAATCTCATAAAAGTAAATTTCTTATGCAAAGCATTATATGTAGCATCCAGACCGATCCTTTATCTCCAGATTCGTACAATAATATTCATATGAACTCTGCACAGTTTTAATTATTTAAATAATAATACAACGCTACAAAATTCATTGAACGTATGTCTTAGTTTGATCGTGCATGCTTCATCTTCTATTGTGCTGTCCTATTTACTGGTGGGTCAACGACATACGGTATCCTTGCTTGCACCAAGTATTTTATTTTCTTACTTTACCTTTTCTACAGGTTTAAACTGTTGCAATCTATTACTGAATAAACAAACTATCGAATTCTTAGCCAGAACTGCTTAATTTCTTTTTTTAATATATCTTTTTCTATCTGTAAAATTAAACTCCTATATGAAACATATACTAGAGAATTCAAATTATGAACTCGCGCCAAAGGCAAATTCTAACCTAGCTTTTCTGGTCTATAGCTTAGCAACATTTTGCATTAGAAAGAGAAAGATTATTTGATTTATGTCCATTTAATTTACGTGGTGTGACAGATGTACCTACGTAAATGGTGGTATTACTTTCTAACACACCACAAATAGTAATAACGTATGTCGTAGAGTTACGGACACGTAATTATCTATTACACTGGTCTCTGTACTAATGTTTATCCAGTGACGAAGGCATTTAAATCAAATAATTATTTTATGGTTTATGTCAAACCTATATTTTTGTTTTATGCCAAAACAGGCCGAAGAAGATAAAACTTTGAGAAAAACATTATTTAAAAAGAAACAAAATTTTCAAATAAATTACAAATATTTTCTTATTTAAAAAGTATTTATGAATATTTCGCGTTGCACGCCTATATGGGTACGAAATTCAGTGAAGTTAATTGCAAGTAATATAATATCAGACGGGTTATAAATGACCTTGAATAGTCATCTTTCGTGAATAATACTATACTTCATATCATGTAAGAAAATAGCATTGGTTTAGATAGGGATATAAATTCTGAATTCTGCCCTTGGCTAATGGCTTCTTTCTTCTTTCGATTTAAAATAAGATAGAAATACATGGTTCCGAAATTTTCTGAATAATAGTACCTATTCGAGTTGAGCGAAGGGGATCCAGACACACAAAGCATACAAATAAAGATTTGCAATATTCATTGTCAAGAAATATTCTTGATGATACTTTCTTGTTTTGTCTTGGGAAATAAAAAATACTTCTTGTCTTGGTCTTGTCTTGATTTCAAGACAAGATCAAGAGTATATTGTGATTTTTGTGAAACACTATGAATAAGCACGAATTAGGATCCCCACAACATGTTTTTACTATTTTTACAATGATTTCTGACTGTGTGGGTGTACCTGTGTATGTGACTCATATCATACTTCCAAATATTTATATTTTCCGTATAGAGTCGTTAGTTTACTTGAAGCCCATAACAATTTTTAATGAAAAACTATATTGAAATATAATCCAGAATTTTTCATTTTTAGTATTTAAGATTTTTATATCATTGGGAACAACATATTGGCTAACAATGATAAACCGGAAGTGAACTCTGAACCGATTGTCGTAAAAAATATATATATTATAATATAATCCAAAACTTCTTAAATTTGGTATTTAAAACTTGTATATGATTGAGAACAACATATTAGATTTTGACTATGATAATATGCAAGCGAGCTTTGCTACCTTAGCAGCTTTTAAATAATGCATAAGTGAAACTTTCTTTTATAAATTCCTCATAGCTAAGTGTTTCTAAACGCACGAAAAGAATGCACAACTTGATTTTCGTGAAAAAGGATCACAATTTTCAATCTTAGAATAAAGAAATGCGCAAGATAGAGTTTATGTTTCTTTGTCGATGAGTGGCTAATTGTAAATTCCACACTACACTGAAAAAAGTTTACTTTTCAAACTCATAGTTTGCAAATTGATAAATTAACTTTTTGATTTGTATATTTTACTCATAGTTCATATTGCTAGAAGTATTATTAATTTTTACTATTACGTGCACAATCTCGTTTCCCAAAAGTGTACCAATCTCTTAAAAATGGCGTAGTGAGAGCTGTACTTATATTTTGATCTCTAATTTGAAAACGATTATACAGTATAGGTAAAATTATGAAACTTGGTACTACATAATATATGAACTTTATTTTGTAAATTTTTCAGTTTTTTTTTTTGTAAGACTCCTTGATTGGTTATGATGGAGAAAATATAATGGAAACTTTTTGTTTTTAGGATTTTATGAATCTTCTTTCAATTCAATTGAGGCGACGACATCGGGCATAGGTATTGTTTACTAGAACTTTTTGCTTAAAATTGTTTAAAAGAATATGTGGAATAAGTAAAGACTTTCTTATATTATACATTATTGTTTTATCATTGAAAACCGGCTGTAAATGGCAGCACTATTTACTTAATTTTTAAGGTGGAATGTGGTAGGTATATAAAATTTATTGTTAAAATGAATTTACACCATATTTTTTTCATTAAATTGTATAGTCTTAATTAGGACTATATACTCTGTAGTATCAACTTCGTATAGAAAATATATGTACTCGTATGTACGAGTACATATTATCAAATTAAAAAGTGTGAGCTTTCATTTTTGTACAATCAATACTGTAAGGTTAAATTTATTTTTATAGTGTCATGTGAAATTAAACTTTTAATTCTAGTTGCTTATTATATTAAACTTTGTTCTGTTTTATGTTTATTATTAGTACCAATTTCATTGTAAAGCATTGCACATAAAATTATGAAAATGTATTTATTTTATTTTGGAATCATAAACTTGTTTATTCGCCCTTTCAAAAACTGGCGCAATTTGACTTTTATCGCCCGAGAGCTTATAAAGTTGCCAAGCAAAAGCTATTCAAACGTCAAAATCGTGGTTTATAGATAAATGGCAGACAACACAATAAATTCGATAAATCATAATTTTTGAACATCGCTACTCGTAAAACTATTCGTATCCATTCTCGAACACGTCTTTTAATTTCTGTGGAACCAACTTGCTCTGGGCAGCGTCAAATTCATCCAATATTTCTTTTGTATAATCCAAATCTTCCATTTTCATTTGACACTAAATTAAAATTTGTTATAAACAAACAGTATACCTAGAAATCACAGCGTACTTCAAATTCACAACGCCAGCACAACGATACCGAATATATACCCAACGAATCCTTGAATTGCGAGAACCAAAATAAAATAAAACGTTGTATATACCACGGGCATAATCAAGATTATAGCACTCGGGAAAATTAAAGCTCTCCGCTACGCGTCGAGCTTTAAACATTCTCCCGTGCTACAATCTTTTGATTATGCCGTTAATAGATAAATAACTATAACATTTGTACTTATTCGCTATCTAGACAGGAATAGTATATTTATTTGTCCTAAATATTCAGTTAGAGCTATTATCATATCTTTAAATAATATGTAATATAAATAGTTTTGTAATCAAACATATCAATTCAGGAATTAATTTGAATGTTTTTATAACATGTTTATAAAAAAATGTATGTGTATAGTGTTTAACATTAAATTATCACAAAATATAAATAACTAAGCGCGTTAGCAACAGGCTCAATTATGTGTAAACACCAAAGTATACATTTAAATTATAAACAACGTACATAATTTCAATTTCAATAGGTACTATTAATACTACCTATACCTTTACTAGATAAAACTACTACTACTACTACATGACTAATAATTATATCGTAAGAAATTATTTAAAAAAAATGTTAGATTAACTTTGGACCAGAATAAAGAACATTTCCGTAGGCACCCAAAGTTTGCAGTGACCCACAAAGTCTACCTATATTATCAATTTATTTCCAGAATTTTATAAAAGATTCTAGTAAATTTGTTAAAATTATATTCAAATGTGTGTTGTATGACTGGTTGTAGTTTTGTCAGCTCGGGTTTGAATCCGACAAAGGTTAAATTGCCTTTATATTAACATACATAAATCTGCGAATAAAAACAGATTGTTTTTTTCAAAAATAAGCAATAAGCCTTTAAGGTACATTTTATTTATTTAATTGTATGTTTATTTATTTATTTATAATTAATTTTAAATTTGAAATATGCAATTAGTATAGAGGAAACAATGTTTGCACTTATATTATAAATCATTATAAAATAGAAACTTTATATTCAAATAAGGTCTGAATTATTTAAATCGAGTTACGATGATAATTAATAATTGTCTAGATATCGAATTCATTGTATGTCGATTATAAGAATGCCAATTTCCCTAATCGTGTTTTAAAACCAATCAAAATTCTTTATTTTGCATAGAAACCTAGTGTAACTGCCGCTACTCGTATTTTCCTCACCATATTTTAAATTTAAACCATTCAAAATGCTTTATTTTACATAGAAACCGAGTATGCATGCGAATATTTTTGAATATACACATGCTAAGCGTATATTCACCTTAACCATCAGAATATCTTATTTATTTAATTTACAGTTAAGTGCCAAAATAGTACAAAAAATGTATCATTACGAACAATGTTCTTGTTCAATTCGTAAAATAGTCAGTGTGTATACCACTCAAGCATAAAAAAATAGTAAATGATTTGGCCTCCTGAATTGTCTCATTGTCGCAGCAAAACACCATTAACGGTTTTGGGAATGTTTCTTTAGCTATAATTCTCATCAGTTTGAAGTCTTTTTAGATATTTTTAAAGCTCTTATTATACAGGGTGTAAATGAAATAAGTACATTAAATTTAACCAGTACTCGTGGAGAGCAACAATATTTCTTAATAACTTTTTCTCGAAATCGCATATTTTTTTAGCATTTTTACCACCCCGTAAATTGACGAATCGTTCCGAATATTTTTGTAATAATTGAATGCAGTAGCAATAGCTATGAAAATTTTGTTTTTGTAATTGACAGTCCTGCCAATTGTTGCAATTAAATTTTAACATTAGTAATAAACTTGTTTATAAGGTAAAATTCTGGCAAAATGTTTATGTTTATAAATAGCGGATACACAGACATTGTAATTACGTATGGTGAAGTTCTCAAGGTCAACGAAGTTACACGAAAATCATCCTTTTCGTAATATTCGTAAATTTATGCTGTACCACATACAATATCTTCGAGATTATCACAGTTTGATGTGTCACATATGACAATTTGGAATATTTTAAAAGAGCAACAGTTACTTCCATACCATGTGCAAAAATTACATTGTTTCCAGTATTTCAATTTTGCGAATGAGTTGTATTGTTTACTGATAGGGCTGGATATATCAGAGGAAGTGTCTTTAATAATACACAATACACTTATTTGGTCACAAAAATCCTCGTATACTGTAAGAAGAAAATACAATTTTCAACAAAAAATATCATTAATTGTTTGGGCGGGAATAAATTGACTCGTCATTGGTCCTCATATAATCCCACCTCGTTTAAATGGACAAAAGCATGTACTTACATTTTTTGTATAACGTATTTAAACTATTATGATTTGCCGTGTTAACACGTTGACACACGAAAATTCATCTCATAACCTCCATAACTAGTATGCTCTTCCCACGCGCTTACTCTATTCACACAAGTTCAGAAGCTTGTTTTAATACACAATTTTATAATTTTGTTATCCTAATTTTAAATTTCTTTATTTTAAAAATTGTACTATTACGAATTAATTAATAATAAATATGTTTTTCGTTGATCGTTTATTAATTAGTGTGTCTGCAAGTATGCAACCACCACCCGACATTTTTTGTGCTGTGTACATCGAACTTTGATTCAGACAGCAGAGATCTTGCCATTGGCAGGTAACGAAATTTTAAACAAATCTTTAAAGGATTTTAACTCAAAAACTAGAAGATTTAGAAAAAAAAATTATTAAGAAAAATTATTGCTCTCGACGAGTTACATTACCGATTAAATTTAATGCACTTATTTCATTTACACCCTGTATAATAAATTTTAATGTATGAAGTCTTGGCAAAAATTGCGATAAAAATTTTATGTAAGAAAAATGCATTTACCTGATGTTTTGTAACATTTAATAATTAACTGTTCCAAAAACAACAAAATTATGAACTTAAATATAGACGGTCGTGTTTTTCCACAAGGCGCAACTTTTTGCGGGCACCTAGCATTAGGTTTGGGCCGACATTTACATCGATTTCTCGGATTTTCCTGAGCATACGTTAATTCACAAAAAAATAACATGTGTATAAAACATTTTCAATCATTGATGCGGCGGGACAGCACAGTGGTAGAGTTCTAGCCTCTGGGCTCAGAGGTCGATGGTTCGAATCCGGGTTAGGTCGGATATTTTTTGCGGCTTTTTCTCGACTGGCCTTGATCGGTATCTTCTCCCGTTACTTTTCGTAGTTGTGATACAATTAACTTGGCAACCACATAGCTATCTGGCACCGGCTTCTGATTGTAACACGGGCCTGCACGAGCGGGCAACACACATGACATCTATGTAAGAAACGTTGTGGCAATGTAAGTGTAAGCAATAGAAAATAGCTATTTGTGTATTAAGAGCGCAAAATGGTACATTGTTGATTGAGAGGTTGTTGGCATTCTCTCGAAATCGACAATGTCCATTTGCGCTCGAAATACACACAAAATTTTTGTACAGTCCTCCACCAAAACAAAAAATAATAAAATGTACACTTTATACTTACAGTACTATTCAATAGTTTTGCGGTGAAGATAGGAACGTATTCAAAAAATGAATGCCAATTTTGTAATGAATATTATTAGTTTTTATATAATTTATTTGTTTCAAGTACATTAAACTAGTGCAGTGGAAAAATGGATGTCCATTGGGAGCGTTTACGCCAAAGTTTTGCAGGTGGCAACACAACTGTTCACACAATTTATTTTATATTTAATTTTAATTTATCGTTATTTTCCATTCTTCATGAGCTATTCCTACAATATAATCTAAGCATTTTACACTTTCGTTTTTGTAAATAAATGCCCTATTTTATTTTTACAACAGAACGGCATTTTGTTTGGTTATGTAATATACCGACAGAGCAGTTATGTCAGAATGACTTTGAAGTTGGTAAATGTGTAACTACAGTGCCATTAGTTTCTATTAAGAATGTAGACAAGTGACATTTCTCAACATTATATAGTTAGAAATTTGGACAGCGAGCGTTTTTCTACTTTGTCGCGCATGAGCGGCAAAGTGAAATTTTGCGTTGACAAAAGAGAGCGCAAATGAATATAGACTGTAGAAAAAATAATAAAATTTTATTTCTACCGACGGATATAACATTTTCGATCTTTGATATTGAATCTTTTTAATTGTCATTTTTAATTAAGAATTGAAGTGACATTATATTGTAATAAATGTATATTTAATTTTTAATTATATAATTTATGAAAGCTAGACTTGTCTGTATGTTATCAAATAATATACCTACTAATATTTACGTAAATTGTCAATCAATAATATTTTTTGCTCTATTTACACATCTGCATAAAAGGAATAAAATTTGTTTATTCATATACGAGTACATATATTTTATATCCGTCGCCACCTTAAAATGTTTATAAGAGAGAAAATTTTGTAATTGCGTGAACAAGCAATAAACTGAAACATTTTCTCAAGTATGTTACATTGTTTTTCATGTACATAATTTGCAATTTATAAATAAGGTGTTTACAGGTTAAAAATAAATCCTGAACTTCGTATTTGTACACTTACTACCTTCTTTTAATTACAATTCATTACATTTTGAAACAAACATACATACTGGGTGTCCCATAACTTCAGGTACATATTAGAAGGGCATATAGTTCTTAATGTCCTGATTACGGAACAAAAAGATTTTTTTCAAAATTCTTACAATTAAGGGTAGTTCACTTAAGAAGAACATTTTTTGTACCCCGGATACTATAATATTTGGAATAGTGAAATTAGTTATAACTATTACATAAAATAATTTAACAATGAAATTAATTTATGCAATTACATAAAGCTTTGTCACACCAATTAAGTTTGGGAGATGTGTATCTAATGAAAAAAACACACAACCTATTCAACCAGTGTCCCAAAACTGTTTCCTTCAAATACCTCAAAAACTAATTTTTGAATTTTGAAAAAATTCTTTTTGTTCCGTAATCAGGACATTAAGAACTATATGCCCTTCTAATATGTACCTGAAGTTATGGGACATCCTGTATAGAAATTAGTACATTTTTTTTTATTTGACTTGTTTAAGAGAGATTTTAATATAATGCTTCTAGATTTAATGCTTATTCACTTTACAATAGGTATCTAAATTACAAATTTGGGATAAAAGTATCTTAATATGAGTTTTCAGTAATAAATTATACTTTCTACTAATCAGTAAGCCCTAAATAGGATTTTATTTATTCCTTACAGAATGCGGAGTAGACTAAACAGTCAACATTACAACATTACTCATCGTACATCGAATTATACACATTTATTATTATTTATTTATTCTACCAGGTTAGTTGGCTTAGACTTAGAATCTATAAACATATTCTATTTATTTTATAGTAATACATATATAGACAAACACATCAATTCATGTATGTATACGAGTAATTGAAAACGTATCTATTGAAAATATATTAGTGAAATATTTATTTAAAAAAAAAATCCATTTCGGATAAGGCTGTAAATTTTTCACTTCTTATATTTTGAACGGAATAAATCAAATATTGTTCGATTTAGGTAAGAATATTCCATAAATATATCATCACGGTTTATTATCCATTGATGAGTGCGCCAATCTGCTTCTATTCGCAGATTTCGATAATGTCGACGTATCTTGATCATTGAAGACGTTTTCCGTGCGTCCGGCTCAATGCTGTTGCAGAGAGAGCACCATAAGGGTCATTTTATTTTTAAATACATACTTTAATCAGGAATATTAGAAGTATAGGACTCGTATTTATTTTTATTACCAAAAAAAAAAAATCTGATGTGGCCAACACATAACCTCTCGCCAGATATTTTACCTGGTTGTACGCATAAAACGAAAAATATTTTTAAATACAAATACATATATTCATGTCTCACTACAAAATAATTCTCACATATATTTGCAAAATCTATGGGATATTTTAAAATAAATTATGTACAATACATACATTTTCTTTATATTCAATATCCTGAAATTTTCTTTTTCTACTTTCCTTTTCTTTTTCTTTATATTCGTCATTTTTTCGCAAATTCCTTTCATATTCTTTTTTACGTATATTCTTTTGCGTTGTTGACTTTTTTTTATTTTCATAATCTTCATAATAATGTACAAATATTTTTGACAGAGGCATACAAATATTTTAGACAGTGACATTTATGTGTCAATTACAAACATTTGAATTTCTTGCCTTGTAGTAGTTTGATCTGAGATTTTTTACATCAAATTATTTTATATGCCTTACTTCTAAATCTATAGAAGATATAATAATGAATTTATATTTATCGAATAAAGAATTTAACGTTCTTTAATATAAGTATTTACATAAATTTTCGATAAATAATATTTAGATGATTTTTTTCTTGTAACTACTACTTCCGGTTGTCCAATTGTTACCAAAACTGACTCGACTCTTCCCATTATTGTTAGATTGAGGAATCCGTAGTTAAAAATGTCTTAAGTCTTATAGTATTTGAGGTATAGTGAATCCAACATCCACACACACACACACACACACATCCACACACACATACGGACATCATCGTAAAAATGTTATAATCGGATTCTAGGGACCTTAAAACGTGCTTATTCATTAAAATCGGGATATGTGATTTTTAGCATGAATACAATACCTCTCTTAGCAAGAGGTAAAAAATGTCTGAAAATCACATCGATGACGTATCATACCCAGTTACTGGTGTCAAATAAGAAAGTAAGAGGGTCTAGCAGCTATTATAATAGCTTTTTGAACGCCAACAAACGTCGCATCGGTATTAAAAAACAGACAAATCATATTTAACGATACTTTTAACACTTGCTTATACGACTTAAATTAAAAAAAAAAGGTAGAGTACAACTGAAACTGTTCATGCATGTAATATAATGTGTAAATAATATGTATGCATATAAACATACAATTATATTACGATGTCACAGTGGTACTGTACTATGATGTACATCAATTATATAGGTACTTGTATGTTCGTGTATTATTAAAATACGTAATATTTATACAAAGTTTGGCATACATGACAGAAATGTCATTGTTAAATTTATATCATAAATACGTTTCCAATTCCGGTATGGCGTTTGCAATTGAATTTCGCATTTGATCGAAAATTCAAAACAAAGCTGTATATTCAACATCTCTGTATTTCAAAACTGAAATCAAACAAAAAACCCTTTACGGTTAAATTTCCTTTCTCTCGTCCCGCAGGCCAATCAACAATCAGTTGCCGGCTGAAAACTGAACATCGCTGAAATTAAAACGAAAATAATATTTTCCAAACACGTCAAAAACCAATACTCGCCCGGAAATACATTCAGGTTGAGTTGGATAGTCGAAGAGATTGAGTCCCGGTTTCATTTGCAGTTTGTGTACACAACCAGAATCGTTTCCAACGATAACTACATTCCAAATCTAATTTTTTAAACAAATACGACAATACTTACGTAAGTCAAAAACTAAAGTTTTTTTTATGATTTTTTGTATCTATATATTACCTATGTCATACTGTAAATAACATACCTACAAAACGGCTACATACACGCCTATTCAACATTTTAAATAATCCCGTCGATAATCCCAGATTCGTTATTCTAGTAGACAACTTCTAATTAATACTATCTACGTATTTAAAATCAACATATTCGAAAATTACGAAATTGTCTATATTGTTACGATTTGTTTGTATTTATTTTTAACACTAATTACTAACATATAGACTGCTATACATTTAAAATACGTAACAAGCATTATTTATAATAATGATCACAACAATAATAATTAATAACATTTATACTTGCACTGACTATCGCCAATTCTAACTTAGTCCCCTGTCGCTCTCATTTCCCAGTTTATACATCCCGCCTATAGAAATCTGGAACGATCTACAGTATTCTAGCTATACACTCATAATTACCGATCTCGAACATTCCTATTGAACTTCTTCGGCAAATGCCGCTTTCCATCGTTGTGATTCCGGCCCGCTTACATCTTGTGCATATTCTAGCAAAATTAGATGGTGGAATTTAATAGACGTATGCCGGTTATAATATGTTCTTTTCTTTGATATTATAGGTTACAGTTGTCCAATGGATAATATAATAAAAAATCTCATGTGGTCAATACATTCCGCCATTTAATTTTTATTATTTTTTATAATTTAAATATTACATATTTACTTATGCTGGAAATTGTATTGAATTCTTTTCCGTATAACTATTGTTCAATTTAGTTTCTTTAAAAAAAACGTTACTATTATTAATTTGAAATGATTAGTTCTTTGACAGTGATATTTACTTGTCAGTTACATACATTTGAGAACTGAACTGTGTAATCAAGGAGTTGTGTTTGTTTAAAGCGAAGGCCCCGTGATTTAAATTAAAGATAATTCCTATTCTACATATATAAATATCTGATGTGGCCAGCACATAACCTCTCGCCAAATATTTTACCTGGTTTGTACGCATAAAACGAAAAATATTTTTAAATACAAATACATATACCTATTCATGTCTCACTACAAAATAATTCTCACATATATTTGCAAAATCTATGGGATATTTTAATATAAATTATGTACAATACATACATTTTCTTTATATTCAATATCCTGAATTTTTTTTATACTTTCCTTTCCTTTTTCTTTATATTCGATATTTTTTCTCAAATTCCTTTTATATTCTTTTTTACGTATATTCTTTTGCGTTGTTGACTTTTTTACCTTCCGTCACCTTTAGGTAAGGAAGGTATTGTCTTTGGTCAAAAAATTCGAAGATGAGTTTTTACTCAATAAGCACGTTTTAGAGTCCCTAGAATACGAATTTACTATTTTTACGATGATGTCTGTATGTGTGTGTGTGTGTGTGTGTGTGGATGTGTGTGTGTGTGTGGATGTGTGGATGTGTGTGTGTAACAAAATTTTCGTCTGCGATAACTCTAATACTACAGTTACAAAAATTATAATTTTTTCGTATACTTCTTCGTTACATCCATAGGAAGAGCTGATTAGATTTTGGTTACAATTGGTCAACCGGAAGTACCATCATTTGAAGATTTTAACAGTTTTTCTTGAAAAAACTATGTTAAATATAATTTTTTCACATTTGATGTTATTATAAATATTAAAGAATATTTTATTCTCTATACGATTTGACTGCATTTTATACTTAATATTAAATGGATATTGAGTTAAAAAATTATAAAGAAATTAAATTTCATAAAGTAGCCATATCTGTGGAAACAACTACTATATTAAGAAAATTCTGATTGAAAGATGTCAGTGTCAAGTAAAATTGACATAGTGTGTCTGTTTTATAATTTTACTGGAAATATAGGATCTTTTGCTTTCTCTATGGAATTTGTATAAAATACATACAACTGCTTTAAGGTAATGTACAAGAAATAATAATAATAAATCTTTTTTTTCTGCAGATACATTACACTGTATATAGAAAACGTCACAAAATAATAATTTTCTGTATGAAATTTGCATAAAATACATGCAACTGCCGGAAGCTAATGTACAAGAAATAGAATATTTAATTTAGCAAGGATCTTTCCGTATGAAATTTGTACAAAATATATAGAACTGACGGAAGGTAATGTGCTGGCCACATCAGATTTTTTTTTATTTAGTTTTGACGTAGGGGAGTTATAGGGATCGTGCTAAAAATCGCATATCGAGATTTTGGTAAATAACCACGTTTTAAGGTACCTAGAATCCAATTTTAACATTTTCACGATGATGTCTGTGTGTATGTGTGTGTGGATCCTCCACTCTAACTCAAATACTATCAGTTAGAAAATTTTGAAACCTTGTATTTCGAACTTTTTCTGTACTGGAAAGAGCCCATTGGGTTTTGGTGAAAATCGGATAACCGGAAATGGCACTTTACTAGAAGCTCAAAATAGTTTTTCTTCGAAAAATACCTTTAAATGTTATTTTTTCGAGATAAATGTTATTATAAAAATTAAAGATTATTAAATTTTCTATAGATTTGCATTAATACTTTTTCTATATATTTTATGGATAAATTTATAAAATAATCTATAATTTAAATCCCAGAGCCTTCGCTTTAAACAAACAAAATGCAGTTATTCAAATGTATGTAACTGACAGACAAATGTCACTATCAAAGAAGTAATCATTTCAAAATAATATTAGTAACGTTTTAAAAAGTGAATAGAACAATAGAAAAGGAATTCAATACAGTTTCCAGCATAAGTAAATATGTAGGTATGTATTTAGATTAATAAAAATTAACGATTCAGAAAGATGTTTAAGCTAATCCTCATTTTTGGATAAGTGTATTCCATTCTATTCCAGTACTTAAAATTTAATCTTCATTTTATTTATAGCTCCGGTGGCTCAATGGTTAGAGCAATGCCTTATGTCATGAGGGCCCTCGGGGCTCCGAGTTCGAATCCCACTAAGGCATGGATGTGTGTGAATGTGAACCCACTCTGTAATTGAGATTTAATCCTGGTGAGGGTTTTAAAAAAAGGTAGTTACTTGGCTTAGATTAGACTATATTATAAGAAATAAACTGCCAGGTAATGGCGGGAGGTATTATGTTGGCAACACCAGATTTTTACTTCTCGCTAAGAGAGGTATTGTATCCATGCTAAAAATCGCATATCCAGATTTTAGTGAATAAGCACGTTTTAAGGTTCCTAGAATCCGATTAACATTTTTACGATGATGTCCGTATGTGTGTGTGTGTATGGATGTTGGATTCACGATTTCTCAAATACTATAAGACTTAAGACATTTTTAACTACGGATTCCTCAATCTAACAGTAATGGGAAGAGTTGATTAAGTTTTGGTAAGAATTGGATAACCGGAAGTAGTAGTTACAAGAAAAAAATCATCTAAATATTATTTATCGAAAATTTATGTAAATACTTATATTAAAGAACGTTAAATTCTTTAATCGATAAATATAAATTCATTATTATATCTTCTATAGATTTAGAGATAAAGAAATGCATATAAAATAATTTGATTTAAAAAATCTCAGATCAAACTAAAGGCAAGAAATTCAAATGTTTGTAATTGACACATAAATGTCACTGTCAAAAATATTT